>CM059199.1:53436735-53748510 GCA_030323885.1 Branchipolynoe longqiensis | reverse complement strand
GTATCAATTTTTAAATCTTTGGTTTGATTCGACCAGGGTTCTAATCTTATCCGGGCAGTCCGGGAGTGGTCCGGCGGCTATGCCGGGGGTAGTCCGGGAAAGTCTGGGGGCGGTCCGGGTTAAACCATGGCTGAAACGTGGCTCATCAGGGGCGAAACAGCCCCGGACCACCCCCGGACAGCCCGGACCGGCCCCGGTTCACCTCCGGTCCACCCCCGGACTACCCGTACCACCCCCCGGATTATGCCGGATCGAGCCCGGATCGCAAAATGCCCTGGACCACCCCGGATGTTTTAAACATTTTAAAACATCCGGGGTGAACCCCGGACCAGCCACGGATCACGCTGGATCAGGCCGGGTTGACATGGACGGGCCACGGATCACCCCAGATTGCCACGGACTGCCCCGGATGACGGTCCAGGGCTCGTCCGGCCCCTGATCCGGGTAGGTGTGACTGGGGCTTTACCCACGACCCCACGGTCTACAGAGGCAATACAGGGAGACGCAAACATTTAGTTATATAGGTCAAATCTTGCCCAAGTGATACATTCATGTTAGGTTTTATATAGATTGTATTGCAAGTGATGTACCCAGATTGCCCTTTCAGGATACCGTGGCTAAATTGATAGAGCCCAGGCTACGGTCGGGAGTTCGATTCCCAGTCAAATCAAAGCAATGACTTACAAAATGGATACTTATCGCTGTAGACATTCAGCATTACTAGGATAGGGCAAGGACTGGTTTGCTCTGTTCCAGGATAATGTGACTAAGTGGGAAGTCGGGTCATGGTGCCAGCAGCCTGGTCTCAGTGCGGCAGCACTATAAAGTCACCATGAGCGTGCACCCTCACAAGGCGGTTCCCGTCCTGATATTACCTTAGCTGTTGCCGGGATGTAAAACTCCAATAAAGACAAACATGTACGCTGTTTCTGGGAGCAGTCATGTTCCCTATGGTTGTCCAGAGGAGTCCTACTGGATACAGCATCTGTCTTCTGACGGGTTCCCCTGGTTCTCGCCAGGTGGCAGCACCTGTACGGGTGGGGGGAGGCGGCACTGTCTGCGTCGGTCAGGTAACCTGTCAGACATCTAGATTGATTGGTTGTTGGAGTTTTACGACCTGGCAAGACCTAAGGTCATATCAGGACTGGTACCCACTTGGGACAGTGCGCACTCATTGTGACTTTATAGTGCTGCCCCACATTACCCGATATCCCACTCAGTCACATTATCCTGACACAGAGCTAATCAGTCCTTAAAATGTCCTAGTTATTCTGAGCGACAGGCTGTGTAACGACAATTATCAATCTTGTAAGTCATTTGTGATTCAAACTCCCGACCTTCCGCACGGGAAGCCTGCACTATACCGGTTAGGCCACCACGTTCGCTGTGTGAATACTGACATTGGTTTCCTGGGCTAGATAAGGGGTGACAGAATTGTGTTGTGATATGCCATCATTATTTACATTTATATTATAAGAATACTTTTTTACTGTATATATATATTTTATTTCCCTTAGTTAAGCTTTCTTTCAGACTTTTCCATTCTAATATATCACTATCATCATCACTATCATCACTATCATCACTATTATCACAACCATCCTCATCACCGTCACTACAATTAGCATTCTCATCATGATCTTCCAGATTGTGTGTTCTAACTTACTTCTTGGTTCCTCATCCCTCCACCAGGTGTCCAAGGAGATTTGCCAGGTAAACGAAAAACCAAATGCTGTCAATACTTCACCCCTCTTCCTATCCACGCTTCCCATCCAAACTGGATCCTAGATCCTAGATCCTAGATCCCCGATAAAGGTGTCAACACACAGCATGGTGTAAAGCCGCATTGTATGGCCAGAAGCCGCAAATGTGTCACCTCCAAATTGTCTCCTTTAGTGTTGTCGCGAGTGCATGGTGGACTGTGGTTTCTTTTCAAACCTACGCCTCATCCAGATTTCCATGGACCATTTAGTTTGTTGATAATGCTTTTGCGTATGTTGAAATTGATTTTCCATTGTGTGACCTATTTAAATCCTTTTTGTGCTAGTTCATGTAGAACCCCTGCATCTGAGCTCCATCCTCCCCTACCTCCTTATCCCTGATTTTGAATTTGCTGTTATCACATTGATAATGCCTTTGGATAGTTCTATTGATACCCTGATGTTATTTGGTGATGGTGACAACACTTAAAGTCCCAGTGACACCTACCCGGATCAGAGGCCGGACGAGCCCCGGACCGTCATCAGGCGTGGCGATCCGGGGTGATCTGTGGCTCATCCGTGGTGATCCGGCATGATCCAGTGGCTGGTCCGGCCTCGTCCGGGGTCTGTACCGGATGTTTTAAAATGTTTAAAACATCCGGGGTGGTCTGGAGCATTTTGCGATCCGGGCTCGATCCGGCATGGTGGTAGTAGTAGTAGTAGTGAAACAGCCCCGGACCACCCCCGGACAGCCCGGACAGGTCCCGGTTCACCCTTGGACTACCCGGACCACCCCCGGATCTCACCGGCCAGGTACGTGTGACCGCGAGGCAAAAAACTATGAAAATAGTGA
Source organism: Branchipolynoe longqiensis (assembly GCA_030323885.1). NCBI lineage: Eukaryota > Metazoa > Annelida > Polychaeta > Phyllodocida > Polynoidae > Branchipolynoe > Branchipolynoe longqiensis. The sequence continues at coordinate 53,745,957 of CM059199.1, read as the reverse complement.
TTTTATCCGGGGCTGTCCGGGACAGTCCGGGCGACTGGTCCGGGGGTGGTCCGGCTCAAAATCCGGGGCTCGTCCGGGTAAGTGTGACTTGGGCTTAAGCATCAGTGCACCATCTGTGAATGTGCTGTTTATTGTTGTCACATTATTGGGGATCTGCAACTTATACCCCAGTCACACGAGGCCTACGACCAGACGGGATGGCCAAATGAGTTAGAGCGTCATCTCCCGTGTTGGTAGATCGTGGGGTCGTGGGTTCAATCCCTGGTCGAGTGAAACCAATGACTTTAACATTGATACTTGTGGCTTCCTAGCCTGGCGCTCGGCATTATTAGGATAGGACAAGGACTGGTTAGCTCAGTGTCAGGATAATGTGACTGAGTGGGATATCAGGTCATGGTGCTGGCAGCCTGCTATTCCAGTGGGGCAGCACTATAAAATCACCATGAGTGCACAGTCACAAGTCGGTACCCGTCCCGATATGACCTTAGATGTTGCTAGGACATAAAACAACAACAAAACAAAACAAACACGAGGCCTACGTTCGCTTACGATCGATTAGCGGCAATGTGTCCACCTTATGCCCTCCTTAAAGTTGCATACTCCGATGGTTTTGAGCTGCTGTAATTCATCGGACCATGCAACTTTAATTTGAAGGAATTTCTATTTTAAGTGGCTAACTTTTGAGATATTTAAAGTGCAAACATGACAAATTAATTTACGCAAGCACGCCAAAGGTCTGACACCATAGGCTTCTGCAGTAACAGGTTCTAATACATTGCCTTAGTAGTCCCCTCTATGTGGCGACAAATGCTTAATAAGTGCACCAGTATCTAAGTTAAATATGTTGAATCAAATCTAGATAAGTGCTCCGGTTTGGAAAATTTAATGTTTTCATCGGACTATGCAATTTTAAGTTCTGGCGCTATGAGGACGCCAACCTCCCGACGTCCATTTTGGACATTTTGGACACAAGGAGGATGCAGCTGCTGCGCCTGCAACCTTTTTCTGCCATTTTCCGGCGGTGCTATTAATTTTTTTTAATCATTTTAAACGATGGTTGGCACCCATTCGGCGCGCCAAAGTCAACACCAGGGGCCGTATGCATGAAGAATTATTGATCGGCTCCGGTGTTAAGGGCTGTGTTCGGGTTAGCTAATGCTGGTGTTGGAAAATCGGTCATGGCGTATGTACGGGTCCAAAGTGTGGTGGCGTTAGCTAACCTATAAGTTATTTATAGATTTGGGAAATCCCTCTGAGCCTGTTACCGGGGAGCAAAGCTATTTGACAATATGGTCCCCGATTCGGCGCCGGCGTTACTATCGGTTCGATTATTGGTTTCATTTGACCAAAATTCGGTGGCAGCGTTAATATCATTTCGATTTTGTGGTTAATTTGACCAAATTTCACTTCTTGAGTATCTTATTCTGTTAAATATGATACCATTGAATAGATTTGGCCCTAATATATAGCCGCCGATTAGGCGGCGGCGATTTGTTTTGTTTACATTCGTCGATTCGACATTATGTATATCGCCGCCGATGTAGCTGCGGCGTTAATATCGGCACGATTTTGGGGTTAATTTAGTGAAATTTCACGTTCTGAGTATGTAATTCTTTTAAATATGATGTCATTGAATAGATTTGGGCCTAATCGGTCCCTAACACTGACGGTAAACTTGTTATGGGTTGTTGTTAGCGTAGGCAACCTTAAGCTCGCGGTGTTTCCATAACACTGCTCCATACCTAGCGACTTTTCGCCGCTAAACTAGAAATCCCGTCCAAACCCAGTTTTGGCTCGCAAACACCGCCCCATGCATACGGGCCCAGGTTGGCCGCCTGCTTTTTTAAAACAATGCATAAAAATGTATCGAATGGGACGCTTGGTGGTTGGAAACCTTTTGGCCGTAAGGAGGTTGGCGGCGAACACTGGCTCTCGTGTGACTGGGGTATTACGTAACCACCCAATATTTTTTTCTTGAAGATTTATACTGCCTATCATGGATAAGTCTTAATAGACTTGTTTTCACCATTAGACAGTTTGTCGATAGAAAGCCTGAGCCTACACTTTTATCGACCCAAGGGATTTTTAACCTCCCACACCACATAGACATGGTATGAGAGTAACTGGCCTTTGATGACACTGTAAAGTGGAAATCCAAATTGACAGAGCTGGGGGCCACAGGGAATTGAACCACCGACCTTCAGATTAGGAGTCTGACCGAGAAAAAAAGTCAGACACTCTAACCACTCCGCCACAGAGAACACCACGTGGAAGGGTTTCCCGAATGAGGGAAAGACAACCAGCGGATAAGGATCTAGAGGTAAAGGAATCGGACTGCGGGTAGCAATACAGGAACGCGTTGTACGATTTATAATTCTTTATTGTTGTTGTTTTACGTCCTAGCAACATCTAAGGTCATATCAGGACGGGTAAATACTTGTGACAGTGCACACTTATGGCGACTTTATAGTGCTGCCCAACTGGAAGACCATGCCACCAGCACCATGCCATGATATCCCACTCAGTCACATTATCCTGACACTGAGCCAACCAGTCCTTGCCCTATCCTAATAATGACGAGGCCCAGGGTAGGAAGCAACAAGTATCAATTTTTAATTCATTGGTTTGACTCGAGCAGGGTTCAAACCCATGACCCCACGATCCACCAACACGGGAGACGGATGCTCTAACTCATTCGGCCATTCCATCTGGTCCTTATTGAATACGAGGTATATTGCTTTATTGTTATATAAAGTGAGATGTAAGATATCATACTTTACGCACGTCACGGGAACGACGCAACGATCACGTGACCGGCCAGAGCTGTGATGGTAAATCGATATAAGTAATAAAGTCAGTTACGAACTAGCTCTTGTCGTGTCCACTACTTTATGCTTTCCAATATCAGGATGGGTACTGACTTGTGACAGTGCACACTCATGATGACTTTATAGTGCTGCCCCACTGGGAGACCAGGCCGCCAGCACCATAAGCTGCTATCCCAATCAGTCAGATTATCCTGACACTGAGCCAACCAGTGCCTTCCCTATCCTAATAATGCCGAGCACCTGGCTAGAAAGCGACAAGTATCAAGTTTTAAGTCATTGGTTTGACTCGACCAGGGTTTGAACCCGTGGATTCGAATCACATGATCTACCAAAACAGGAGACGGACGCTCAACTCATTCGGCCATCCCGTCTGGTTCCTGAATAGATGTTGGCCATCCCATTATAGCCTATGCAGCCTCTCCTAAAATGAACCCACCAGGGCCCGCCTTCAGCATGATGCAGTTATTTCTATTTCCAACCCATCAACATCAAAATCCTCCTCCTCAATCTCTTCCTCATGCCTATAGCCATATATGATTTTGCCTCGTGATGAGCTTTAATTTAATGCAGGTTTGGTTATTTAAAATGGGAATTACAGTTATTTCTATTTTATTTGGCGTAAAAAAAAAAGGAGGGAGTGTTTGTGGAAGCGGATTGACTTAGTGAGTTTAGAGAGTGTATAGACTACATCACGGTTTCGACTGCGCATGCCCTGAAAACGGCCTTGGGAGCAAAGCAAAGGCATACGGCCATTGAGTTTGCCGATACGCGCATTGAAAAACGTCAGTTTTATTCAAAATTAATAGAAATCCAAAACCCTAACCTTATCAATTTAATATAATCTTTACGTTAAACATGTTTTCTATATGTGTTCCAAGCGGTTTGTGTCCAGGTGGTGTGGTTTTATCAATATTTTACTTTTTCTGTATGGATATTACTCACTGCCATTGACAATGCATTGAGTACTCTGGCTGTGGCTCTAACACTAGTCTGAGTGCCTAGATCTTTCTAAATCTAAATGCACATGGCATAAGATGTGCTGATTATATTGATGTAAATGCAATGCTGGATAAAAGATTAATATCTTAATTTATTATATATATTTTTTTAGTTAGTATTCTATGTTTCAAACAAGAGCTGAGATGAGCTGAAACTAGCACATTTCATAGCTCCACCCAGCGTATTAGCATGTGCCATGTGCTTTTGGGGGGGTTGTTTTGCTCTGACCCATCCCACAATGCACCGCGCCGCTGGAACCGTGATGTAGTCTATTCTCCTGCGCTAATAGTAATACCCCCTGCGTCTCGCTAGATGGCGCCACTTACACTCCTGACACCCCATTCTCACGCGCTGAGGTCTCACAACGCCGAGTAGCATTTCGGGAATCAGTAGAGTCCTGGCTTCCCGTACGGGCGGGAAAATGATAGTTAACCATTTATGTTTTTGTTTGTTTGTTTGTTGTTTTACGCCCTAGCAACATCTAAGGTTATAGGATGGATACCGACTTGTGACAGTGCGCGCTCATGTCAACTTTCTAGTACAACCCCACTAGGAGACCAGGCTCCTGGTACCATGACCCAATATCCCACACATTCACATTATCCTGATACTGAGCTAACCAGTCCTTGCGCTATGCCAAGTGCCAGGTGAGGTGGCAATAAGTATCAATTTTGTAAGTAATTTATTTGCCGGGATTCAAACTCCTGACCTACTGCACACGAAACCTGCACACTACCCCCAAGCTTATGGAATGTTCAAACAAACTGCCGTGATAATCAATCAAAATAGAACTTGTGTTCTATAACTATCACACACTGGATGTGGTGGCTGAATCGGAACGTTGCGAATTCAATTCCCAGTCGAGTCAAAGCAATAACTTACTAAATTGATACTTGTCGCTTCGTAGCCAGGTGCTTGGCATTATTAGGATAGGGCAAGGACTGGTTATCTTGGTGTCAGGATAATGTGACTGAGTCAGATATCAGGTCATGGTGCTGGTGGCCTAGTCTCTAATTGGGGTATCACTGTACAGTCACAGTAAGTAAGTATGCACTGTCACAAGTCGGTAGCCGTTTTCATATGACCTTAGATGTTGTCAGGATGTAAATCTCCAACAACGAACCAATCTACCAGACAATTAATTAAATGAAAATACTGAAAATACTGAAAATCGTTAGTAATGCTTCTCTTGGAAACAGGTGTTTCTGTCCATCTCAGGGACCTTCCGATTTCAAATGGGGCGTCCCAGTCAATTGCACGGGGGACTTGTGCCACCTCCTGGCGCCAGTCAAGAGAACAACAAAATAAAAAGCAATTCCCAGAGTTTAGTAGCGTGAGACCTTGGTTTGTTCCTAATGCTGGTTCACCGTGCGCTGGGACCAGCTAAGCCGCCACTCTCACAGCACTGCCTTCTAGTTCTAGTACTACTGTGGTTGTGTGTGGAGTGTGTTAGATAAGTCACTGGCTGAGGCTCTGCTTGGAGAGTGGACTGATAAGATTGCTCTGTGACATCTCCATCACAGAACCTCTTCTGTGACCTGATGAAGGGTCAGATAGCACTCCGCCCCCCTCCTCCAAACCCCCGCCCCCCTCCTCACAACCCCCGTCCCCTCCCAACCCCAGCCCCTACCAGCTCGATTACATAAGGAGATAGATAAACAAGAAAAATGCATTAATTCCGACAGAGGGACACATTTTCTTCGCTTAAAAAAAAAGGTTTTTGTTCAAGGGTTCTTTCTTGCATAGCATGACAAAGCACAAAGGTAGTACACCTGGTTTCCTGACAGCCAGGCATGACTTGGTTTCTGAGGTCATATCAGGATGGGTACCGACTTGTGACAGTGCGCACTCATGCCAACTTTATAGTGCTACCCTACTGGGAAATCAGGCCGCGGGCACCATGACCTGATATCCCACTCAGTCACATTATCCTGACACTGAGCTAACCAGTCCTTGCCCTATCCTATTAATGCCAAGCGCCAGGCTAGTAAGCGACAAATATCAATTTTAAAGTCACTGGTTTGACTCAACCGGGAACCAAACTCCCGACCTCCCGCACACGAGGCCCGCGCTCTACCAATTAGGATACCGCACCCGGTTTGCCTAGCAGACAGATTCCTTATTAACTCTTTTAATTCTATATATAATGGTGTCATTTCACAAATCGAAAACAAATTTCTATCCCGTTGATGGTAACGATGGTAACGATGGTAACGATGGTAACGATGGTAACGATGGTAACGATGGTAACTGCTGCGTGGGAATAGTTGTCGGGCCAGGAATGTCTGATTTGTAATTGATTAGCAAATGTCTAGACTGATGTCTGTAGGGCGCGATCGCAAGGCAGACTGCAAGAGCATCCCCAAAGACATCCCACAGTGTAGAACTAAGTGATACCAAGCACTGCCACCAGGGGAGGAAATGGCGCCACTGACGGCAGCAGCCCATCTGGATACCGTAGCGTCGCAAAATAACTCGACGGATCGTATTTACTTTTGAATCAGGGGTGACAGATTTTCGCGGATTTCCGCCATTTTCTTCTATGACCTTAGATGTTGCTAGAACATAATACCCTGGAAGATTCACCTGTGGGAGTAAAACTATTAAAATGCAAGCAAGAAAGAGTTAAGCTAGGATTCCTTACACGCGGTATGCGGCATGCGAATGTGAATGCGGCATGCAGCATGCGGCATGCGAACAGGTTGGGTCCTTTCACCCACACCCACACCCACACCCAGACATAGTGTCAGGTTTCTCTAACACTGTTTCCTATGGGAAACGCAGCAGCATTTGCATTCGCATGTCGCACTGATGGCTACATGGACCGATTCATTTGCCGCATTCGCATTCGCATTCGGACATAAGGAATCACCCCCATTGACTTACATGCTTTTCGATTTTTTGCCACATTCGCATTCGCATGCCACATGCCGCATACCGCGTGTAAGGAATGTAGCCTTTAGGCATGGGCGATAATATAGTCGCAACAAGGACAGTTGACACCTCGCTTCCGGCATTTCTTTCCTATTCCCTGCCAATGCTAATCCTATGGGCAAAAATCCGCGTTTTCGGGGAAATTCACCATTTGTTCTCACTCTGATTTCCATGTTTTTTTGTCGAAGACCACTTTCATCCCTGTTGAATTCGAAGATGATTCGAGTAAGGGAAGCTGAAGACCGAGTGGGAGAAAAAGGTTAAGGTTTATTACAAATGTGAGGGTACAACGTGCGAAGTCAGTCGACGGCGTCGACGTCAAAGGGGGGCCTCCCCGATCGACAGGTCCTCTGAGGCCGCCGGAGCCGATCCCTACACAGTAGTCCTTAAAAAAGAGGGTGAGTGGGTGTGGTCAATCGTGAGGTCTATGGCCAAGCGAAACCGAATGGCTAGGTGCGGGGGGAGGTTTCGGTTCATGATGTTTGTCCTGACCGCTGGGGGTGTGCTGGGTAACCCGCTTCCCTCACCGAATCAACCACAATTCGGAAATTATGCGCCAATCCACTTTGACGCAGTAAGTAAACTGAATAAACTGAATAAACAAAGCAAAGTGAAAATGAATATCAGCGTTTAGATCAAATCTTCGAATCAACTGACATACTAGATGAAGTACTGGCCAAGCACCTCATAGTGGCAAATTTAAAGGCCCATTTAGACTTTTGACGGCGTGTGACGCCATCAACTTTACGCCGGGTAGCGCCGTGTGACGGCGCAAAACGGTGCGGAGTGCTACGAATGGAACGTCGCCGTGAAAGTCTAGCTCCAGGTCACTCGAGAGTCTGCCAGATGACATTGAATGTGTGGTTATGGCATAAGGCAACATGGTTATCGGTTGGTAGTGGTTTGCATTTAAGCAATTAGAAATAATATTAACATAACACAGTATATGCCACTTAATAACAGCAATATTACATCTGTAAAACAGGTAAAGGAGACTGAGCCTAAGTGTCCACAATATAATATCTTTAATTGTTAGTTGTTGTTTTGCGTCCTAGCAACATCTAAGATCATATCAGGATGAGTACCGACTTGTGACAGTGCACACTCATGGCAACTTTTATAGTGCTGCCCCACTGGGAGACCAGGCCACCAGCACCATGACCTGATATCCCACTCAGTCACATTATCCTGACACTGAGCCAACCAGTCCTTGCCCTATCCTAATAATTACGTCCTAGCAACATCTAAGATCATATCAGGATGAGTACCGACTTGTGACAGTGCACACTCATGGCAACTTTTATAGTGCTGCCCCACTGGGAGACCAGGCTGCCAGCACCATGACCTGATATCCCACTCAGTCATATTATCCTGACACTGAGCCAACCAGTCCTTGCCCAATCCTAATAAGTCCGAGCACCTGGCTAGGAAGCAACAAGTATCAATTTTTAAGTCATTGGTTTGAATCGACCAGGGTTTGACCCCACGATCTACCAACACGGGAGGCGAACGCTCTAACTCATTTGGCCATCCCCTCTGGTCTGTTTGTTCTGATCGCGATATTCAAAGGAACGCTGGCGTCTGACAATAGTTGTGCATTTCTTTGCGCGTTGACACTTTGAAACGATGAGAAAACTTTAAATTGCTGTTTTTATCTGTGAATACAAAGGTCAGTGCAAACTGGGGATCACTTTATGATTAATCAATGAAATGGAGAAACGGACTTGCTATGAATAATATTGTGGTGTTCTCTGTGGCGGAGTGGTTAGAGTGTCTGACTTTTTTCTAGGTCAGACTCCTAATCTGAAGGTCAGTGGTTCGATTCCCCATGCCCCCACCTCTGCCAATTTGGATTTCCACTGCTGTGTAGAACTTACAGCATCATCAAAGGCCAGTTGCTCTCATACCATGACTATGTGGTGTGGGAGGTTAAAAATCCCTTGGGTCAGTAAAAGTGTAGGCTCGGGCTTTCTATCGACAAACTGTTTAATGGTGAAAACAAGCCTATTCAGACTTATCCATGATAGGCAGTATAAATCTTCAAGAATGAATATGACTTCTGTTGCCAATAGAACATACAATCACACTGACGCCTTCGCATTTGTTTTTTGCATATTGCAATTTTCACAATAAATTATATAGCACATAATATCCGTGCATTTCCATTGCATCTCTATAAAGCCTGGTTCCACCATGTTTGGCAATTAATGCAGATATCTGGGGAGATGCACAGGTTATCAATGGAAGGTGCATTAAGTCGATATATATTTGCCTGAGTACTGACATTATTTGGCGTTCAATATGCAATGCATCGCGTATTCAAAAAGGACTGTCAACTTGCCTGGATTATGCAAATCGCAAAGGCGAAAGTGGTCGAGTCTCAGGGCAGTGTGCTTGCTGATAAGGGAGCATCCTAATGGAATAATGACACCTTATCAAACAGTCACGCTAGCCGAGGTTAATGTATTCAGATACAGGTCATACACTGGTAGAGGATTGAGCAATATCGGCCTGTGTAGGTGCTGAGTATCTCATCAGTGACAGTCAGAAGTGATGTCACAGACAGGGGATCGAGTATATGGGTGATCAAGGGGTGGGAGGGGGTGTGGTTGCAGTGCGAAAAAAAGATATATCAATCATGGTTGTTGGGTTGGTTGTTTTACGTACTGGCAACATGTAAGGTCATATCAGGATGGGTACCAACTTGTGACAGTGTGCACTCATGGCGACTTTATAGTGCTGCTCCACTGGAAGACCAGGCTGCCAGCACCATAACCTGATATCCCGCCCAGTCACATTATCCTGACGCCAAACGAGCCAGTTCTTGCCATATCCTAATAATGCTGAGCGCCTGGCTAGGAATAGATAAGTATTAATTTTGTACGTCATTGGTGTGAGTCGACCAGGAGTTGAACTCGTGACCTTCCGCATGGGGGGCCTGTGCTCTACCAATTCGGTCTCCGCGTCCGGTATCAATCAAGGAATTAAAGTTGCATAGTCCGGTGGTTTTGAGTTTCTGTAATTTTTCTGAGATAAATATATTAGATCCATCACTAGTATCTACTTTACATTAGTTTAAGGTTACTTTTATTTTAAATGGTAAACTTTTGAGATATTTGAAGTTTAAACATGGAAAATTAGTAGTTTGGCAAGCTTGCCGAAAGTCTGACACCATAGACCTCTACAGTAACATGTTCTATTAAATTGACTCAGTATTGCCTTCTATGTAGAAACAAATGTTCAATAAGTGCATCAGTATCTAAGTTAGATATGTAAAAATCAAATCTAGATAATTATTTTGGTTTTGAAAATTTCATATTTCATCGGACTATGCAGCTTTAATCCCAAACACCACTGGGTAGTCAGTCATCCAATTCTGACAGCCTCAGGGTGGTCGAGCGTTGAGGCAGTGTCATGGAGCTGCGCAACCTTTCGGGGAATTGTGTGTGTGTGTGGGGGGGGGGGGGAATTGGAGGGTGTCAGTTGGGAGGGGTGTTGTCAAGGACACAGTTACCTGCTAATCACACATTTACTAAGAAGCTTGGCAACGCTATCTCTGACAAGGAACTCATTGACCTGCTCACTGACCTGCTCACTGACCTGATCACACACATGCGCACTGATCCATTCACACATTCACCATACACCATGGCAGTGCGGGTAAGGCGGCCGCTTCTAATGGTGAGGGAGGGTATGGGTTTCTCCAAGGCCGAGTCAAACCTCAGGACTTTTACAATAATAGATACGTTTCGCTACCTTGGCTACCAGTCGGCATTGCTAGGATAGCGTGAGGATTGGGTTTGGCTGGATGAGAGGTTAATGTGACTATGTATCCCAGTGGGGCAGCTCTATATAGTCAATGTATCTGTGCACTGTGACAAGCCAGTACCCAACTTGGTATGTCCTTAAATGTTGCTAGGTCGTAAAACTCCAATAAAAGCATTATTAAGGTATTCGTTCACCCACAAGTATCACACCCATAGGTGCACGCGCACACAATACACACACCACACAACCAGACTTAGTAGCCAAATCAGTAGAGCGCAGGCTTCCTGTGCGGAAGGTCGAGAGTATGTATCTTGGTCAAGTGAAACCATTGACTTACAAAATTGTACTTGTCGCTCCCTAGCCTAGGGTAAGGACGAGTTAGCTCAGTGTCAGGATAATGTGACTGAGTGGGAAAATGGGTCCTGGTCCTGGGAGCCTGGTATCCCAGTGGGGCAGCACTATAAAGTCGGTACCCACCCTGATTGACATTATATGTTGCCAGGATGTAAAACCCAAACAAACAAGCTCGCCACGCACACCACACTCACACCACACACACTCACACCCCACCACACACAGACTCACACACCACACACACTCACATACACTCACACACACTCACATACACTCACATTCACACCCCACAATCACACACCACACAAACACACACCCCACTCGCATCGCACAATCACATGACACACACACTCACATACACACATACACACACCACACTCACACATGACACAAACACACACACCACACTCACACACCACAATTACAACACACTCACACACCACACAAACACACACACCACACTCACACATCACAATCACACCACACACACACTCACATACACTCACACACTCACACCACACTCACACCACACTCACACACCACACAAACACACACCACACTCACACACCACACCACACTCACACACCACACAAACACATACACCACACTCACACACCACAATCACATCACACTCACACACCACACAAAAACACACCAAACTCACACCACACACTCACATCACACACTCACTCACACTCACACACCACACTCACACACTCACACCACACACACCACACACACCAAACACTAACACACACAGATCTCTATGCCTCCCAGAAACCCGTGAAATCCCCGGCTGGACCAGCAACATTCGATATTGATTCAGATCCGAGCAATTAGTGACAAGAATGTCGTCTGGGACAAAACGCGGGAGCGGCTTCTGTGCGAGCTGCCCCGGCAAACAACCAGAGGGCGCTGCTCTAAGTGTCACACTGCACCACCTCAGCTTCCCCGCGACACAGCCCTTCAGGCCACGCCCGGAGCTCGGATGCGGCGAGCAGTGTGCCGCTATGACGGAGCAGGCAACTAACTCATCGGCAGAATTGATGGCCTGTTATTCTGCTGGAATGTACAATTGGCAGATTGTTGTTACCACCACCACCATCACCAACACACGTCACACCCACCACCATGCTCACCTGAACCATCTACAAGAAAGGTGATCGAACAGACTGTGGGAACTATAGAGGAATCTCTCTTCTTTCCATAGCAGGGAAGATCTTCGCCAGGATCCTACTCAACAGACTATCTATTCACATAACACCTGGTGTAGTTCCAGAGTCACAGTGTGGCTTCAGAGGTAACCGGAGCACTGTGGATATGATATTTTGTCTCCGACAGCTACAAGAAAAGTGCATTGAGCAGGACCGACCACTGTACATGGTATTTGTCGATTTCACTAAGGCATTTGATACAGTCGGGAGGACCGGGCTATGGCAGCTACTGAGGAAGTACGGATGCCCAGAGAAGTTCACAACTATGATCGAGGCTCTACATACAGGAATGATGGCGAACGTTAGTGCTGGAGGGGAAGTCTCGGAATCGTTTGGGGTTACCAATGGGGTCAAGCAAGGTTGTGTACTGGCCCCCACGCTCTTCTCCATCTTCCTATCAGCAATGCTAGACGAGGCTTTCCGAGACATGGGGGATGGCATCTATATACAGTCCAGACAGAGCGCTGACCTATTCAATGTCGCACACTTCAGAGCGAAGACCAAGACTACTCAGATACTGGTGAGAGAGCTACTATTCGCAGATGACAGTGCACTGGTTGCCCACTCTGCTGAAGAGACCCAGAAAATAGTGGACGCTTTCTCCGATGCATCAAAGAAGTTTGGCCTGAAAATTAACATCAAGAAGACGGAGGTGCTGTACCAACCCAACTCTACAAGAACCCGAGAGGAGGAGATCATGGTTGACGGAAACAAGCTGAACTCTGTTCCGGAATTCACCTATCTCGGATGCACTATATCAAGTGATGGACGCATTGATGCTGAGATACAGAGGAGGATGGCCAAGGCTAGCGCATCTTTCGGCCGACTACGCCAGAGACTCTGGAACAACCACCATGTGTCCATTCGGGTCAAAGGTAAGATCTACCGCGCAATCGTGCTATCCACCCTACTATACGGAGCCGAGGCCTGGACAGCGTACAGACAGCAGGTGAAAAAGCTGCATGCCTTCATGATGCGACATCTGCGTTCAATCATGAGGCTAACCTGGAAGGACAAAGTGACGAATAAGGAAATACTCGAACGGATGGGGCTGCCCTCTATGGAAGATCTTCTGATCAAAAAGAATCTCCGGTGGACTGGACACCTCATGAGGATGTCATCAGACAGGCTACCAAAGCAGATCCTCTATTCTCAACTGTCTTTTGGCTACAGAAAGAGAGGGCGCCCCCGTCTCCGGTTCAAAGATACCATCAAGAGAAACCTGAAGCTGAGAGACATTAAGACCGACTCATGGACACAACTCTCACAGCAGAGAGCTAAATGGAGAGCGGCAGTCAAGTAATGAAAGCAGTCTTTGTCGCATCGCGACCGACAGCATGATGATGATGATGTTAAAATTGTAGCTTTTTTGTTTTGTTTTGTTTATCATATTACAGTCGTCCATAAACGGGGAGGAAACTGGCGCAGTTTGTTAAAAGAACGAGTTGTTTTATGGAAAGTACACCAGGCTACATGCAGTTTTACAGCACATGCAGTCTTTAGGTGCATTCCTTATGAAGTGGACATTTCGTGCAACGTCCATCTCGACGAACACCAACCATTATCACCACCACAATCATCACCACCGCCACTGCCAGTGCCACCATGACCACCACCACCACCACCACCACCACACCATCATCACCACCACCACCACCACCACCACCACACTACTAATATCATCGACCACCACAATCATCACCACTGCCACTGCCAGTGCCACCACCACCACCATCACCACCACTACTGCCAGTGGTACCACCACCACCATCACCACCACCACCACCACCGCCACCACCACCACACTACTAATATCATGGACCACCACAATAATCACCACTGCCACTGCCAGTGCTACCACCACCAACACACCCCACCACCACCACCACATTGCTAACATCATCATCACCACTATCACCACTACCACCACCACCACAATCACCACCACCATCACCAACACACGTCACACCCACCACCATGCTCACCTCCACCACCACCCCACCACCATCATACCAGCACCACCACTACCACTGTCACCACCGTCACCATCACCACCACCACTAGCACCACATCACACCACCACCACCACCACCACCACCATCACCACCACCGTCACCACCGTCACCATCACCACCACCACCATCACACCATCACACCACCATTACAACACTACCACCGCCACCACACAGACGCCATCACCAACACACACACACAAACAAACACACATCACCACAGACACAAACACACACCCACATATACACAAACCTTAACCGAGTCACTTGAATTTGTATATTTCTTTAAATTTGAATCGCAACCTTCCATGAGTGAGAGTGAATGACAACCACTACACCCGCACCCATACCCACACCCATTCCCACACACCTAGTCCCACACACCTAGTCCCACACACGTGCACCCCCTATCCCACACCCACACCTACTTGACTTGACTTCTGGGGGTTTCGTAACCTTGCAATCGTTACCGGCTGCAGAACTGCAGCAATATAGAGAGGCACCGATAAATCGCTCCAATCTTTGGTTGAAGATTAATCTTCTCATGGGACGGTTGTAGAAGCTGGGGACATCTTTACAATCTATCAAACAATGAGTCATTGGGCTGGCCCCAAATCTCTCCGGTCCGGCGGTAGCAGAGCACTCATATCCAGTCAACAGCAGCAAGGGTTCAGGAGGAAGGGACGGGTAAAAGTGGGTTCAGGGGTTCCAGCCACAAGAACAAAGCGAGAGAAACGATAAGGTAAAGGGCCCCACCCACGCAAACAACTCCCTTGATCAGGGGGAGAATTAAGCCCGGGAGAACAAAAAAAGGGTAGAGTATAGGAAAGAGAAATGAGAGTTGAGTCAAAGGACCGTGTCTCTTTGCTCTATGGTGACCAGCCGGCGAGCCAAAGACACAGACAGAGTAAGAGTAGAAAGTGAAATGCTGGTAGCTCCCCCTCCTGGAACTCTTTTTAGACATTATCAAGGAGGAGAGCAGAGAGGAGATAGAGAAAAGTGATGACGAAGTGCTGTCCAGATAGCAAGTGCCCCCCTCCCCCCCCCCCCCAAGCACACCCACATATGTGCACCCCTGACCCCAGTTCCACACCCACACACCCACACGCGTGCACCCCGTCCACACACCCACACACATTAGCCGGGTGCCTTGTCTGTGACTGCGGCTACAACAACCACAATCTCGCGGACAAACTGCGGGCCACCTTGACCAGCCCGGCAGCGCGCACTCACGCTGCCAGTTGGCCGAGCCGGGCAGTGCTGGGCGGCGCGGTGTGTGCTCATTGAGGGCAGGAGCAGCTCGGGCGCTGGTCGGGAGCTGCTCGGGAGCTGCTCATCAGGGTGCGCGGCGGCTGTCTGTGATGGAGGTGCGCGCTGGGTCAGCGGAGGGAGGGGCTGGGAGGGGTGGATGATATTATTAACAGTATAGTTGTAGTATTGAAAGTATAGTAGTATTGACAGTATAGTGGGTGCGTGCTGGGTCAGTTCAGGGATCGGCTGGGAGGGGTGAAGGAGAGCCGACTGTAGGTGGCGCTGGTAGTAGTAGTAACAGTATAGTGGGAGCCGTATAGTAGTAGTGGTAGTATTAACAGTATAGTTGTAGTATTGAAAGTATAGTAGTATTGACAGTATAGTGGGTGCTCGCTGGGTCAGTTCAGAGAGCGGTGGGAGGGTGAATGAGAGCTGACTGTAGGTGGCGCTAGTTGTAGTAGTAGTAGTAACAGTATAGTTGTAGCAGTACCGCAGTACTGGTAGTATTAATAGTATAGTAGTAGTATTGACAGTATAGTGGGTGCTCGCTGGGTCAGTTCAGAGAGCGGTGGGAGGGGTGAATGAGAGCCGACTGTAGGTGGCGCTAGTTGTAGTAGTAGTAGTAACAGTATAGTTGTAGCAGTACCGCAGTAGTGGTAGTATTAATAGTATAGTAGTAGTATTAACAGTATAGTGGTGCGTGCTGGGTCAGTTCAGAGAACGGTGGGAGGGGTGAATGAGAGCCGACTGTAGGTGGCGCTAGTTGTAGTAGTAGTAGTAACAGTATAGTTGTAGCAGTACCGCAGTAGTGGTAGTATTAATAGTATAGTAGTAGTATTGACAGTATAGTGGCATGCTGGGTCAGTTCAGAGAGCGGTGGGAGGGGTGAATGAGAGCCGACTGTAGGTGGCGCTAAGTTGTAGTAGTAGTAGTAACAGTATAGTTGTAGCAGTATCGCAGTAGTGGTAGTATTAATAGTATAGTAGTAGTATTAACAGTATCGTGGTGCGTGCTGGGTCAGTTCAGAGAGCGGTGGGAGGGGTGAATGAGAGACGACTGTAGGTGGCGTTAGTTGTAGTAGTAGTAGTAACAGTATAGTTGTAGCAGTACCGCAGTAGTGGTAGTATTAATAGTATAGTAGTAGTATTGACAGTATAGTGGCGTGCTGGGTCAGTTCAGAGAGCGGTGGGAGGGGTGAATGAGAGCCGACTGTAGGTGGCGCTAGTTGTAGTAGTAGTAGTAACAGTATAGTTGTAGCAGTACCGCAGTAGTGGTAGTATTAATAGTATAGTAGTAGTATTGACAGTATAGTGGGTGCTCGCTGGGTCAGTTCAGAGAGCGCCTGGGAGGGGTGAATGAGAGCCGACCAGGTAATGCTGCTTCTTGTTGTTGTTGTAGTAGTAGTAGTAGTAGTAGTAACAGGGTAGTGGTAGCAGTATAGTAGTGGTAGCAGTACAGTATTGTAGTAGTATTAGCAGTATTATAGTACCAGTACTATTAACATGATAGTAGTAGTATTAGCAGTACTTTAGTAGTTGTAGTAATAACAGTATAGTGGTAGCAGTATATTAGTAATAGTAGTATTAACAGTATCAGGGATGAAAGATCTCCGCGGTTTCGCGGATTTCCGGGATTGTTTATATTCACAGATTAATGTTAAACAAAATTCCTAAAAATGGGATGTATATGACACCAGTTCGGTGGTTCAAATCCCTTTCTTATATGACCTTAGATGTAGCTAGAACATCGAATCTAAACGAGAAAGTGTTTGGTACAGCCGATAATGCAATCACAACAAGGCTAGTTAACCTGACTTCCGGTATTTTTCCGCGAATCCCTGACAATGCTAAACCTATGGGAGAATATCCGCATTTCCGCTTTTTTTCCCAGCGACTACTTTCATCCATGCAGTATAGTAATATCAGTATTATTGTAGTGGTAGTATTAACAGTATAATATTAGTATTATTAACAGTATAGCATTTGCAGTATTATAGTAGTGATAGTATTAACAGTATAGTAGGAGCAGCATTATAGTAGTGATAATCTTAACAGTATACTGGTAACAGTATTGTAGTAGTAACAGTATTATAGTAGTGGTAATATTGACAGTATAGTAGTAGCAGTATCAGTATAGTCATAGTATTAACAATATAGTAGTTATGATAGTATTAACATCATAATAGTAGCACTAGCAATATAGTAGTCCTGCTAGTCACTGTACTGTATTAACAGTATAGTAATAGTAGCAGTACAGTAGTAGTGGCAGTATTAACAGTATGGTAGTAGTAACAGTATCAGTATAGTATTAGTACTAGTGCTGGGAAAGTGACTCAGGTGTGGGCACAACCCTCCCCCCCTCCCCCCCCCTCATCCCCTCTCCCCTCTCTCTCTCTCTCTTCCCCCTCCTCCCTCCCTCCCTCCCTCCCTCCCTCCCTCCCTCCCCTCCCTCTCTCTCTCTCTCTTTCTCTTCACACACACACACACACACACACACACACACACACACACACACACACACACACACACACACACACACACACACAGTCGGCCACGTGGACGGACGCTGAGCCGAGAGTACTGGCTGACGGTGGTGGCTCCGGAAGGAGAGACAGTGGACAGTGAGTGAATGGATCAAAAGGAGTGAGAAGACCCCACCAGAACCTGAGATGTTGCCAAGGGTGCGCGTCGGGCCCTGACTGCGGTGGACGCGGGTTGTTACGGAGCCGGGCGGATGTGGGCGGTGCGCGCGCACTCTGAGGGCCCGGTGTGTGTATAATAAAGCCAGCGTGAGCAGCTCAGACTGGTCGAGCTGCTCGGGCAGATAGAGATATGGATTATAAGATGAGTGTCTGCGTGACGATGTCTTGTACTGCATGCTGCAGGTGTGTGACCGTGTTGGGGGAGTGTTCAGCACGTCACTGTATTGACAGTGAGTTATCACCACGAGGACTGTGACCGTGTTGGGGGAGTGTTCATCACGTCACTGTATTGACAGTGAGTTATCACCACAAGGACTGTGACCGTGTCTGGGGGGAGTGTTCAGCACATCACTGTATTGACAGTGAGTTATCGCCATGAGGACTGTGACTGTGTTTGGGGGGAGTGTTCAGCACGTCACTGTATTGACAGTGAGTTATCATCATGAGGACTGTGACTGTGTTGGGGGAGTGTTCAGCACGTCACTGTATGGAGAGTGAGTTATCGCCATGAAGACTGTGATCGTATTGGGGGGAGTGTTCAGCACTTCACTGTATTGACAGTGAGTTATAGCCACGAGGACTGTGACCGTGTTGGGGGAGTGTTCAGCACGTCACTGTATTGACAGTTAGTTATCACCACGAGGACTGTGACCGTGAATCGCAGCACTTCACTGTATTGACAGCGAGTTATCGCTGCGAGTGTTTGGGGAGTGTTCGGTACGTCACTGTATTGACAGTGAACTATTGCTATGATCATTGGAGGAGTGTTCAGCACATCACTGTATTGATAGTGAGTTATCGCTACAAGCTTTGTGATAGTGTTGTGGAGTGTTCAGCACGTCACTGTATTGACAGTGAGTTATCGCCACAAGTGTTGGAGGAGTGTTCAGTACATCACTGTATTGACAGTGAACTATCACTGCAAGCGTTGGGGGAGTGTTCAACACGTCACTCACACTCACTGGTGGATTATCGCCATGAACATTATGACAGTGTTTGGGGAGTGTTCAGCACATCATTGTACTGACAGTGAATTATCGCCACAAGCAATGTGACAGTGTTAAGGGAGTGTTTATCACTTCACTGTATTGACTGTGACTTATCACTGCGAGCAATGTGACAGTGTTGGGGGAGTGTTCAGCCCATCACTGTATTAACAGTGAGTTATCGCCGCGAGCGCTGTGACAGTGTTTGGGGAGTGTTCAACCCGTCATTGCATTGACAGTGAGTTATCACCATGAGCACTGTGACAGTTCACCACATCACTGTACTGTATTAGTAAATTCTTATAATTGCTATGGTTACTGTACAACTATTTCCTGTATAGCCTATATCGAGAGTACCTATTTGACATGAGCTTCCAATTGGATGTAGGAATATGTGGACTTCCGGTTGTACCTCTTCTTGCAGGGAGCCAAAAACATTTTCCCATATAGGAAAAGGAGCGTATTCAGTCACCGTGATACTTAGATTGAATGTGTTAATAAGTGGACTTTGGCTTGTAATTCTTCATGGTTGAGAGGCATAAACATTTCCCCGTGTGGGAAGAGGAGAGTATCCATTCAATGCAATACTTAGATTGGATTTGTTAAAAAGTGGACTTCCGCTTGTAACTCTTCTTGCCGGGAGGGGTAAATATTTCCCCGTATAGGAAGAGAACGTCAACTCAACGTGATACTTAGATTGAATGTGTTAAAAAGTGGACTTCCGCTTGTACCTCTTCTTGCTGGGAGGGGTAACTATTTCCCTGTATAGGAAGAGGAGAACGTCAACTCAACGCGATACTTAGATTGAAGTGGACTTCCGCTTGTAACTCTTTATGGCTGAGGGACGTGAGCATATCCCCATATAGGAAGAGGAGAGCATGTATTTAGCATGACACTGATTAGTGTTAGACAGCGGACTTCTAGTTGTAGAAAGAGGGGGGTGGAGAATAACCATCTTTCCATATAGGAAGAGGAATCTCCAGTCAACATAGCACTCCGATTGGCAGTAGCTGCAGAAACAGACACACTGCTCAGGCTGTTCCTTAGGAGGCAGTGCAAACAGTGTCTTTCACACCCTCCATACAAATCACCTACCTGGGGTAAAATTTGAAATATGGCTTTTTCCTAAAATGCAACAACTGCCCTTATAGTTATAGTAGCAATACTGAAAATAATCAGTAGAATTGCATATTTTGACCAGCATTGCTTCAAATGAAATAAATACCCTGGCTTTTCTAATAGCAACTATTCACCATGCTTTTGCAGAAGCAACACCACAAAAGTAACTAGCGAAAGAAGCCCCATTCGATCAGCATTGCACGCAGGGCCACGAAATGTTGTCAAGGTAATCCCATCCCTGGTTGCCTGCTGTACCAGTCTGACATCGTGATCAGTGAGCAGGATGGCCACTTGTGAAGTGACGACAGGCGCATGGCGAGCATTGATCAGCGGGTGCGAGTTAGTCTCTGGGTAACTGCTAGTTCCAGCTGTGGACCACAGGGGGGCGCCAACACGAGCTACTCAGGCTGCAAGGCTTGCTGGAGCAGTGGGAGACTGAATACTTCAACCATTTCATTTAGAGGTCAAAAGGTCAGAACAGTGGTCAAGCCACACACAGACCCTCTCTGATTCGAATGATTAGCTTATTAAACCCCACATCTACAAATCAGCATTGTTTAATTTATTTATTAATTTATTGATTAAGCAGGGGACATTTCAATCGCCGACAATTATTTTTCCTCATTCCACTGCTCCTTACCCTATCCTAGCAAAGTGGATCACCAGGCAAGGTAGCGACAAGTATCAATTTGGAAAGTCTTCGCTTTGACTTGGGTGAGAATTGAGCCGGTGACATTGCACACAGGAAGTGAGCGCTCTACTCATTCGGCCATCTCACATTTGTTCATTTTGTGGGGACCACAGGAGCACAGTTTCCTTCATCTGGATCATTGTGAGCTGAGATGCGGACAGGTGTGGCCAGCAAAGTTCCTGTATCCCCCATCAGATGTGGAGCATGGCTGTTTGAAAATGCTATCAAATGACAAAGAATTTATTATGCCCAATTGAAATACCACACCATCGATACAGGACCTCTCACATGAGAACATTTACAGGGTCAGAAGGCCCCTCATTACGACCTCTTCCCCCCGAAACTACACTTTAGACCGTTCCCAGCGTGGGATATGAGCGAGATTATTCTTAATTAATGACTAAATATTTTTTGATAAAATGTGTTCCTTGGATATTTTGGTCAGATAGAAAAACATTGCCAGATTAATACAAGCTGACTATTTATTCCATTCAAATGAGATGCAGCCCTGGATTGTGTTTCAAGGGCTTGCAAATGTTGAATACTTTATAATTAGCACTATTAAGTCAGGGTGTATGAAAGGATGATGCAGTTGTTTAGTTGATACTGTCATGGGGTTGATGAACATGGGAAATAATGTGCCTAGAGCAGGATTCGAACCCACACTTCTTGCCATTCTGGGGCTAACAGGCTAACCATTTCACTACCTAATCTCCCTGCAATCTCCCTATCCATGCCTACCCGTCTATGTGATTCCTTGCCCGAGAGGTCAGTGCAGACTACTTACTATACCCGTCCCCCTGGAATTGTAAATCTTTTCAATGGTTTACGTCTATAAGTCATTTAAGGTTACAATTACATACAGGCAGTGCACTTACTTATACATACACAGGGTAGATTCAACAACCATACAACACATAGCTTTACAGGATCCATGTCGCGACAACTAGCATCGTGGAGGCGATGAAAATCGAAAATATTGTGTATAGATCAGGTTTTCGAACCCACACTTCTTGCCATTCTGGGGCTAGCATGCTAACTACTACACTACCTAGGTTCCCTGATGCACTCACCCTATCCACGCCCACCTATCTATGTGAAGACAGACAAATCGGGAAGTGTTTGGATGGCTGCTCCTTTGTTTCCATGCATCTTTTTTATTTCCTTTCTGTTTTCCATCAGAATACCGAATGACCGATAACTCAGTTAGCGCTCACTCAGTGATGAATAGTGATCGAGTAATGGGTACAATAGCTGATGGAATATATATTAGGATATCCTCACTGTGGTCCATTGGGCTCCATATGGATTTTTTTGTTTGTATCGAGGTGGGTTCTTTTTACTCGCATATCCCCTATTTTCGCTCAAAGAGGTTACTTTAGTGAATTTGTCTGTATTAGTTTTGCCTGTTTATTCCTGGATGCACATCTCATGCGCTAAATATTTTATAGTTGTGATCACCAATTGGATTAATTGAAATTTGGTCAAACTACATAAACATGGAGGTTGTGTGGCAGTGTTTGTATGCGATTACTCCCAGGAAATAGGAGGCTTGGTGCCATAGTGACCAATGACCTATATAAGTGCGATCCTTTGCACTGGTTCCTGGTGGCCTAAGGAAAATCTTGGTCACCCCATGGGAATGAGGTGTGACACAAAACAATGAGCATGTTCTAAATTAGGATCCTTGATGGTGTGACGTGATAGAACAGGCATCTTGTGAAGTAGTATCCTTGATGCTATGATGTGAAGGAACGAGTATGTTCTCAAGTAGCATCCTTGTTGGTGTGACATGAAGGAACGAGCATGTACTGAAGTAGTATCCTTGATGCTATGATGTGAAGGAACGAGCATGTTCTCAAGTAGCATCCTTGTTGGTGTGACATGAAGGAACGAGCATGTACTGAATTAGTATCCTTGTTGGTGTGACACAATAGACTAAGCATATTCTGAAGTAGTATCCTTGATGCTATGATGTGAAGGAACGAGTATGTTCTCAAGTAGCATCTTTGATGGTGTGACATGATGAAAAGAGCATGTTTTCAAGTAGCGTCCTTGATGGTGTGACCCGAAGAAAACAACCATGCTCTCAAGTAGTAGCCTTAAAGGTGTAATGCGAAGGTACCTAGTATCTTTGATATCAAATCGCTTCAACGAATCCCCATGAGTAAACTCTGCTTGAGGCATCAAATCCCATTTTGCACACTTTTTGAGAAAGGAAGACTATTTCTGGCTGGTATCGAACCCGGCTGATGAGATGCGAACCAATGCCAGTGAACCAGGCCGCCAGGGACAAAATAAACCTAGCGCCATATAAGAAGGAATTTGTGACTGATCCACGTTATTGTTCGCTGAAGGAATGTGATTGAAATAGCAATTCTTGTCTCACCAGGCAACCCCCTCGCTCCTCATCCCTGTGGCTTGACCTTAGAATCGTTCAAAGGCAGGCTTGTGCTTGAGCTTAGTTAGGTGTGGTTAGCTCAGGTTGCTGGCACTGTGTGATTGTGACAGGAATCCATTGGGATTATTTAACAAACAAAACACTATGGATACACATGGAGGGCTGCCTGTGGTCCAACTACCCAGACATTTCCAAGGTAAGGCATACACATATTAATGTTATTAGTAACTCTGGAAAGCCCCTGTCACAACTCGCCGGATTGAGGAAACGGAAAGAAACCGAACAAAGTCTGTTGATATCTGGCAAAGTCCGGTTTGTGTCCATTGCATATCCGTTGATGTTTGTTTGTTGTTGTTTTACGTCCTAGCAACATCTAAGGTCATATCATATCTGTTGATATCTGGCCTGATCCATTACAAGTTTTGAATATGCACAAAACTTGGAATGGATGCCGCCGGATTGACGTCTACGGTTCTTGTCTGGTTTGAGTTTGTTTCATCCGTTGGCAATCCATTCATGTCCGTTTCATGTCCGTTTCATGTCCGTTTCATGTCCGTTTCATGTCCATTCGTCCGGCGGCCTTTGACCCGATATCGCAACATTTTGACACATTTTAATACATTTTGATACTTATCATGCCCGGACACCACTGGACTAGACAATTCTGTCCATTGCTCAATCCAGTGAGGTGTGACAGAGGCTTTTGACACAACAGAACATAAATATTGGTTGAAAACTATACCTCTGGTGGCCAACAAAATAGCTTAACAATTGAATTACCTCGGTCAAAATTTGCAATGGAAGTGAGGTCGATCGCTAGCTGTGCTAGAGACAGCACGGCGCCAACTTGGAAGGGGTTTGGTTGGCTGGGATTCGAACTCTCTACCTTCCAGACGGGAAGCATGCGCTCTACCGATTCGGCCACCGCGTCTGGTCAGAGAGGGAGGAGCCGAAAAGAAGGGGTGGGGAAAGGGGGAGGGGAGGGGGGGGGGGTTCTTAGACACTGACACTGTCTTTTTTCACCCACGGCCTGTGGTTTTTTGTGTCAGGTATTTTGACCTCTTCTCGTGCTTTGCAGCTCCGACTTTCCAACGTCTTGCCCACAGTGCCGTCTATAAATAGCCCATGTAGCTCTGCACCATTGTTATGTGCCGGAACAGGCCAGTATTGGAAATAAACCTGCGCATATTTCTATAGATGGCAGGCATATATATATAGATCTGCATACCTTTTTGTTCTTTGTGAGGCGTGTCTGTCAGGAAACAACTCATGCCCAACTGCAAAAATCCATGACATTGCAAAACAGAAACTGTAGGTTTCCACTGGCACTTTCCAAGCACATGGTGGGTTAAATAAACAGGAAAGTTCTACAAAAATCCGCTGGAGAGTGTTTGTCATAGTACAGAATTTGCCATCCTAATCCATAGTCTGTGGCTTTGATACTGCAAATAGTGTACAGCTTAACAAATTCTATAAATACAATTATAGTACAACTTAAAGGTGTACTATAAATACAATTATAGTACAGCTTAAAGTTGTCATATAGATACAAGTATAGTACAACTTAAAGGTGTACTATAAATACAATTATAGTACAGCAGCTTAGAGTTGTCATATAGATACAAGTATAGTACAACTTAAAGGTGTACTATAAATACAATTATAGTACAGCTTAAAGGTGTCATATAAATACAAGTATAGTACAACTTAAAGGTGTACTATAAATACAATTATAGTACAACTTAAAGGTGTCATATAAATACAAGTATAGTACAACTTAAAGGTGTACTATAAATACAATTATAGTACAACTTAAAGGTGTACTATAAATACAATTATAGTACAGCAGCTTAGAGTTGTCATATAGATACAAGTATAGCACAACTTAAAGGTGTACTATAAATACAATTATAGTACAGCTTAAAGGTGTCATATAAATACAAGTATAGTACAACTTAAAGGTGTACTATAAATACAAGTATAGTACAACTTAAAGGTGTACTATGAATACAATTATAGTACAGCTTAAAGGTGTTCTATAAATACAATTATAGTACAACTTAAAGGTGTTGTATAAATACGATTATAGTACAGCTTAAAGGTGTCATATAAATACAAGTATAGTACAACTTAAATGTGTCATATAAGTATGAATACAATTATAGTACAGCTTAAAGGTGTCGATTAATACAAATATAATATAGCTTAAGGGTGTCGTATACATACAATTATAGGAAAGCTTAAAGGTGTCATCTGAATACAATTATAGTAGAACTTAAAAGTGCTGTACAAATACAATCATAGGACAGCTTAAGGGTGTCATATAAGTACACTTATATTACAGCTTAATGGTGTTGTATAAATACAATTATAGTACAGCTTCAAGGTGTTGTATAACTACAAGTATAGTACAGCTTAATGGTGTTGTATAAATACAATTATAGGACAGCTTAAAGGTGTCATATAAATACAATTATAGTACAACTTAAATGTGTTGTATAAATACAATTATAGTACAACTTAAAGGTGTTATATAAATACAATTATAGTACAACTTAAAGGTGTTATATAAATACAATTATAGTACAGCTTAAAGGTGTTATATAAATACAATTATAGTACAGCTTAAAGGTGTTGTATAACTACAATTATAGTACAACTTAAAGGTGTCATATAAGTACAATTATAGTACAGCTTAAAGGTGTTGTATAACTACAATTATAGTGCAACTTAAAGGTGTTGTATAAATACAATTATAGTGCAACTTAAAGGTGTTGTATAACTACAATTATAGTGCAACTTAAAGGTGTTGTATCAATACAATTATAGTACAGCTTAAAGGTGTTGTATAAATACAATTATAGTACAACTTAAAGGTGTTGTATAAATACAATTATAGTACAGCTTAAAGGTGTTGTATAACTACAATTATAGTACAGCTTAAAGGTGTTGTATAAATACAATTATAGTACAACTTAAAGGTGTTGTATAACTACAATTATAGTACAGCTTAAAGGTGTTGTATCAATACAATTATAGTACAGCTTAAAGGTGTTGTATAACTACAATTATAGTGCAACTTAAAGGTGTTGTATAAATACAATTATAGTACAACTTAAAGGTGTTGTATAACTACAATTATAGTACAGCTTAAAGGTGTTGTATAACTACAATTATAGTACAGCTTAAAGGTGTTGTATAACTACAATTATAGTACAGCTTAAAGGTGTTGTATAACTACAATTATAGTACAGCTTAAAGGTGTTGTATAACTACAATTATAGTACAACTTAAAGGTGTTGTATAAATACAATTATAGTACAACTTAAAGGTGTTGTATAAATACAATTATAGTACAACTTAAAGGTGTTGTATAAATACAATTATAGTACAACTTAAAGGTGTTGTATAAATACAATTATAGTACAGCTTAAAGGTGTTGTATAAATACAATTATAGTACAGCTTAAAGGTGTTGTATAAATACAATTATAGTACAACTTAAAGGTGTTGTATAACTACAATTATAGTACAACTTAAAGGTGTTGTATAAATACAATTATAGTGCAACTTAAAGGTGTTGTATAACTACAATTATAGTACAACTTAAAGGTGTTGTAGAAATACAATTATAGTACAGCTTAAATGTATCATATAAATACAATTATGGCACAACTTAAATGTGTTGTATAAATACAAGTATAGTACAACTTAATGGTGTTGTATAAATACAATTATAGTACAGCTTAGTGTTATATAGACACAATTTTAGTACAACTTAAAGGTGTTGTATAAATACAAGTATAGGACAACTTAAAGGTGTCATATAAATACAATTATAATACAGCACAAATGTATTGTTTAATTACAATTATTAGACACCTTAGAGTTGGCGTATACATACAAGTATAGTACAACTTAAAGGTGTCATATAATACACTTTTTAATTATAGTATAGAATAAAGGTGTAGTTACGGCACAGCTTAAAGTGCTGTATAAATACAATTATAGTTGCTTGTGAAGTTACTGGGCGTGTTTGGAGCTTGTAGGGTGTGTTTAGAGCACACACACGCTGTCACTCCCAAATAAGGTCACAACGTTGACCTTAGATAATGTCGGCGGAGAAGTTCTTTTTATATGTGTATTTCCGGCGTCTAGGGTGGTCCCCCTTTTTTTTAAATCTCTAAACGACCACGCGAGAACTGCCGCCAACACTCCGTCAGCAGGGGCATGTTGTCGTCTGCTCTGGTGAAATGTCGTCTGCTACTCCTCTGAGACAGCAATGCATCTCTGATTCAGCGATAGGAATACGACAAGAACAATTTGTTTGTTTGCTGTGTGTTCGCTGACATATTTAAGCGGCTTCATTCAGTGAAAGTTATTTAATTTCAATAAAGTTGAGCTCACGCTGCACTGTGCCTTGTCGAGTCAAACCAATGACTTAAAAATTGATACTTGTTGCTTCCTAGCCAGGCGCTTGGCATTATTAGGATAGGGCAAGGACTGGTTGGCTCAGTGTCAGGATAATACGACTGAGTGGGATATCAGGTCATGGTACTGGCACCCTGGTCTTCCAGTGGGGCAGCGCTATAAAGTTGCCATGAGCATGCACTGTCACAAGTTGGTACCCATCCTTATATGACCTTAGATGTTACCAGGATGTAAAACTCCAACAACCTACCAAGAAGTCATGTGTTCAACTCCATTTAGGTGTTTGACAACAGAGCCGTCTGATCTGATTAAATGTTGTCTGCTGCAGAAGAAATTCAATGAAATGTTAAGCACCCCCCCCCCTCCCAAACCCACCTTCCATTAAATAATGTGGTTTCCCTAATAGACCAGACTACGAGCACTAAATGTCATCTGCGGCTTCTCAGTGACCGATTTAAACATAGCTGCCGCACACGATGTCAGAGGTCAAGGTTGAGTAAAGCAAGGGCAGTCGTCTGCTACTGTTAAATAGTTTGATTTATTGCATGAAGTTGAAAGAAAAGTAGTATTTGATAGAATCGACTTCAGGGAAACCTGATTTTTCCCCCTTTTCACTAAATGTCACCTGCCAGGTGTTATTATTATTATTGTTGTTGTTTTGGGTTTTTTTTATTTAAAAAATAGGGGAAAAAAAGAATGATTGTACTACATGTAGTAGTAACCATTGATCTCGCAGGCAAGGAGCCACATGGACAGGTGGGCGTGGATCGGGTGATTTCATCAGGGAGCCTAGGTGCTGTAATGGTTAGCACACTAGGCTGGAATGCAAGAGGTGTGAGTTTGAATCCTGCTCTAGGCACAATATTTCCCGTTTGCATCACCCCTTCCGGGCCTCGCGTGCGGAAGGTCGTGAGTTCGCGAGTGAAACCAATGACTTTAAAATTGATACTTGTCCCTTCCTAGCCTGGCACTCGGCATTGATAGGATAGGACAATGACTGGTTAGTTCAGTGCCAGGATAATGTGACTGAGTGGGATATCAGGTCATGGTGCTGGCAGCCTGATTTCCCAGTGGGGCAGCACTATAAAGTCAACATGAGTGCGCACTGTCGCAAGTCGGTACCTGTCCTGATATGACCTTCGATGCTTTCCAGGACGTAAAACTTCAACAACCAACCAACCATCACTCCTACACAACATTATTATTATTATTAATATTATTATTATTATTATTATTATTATTATTATTATTATTATTATATAAACGATGAAGTATATCCACACCAGCTACCAACTCTGGAGGGACTTCCAGTTTGTGATGTCATTTATCTTGATAACATCGAAGGGAACCAAGTAAATATGGAAAGTAGAGAGCATATTTGTTCTTGTTATATAATTTGAGAACTTTTCTTACAAAAAAAATAGAATAATAGAAGGTTTTTGTGTGGTCCCCTGTCCCCAGATTTCCGCCTTTTATTGTTAGGGGGTGGTGGGGTGGGGATGGAATTTATATGGATCACTTTGGTTAATCGTGTAAATATGAGAAAATTGGGGTTGGTGGGTGGAACAAATTTGCATTCCAGTCACGCTTAACGAATGATTGTCTAATAAGACTGACCAAATAAAGATGCAGGTTAGTTTTCCATTCCATTGTGTGTGTGTGTGAGTGTGTGAGTGTGTGTGAGTGTGTGTGTGAGTGTGTGTGAGTGTGAGTGTGAGTGTGTGTGAGTGTGTGTGTGAGTGTGTGTGAGTGTGTGTGTGAGTGTGTGTGTGTGAGTGTGTGTGTGAGTGTGTGTGTGTGAGTGTGTGTGTGAGTGTGTGTGTGAGTGTGTGTGTGAGTGTGTGTGTGAGTGTGTGTGTGTGAGTGTGTGTGAGTGTGTGTGTGTGAGTGTGTGTGTGTGTGTGAGTGTGTGTGATGATTCTAATCGATGAAAGTTTATTCCATGCATTAAAAAAGTGCCACATTTATTTGTTGTTCTGAAGCAAGGAAAGCACAGAATTTAGAATATTTAATCTCAAGATTTAATCTAGAGATGTTCTACCTTTTGAAATGCATATTCACTTCCCTATACCCCGTCCCTCCCAAGATGCGATAATTAATTACCATTAGCTATTCCCTTGACCTCCCTCACCGCTGTGGCGGCCTCTAGCGGCGGGTTTGGGCGGTGTCACTTGACATTAATTAACATCAAGGTCTCCTCATTATGAGGCAAAATGTAGACTTTTTTTAGAATGTTCCTTTATTATTAAAGGAAGCTCCTCTTTTAGGAAATATGGTCAAAAGGGATTTCATATGATTTTTCATTTGGATTAAAAAGATTTTTTTTTTACAGATCTGAAAGAAAATATGTTTTCAACTATGACCATTCCGTTAGTGCTTTTCTTATTAATATGCTTGATATACTGAGGTTTATGTCTGCGCAACCTGACTCCACGATGGCCTGTCTCCAGCAGCCTCCTCCCTCCTCCCTCCTCCCTCCTCCCTCCTCCCTCCTCCCTCCTCCCTCCTCCCTCCTCCCTCCTCCCTCCTCCCTCCTCCCTCCTCCCTCCTCCCTCCTCCTCCTCCTCCTCCTCCTCTTCCCTTCCCTCCCCCTCCTCCCTCCTCCCTCCTCCTCCTCCCCCTCACTCCTCCCCCTCCCTCCTTTCTCCTCCCTCTGCCTCCCCTCCCCCCTCCTCCCCCTCCATCTCCCTCCTCTCTCCTCCATCCTCCCTCATTCCTCCCCTCCATCCCCTTTCTCCCTCCTCCGTACCCCCTCTCCCTTCCTCCTCCCTCCTCCCCCCTCCCCACTCCCTCACCTCCCCCCTCCTCCCCCCTCCCCTAACCCCTCCCCCTCCGCTCTCCTCCTTCCTCCCTCCCTCTCCTCTCTCCTCCCTCCGCCATCCCTCTCCCCCTCCCCTCCTCTCCTCTCTCCTCTCTCCGACCTCCCCTCCCTCTCCCCCATCCCTGCCCTTCCTTCTGCCCCCTCCATACCCCTCCCTCTCCCTCATTCTCCGACCTCCTCTCTCCTCCCTCCCCTCCCTCTCCCCCTCCCCCTCCCTCTCCCTCTCCCACCTCCCTCCTCCCTTTCTCCTCTCTCCTTCCTCTTCCTCCCTCCTTCCTTCAGCCCCCTCCCCAGTCTCCAGCAGCGTCCTGCATCTCCAACCTCCAAACTCCAGCCTCCAGCCTCCAGCCTCCATCCTGCTCTCACTTTCTGTGATACCCTAGTGTAGGCCACGTCGGGAAGTAGCAAGCTTAGCATTTTGCCAAGCCGTTGGCGTGTTCATAGATCCCTTGGACTGTTAACTTGATATGATATAGCACGTATCCTTAAGCTATAAATATACCCTGACATTTCTATGTACTTCTATGGAGCTTATCTTTTTTTTTGGTTATTATTTTTTGTGTGTAAGCGGCACATGCGAATCGAGCGTACCTACGTGGGTGTGGTCGTGAGGGGGTTGAATATAGGGGGGGGGGGGAAGCGGAGAAAACTAGTTAGACATCAGAAACTCACTGGGCCACGTCCTTACATAGCATTAAAGCTGCATAGTCCAATGAAATATCAAATTTTCAAAACCAAACCAATTATCTAGATTTGATTTTACATATCTAACTTAGATACTGATGCACTTATTAAGCATTTGTTTCTGCATAGAAGGCAATACTGAGTCAATTTAACAGAGCCTGTGACTGCAGAAGTCTATGGTGTCAGAGTTTTGGCAAGCTTGCCAAAACTAATTTTCCATGTTTGCACTCAAAATATTTCAAAAGTTTACCATTTAAAAGGAAAGTAAATTTGAACTAATGTAAAGTAGATAGTAATGATCGGTCTAATATATTTATCTCAGAAAAAATACAGAAATCCAAAACCATCGCACTATCCAACTTTAAACAATTATCTAGATTTGATTCTGCATATCCAAGTTAGATACTAGTCTATTTATGAAGCATTATTTGTTGCCTAGAAATATTCTCGTATTCTTCAGTGTTATGTGTGGTCTACTCTAATGTATGGGGCTGAGACATGGACAATCTCTAAGAAAATGTACAAACGTTTAGCAGCATTTGAGATGTGGACTTATCGAAGGATGATGAAAATATCATGGACAAAGAAGATCACCAATAAAGAAGTTCTTAGAAAAATTAAAAATAAGAAAAGCTTGTTTGCCACTATACAGACAAAGAAACTTATTTATTTTGGCCACATCATTCGTCAGAGTTCAATATACCGTACATTGTTGGAAGGGAAGGTGAATGGCAGCAGAGGGAGAGGGAGACCAAGAACATCATGGTTTACAAATATTTCACAGTGCACAGGCTAGAATTATTCACAGTCTATCAGAACAGCACACCATCGGGACAAGTGGATAACCATTGCATCCAACACTCGACTAGAGGACGGAACTAATGATTGATTGAGAACCAGAAGGTTATACTAAACCAATTTAATAGAACCTGTTACTGCTGAACCCTATGGTGTACGAGTCTTGGCTTGCTTGCCAATACTAATTTTACATGTTTGTTCTTCAAATATCTCAAAAGTTAGCCATTTAAGTTAAAGGTTACTTCAAACTCAAGTAACGAAGATTACAACAATCAATCTAATGTATTTATCTCAGAAAATGCCAGAAACTCAAAAGCATCGGACTATGCAACTTTAAGTAAGGGAACCGAGGGATTCGAACCCCATGGTCTGCCACACGGGAAGCTGACCCTCAACTTCATTTGTACAAGCCCCCTTTGAACCCCACCCCCCCTACTATCCTAGTGGGTTGGTTGGATGTTGTCCTTTTATAGTTGGTTGGTTGGTTGTTGGAGGTTTACATCCTGGCAACATCTAAGGTCATATCAGGATGGGTACCGACTTGTGACAGTGTATACTCATAGTGATTTTATAGTGCAGTCCCACTGGGAGACCAGGCTGCCAGAACCATGTCCTGATATCCCACTCAATCACATCCTGACACTGAGCCAACCAGTTCTTGCCCTATCCTAATAATGCCGAGCACCTGGCTAGAGAAGCGACAAGTATAAATTTCTACATCATTGCTTTGACTCGACCAGAGTTCAAACCGGTGTGTTTGAATCCCACGATCTACCAATATGGGAGACGGATGCTCAATTCATTCGGCGATCCCGTCTGGTCCTTTTTACTCTTGCTCACGTTAAATTTGTGAGTGTCATTTACTCAATTAGTTGCTGCTTCGTCTGCTTGCAGACTTCACACGGCCAGGCCTACTGAGGTGGTACCCGAGCCGAAATGAGAAAGCTACAAGAAATTAATGCAATTCTCACATCTTTTTACATTTTTTTTATGTTGTTGTTGATCCATATCCCGATTGATGAGAGTGATACCTTAATTTCACATGAGTGCTTTCACTCAACTCGCTTAGGTGGATTGAAATTGAGATTGGAAAGAGCTTGCTTTGTTATAAACCCAACATTTGCTAATATATTTCAAAGCTCTCAGGCCCCCCCCCCCCTCTCCCTCATTCTCCTCCCTCCTCTCTCCTCCCTCCCCTCCCTCTCCCCCCTCCCCCTCCCTCTCCCTCTCCCACCTCCCTCCTCCCTTTCTCCTCTCTCCTTCCTCTTCCTCCCTCCTTCCTTCAGCCTCCTGCTCCCATAACCCCTCCGCATTTAAAATTTGGATTTGGATTGTGACGAAATCTCATATTTGTTTTTATCATCTTTTAATTTTGTAAACGCATTTAAAATTCGGATTTTGAATGAGGTAGAATTTGATGGGTTTTTTTTTATCATCTTTGAATAAAAAATATAAAAAAGCTGTTGTGTAATTAGCTTAGGTTTCACTCCGGTCAGATGATAAAGGATCAAAGTAATCCCCCACCAGCTCATTGTTTCAGTTCACACAGTCTATCTTCCATTTCATTAACATTGCGCATTCAGATTAAGGCATCTCATTTTAAAAACTAAAAACAGTTGGTTAGATTTGATACATATGGTAGTCGAGTACAGTGACCTCTCATGCAAGGATGCACATAGACCGGTATATGTGGATAGTGTGATTGAATCTGGGAGCCTAGGTAGTATAATGGTTAGCATACTAACCTCAGAATGGCAAACGGTGTGGGTTCAAAGACCTGCTCTAGGTGCAATATTTTCTATTTTTATCACGACAACGATGCTGGTTGCCATGACCTGCATCTCATACAAGCTGTGCGCTGTATGGTTGGGCAACCTACTCTGTGTATGTATATATAAATTATATAATAACATTATATATATATAGGTATCGGAGAAGAAGTCGTTTCAAGGTTGTATGAGCGCGGACCTGAGCAGCGCGCAGGCGCGTTGGCCGGCTCCTGGTACCGGCGTGTCCGCCGCTGATATATATTCGAGTGTCTGCGCCAGCTTGCGCCATTCTTCCACCGATTGAACAATTTTGTATTGATTAGGCAAGGCTGTTTTCTTGCCAGAGAGTTACATAAAAGACCTCAGACCAAATTTGTATTGTCCTTGTCTCTTCGTAGAACTGCTTATATATATATACAGTTATAGGACAGCTTAAACATTTTTATATATATATATATTGTAAGTGCATTGCCTATGGTATGTATGTAATTGTAAGCATTAAATGACTTATGGACGCCATTTAAAAGACTTACAATTCCAGGGGGGCGAGTGTAGTAGAGTGCTCTGACCTTTCAAGCTAGGCACCAATGGACAGGTAGGCGTAGATAGGGCGATTGCATCAGGGAGCCTAGGTAGTCTAATGGTTAGCATGCTATCTATCCCCAGTGGCTGAATGAGTTGAGCGCCCGTCTCCTGGTTTTGGGAGATGGAGGGATCTGAACCCATACAGATCCCATCTACATTCTTATTATGTGCACCAGACGAATGAGTTGAGCGTCTGTCTCACGCTTTGGTAGATCGTCAGATTCAAATGTACGGGTTCAAATCCTGGTCGAGTCAAACCAATGACTTTAAAATTGATACTTGTCACTTCCTAGGCAGGCGCTCGGCATTATTAGGATATGGCAAGGACTGTTTGGCTAGGTGTCAGGATAATGTGACTGAGTGGGATATCAGGTCATGGTGCTGGTGGCCTGTTCTCCCAGTGGGGCAGTACTATAATGTTGCCATGAGTGCACACTGTCACAAGTTGGTACCCGTCCTTATATGACCTTTGAATTTGCTAGGATGTAAAACAACAACAAACAAACAAACGCTATCCCCAGAATGGTAGGAAATCTGGGTTCAAATCCTCCTCTAGGTGCAATATTTCCGCTTTTCATCACCCCCACGACAATATCCAACATAGATCTATACCGGTGCACTCAATTTACATTTATTGCAGTTTGATGTTCCTGTGCTGCACTTCTAATAGTGCTACGATTGTAGACGGGTAAATAAAAGCCTATATCCAGGATTTTGGTGTGCACAACCAAATTCGCTCCATTCGCGCGTTTCTAGATGGTGCGATTTTTCGGTTGCGTTGCGAGTCTCACTTCAGTTTTTTTCGCATGAATACAGTCGAATGGCAGAATAATCTGCTTAGTGAGACGTTAGGAAGTGATCATACAGCAAGCTTTCACGTCAACTGCACACCCGCCCGTGCACCCATACTGCACTGCGGCCAATCCTATCAAAGACCTATGAACAGACTAAGACGTTTCAAGCCCACATCCAGATAAAGCTTCTATGTTTAGCACTGGCTGATGTGTTAAGCGGTGTTAAGCGCTTATTGCCGGATATGGCATTTTAAGCCATAAGGGTTTTGGGATTAGTATTATTAACTGAGGCGAAGGTAAGGTCCATAGACAAGTCGCATAGCTATAAAGACTTTAAACACCATACTCGAATTGATATGTGTATCTTTGTCATTGTGGTTAAATAAACGCTGGACTGTCCACTTGTTTTTAGATCTCGGTTGGCAGAGCCAAATATGGAATGATGACTTATTCAGTTAGAGTTTTAGATTGATGTTGTCAGAGCCAAATATTGAATGATGACGTATTCAGTTAGAGTTTTAGATTTATGTTGTCAGAGTCAAATATGGACCGATGACTTATTCAGTTAGAGTTTTAGATTAGTTGTCAAGCCAAATGGAGATACTGTTCATTAGAGTTTTAGATGATGTGTCAGAGCCAAATATGGAATGATGACGTATTCAGTTAGAGTTTTAGATTTATGTTGTCAGAACCAAATATGGACTGATGACGTATTCAGTTAGAGTTTTAGATTTATGTTGTCAGAGCCAAATATGGAATGATCACGTGTTCAGTTAGAGTTTTAGATTGATGTTGTCAGAGCGAATATGGACTGATGATGTATTCAGTTAGAGTTTTAGATTTATGTTGTCAGAGCCAAATATGGAATGATGACGTATTCAGTTAGAGTTTTAGATTTATGTTGTCAGAGCCAAAATATGGACCGATGACGTATTCAGTTAGAGTTTTAGATTGATGTTGTCAGAACCAAACATGGACCGATGATGTATCCAGCTGGAGGGAGTTCAAAATGACGTCATCCGTCCAGTGATGTCAGACTTGGAAGGGTTATCAGGCAGGGTAATATACTAAGACAGAATATGGTAATCAGTCGTATTCAGATATTTACTTTAAATTGCATAATCTGTTGGTTTTCAGTGTCTGCTATATTTTTTTAGGTAAATATATGAGATTGATAATTATAATCTACTTTATTTTAATTTGAAATTCTTTTTATTTTAAAGGGATAACTTTGTAGAGATTTGAGGTGAAGAAAAAAAACGATATTAAATTTGGTGCACACACCAAAATGTTGGAGATTGGCTTCGTCAGTTGTTTATTTACCTGTTTTTCGAGCGTAGCACAGGAACATCAACCTGCAATAAATGTTTATTGGGTGCACAAGTTTCCAAGTTGGATGTACATGAGACTGTCTCAAAAGGTGCTAAGCAATATGGGACAAAACTTTGTCCATAGTAACGATCAACACACTATCTACTTATGCATTTGCTCAGGATAAACTGATTTGTTTTTTACATGGTGTTTCATAACCCCAATAGAATACATATTGATTTGAAGCAAATGTCCTTGTGTTTTCAGTGTAACCGTTTCTGTGCTGTTTTGTGTCAATCGTTACTATGGACAAAAAAACGAAGAGCTGGCACCTTTTGAGACAGGCTCATATAGGGTCAAATCTAGGTAAGTGGGGGTAAGAAGGTGAGGAAAGGTCTGTGTACTACTTATAAATCTGTTCATCAAATTTCGATTGCAGCTGGCGAAAGAATACAAGGGTTTGTTAATTGGTGGACGGTCAACACAAGAAACTTTAAATACTTTTGATCAGACGCGATGGCCGAATGAGTTGAACATCCGCCTCCTGTCAGGGTAGGTTGTGGGATTCGAAATCCCGAGTTCAAAACCTGGCCGAGTCAAACCAATGACTTAAAAATTGATACTTGTCGCTACCTAGCCTGGCACTCAGCATTACTTGGATAGGGCAAGGAACAGTGCAATGAGGAAGACCAATTGTCTGCGATTGAAATTTCCCAGCTTAATCAACTAATATACCAATAATCGAGACAATTTAGTTACAAATTCAACATTATTCTACTTTTTATAGTACATGCCTTATTTCTAACCTGACTAGGTCACGTGTTAATGCGGTGGCGTAGTTTACGTACCTGCCTACATATCGTATTATCAGACATGGGACCAGCTTTTCGCGCAGTGGTTCGATTCCAACCAAAGACTTACAACATTGACAGTTGTCGCTACCTAGCCTAGTGATCTGCACTACAAGGAGAAGGCAAGGACTGGTTAGCTCGGTGTCAGGATAATGTGACTGAGTGGGATATTGGGTCATGGTTCCAGCAGTGCTGTACCTAAGTGGGGCAGCACTCTAAACGCACCGTGAATGCACCCTGCCACAAATCCGTACTGCTATGACCGCAGATGTTGCTAGAAAAGACAACCCCAATCATCGGACAGTCAATGCCTGTCATGTTCTATCTACTTGTACCACGGACTGGACGCGCAGGCCGAATTGGTAAGAGTGCATGATTCCCATGTGGAAGGTCGAGAGTTCAGATCCTGGCCGAGTCGAACTAATAACTTACTAAATTGATACTTGTCACACTACCTCACCGGGCAATTGGCATTACTAGGATAGGGCGATGACTGGTTAGCTCAGTATCAGGATAATGTGACTGAAGTGGGAAATCGGGTCATGGTGTTGGCTGCCTGGTCTCCCAGTGGGGTAGCGCAATAAAGTTGCCATGAGTGCGCGCTGTCAGAAATCGGTACCCATCCTGATATGACCTTAGATGTTGAGAGGACGTAAAATCCCTAACATTAAAAGGAACAAACAGGAAACTTGCACCCTGGCGATGTCACAACCCGAAGTCGCCCGCCCACCTGCAGCCCCCCCCCTCCCCCCTCCCACCCTCTTCTTGTGACACACGGTGCGCAGGCGCATGCAGCTCCCAAGTCTCCTTCATCTCGTCTCCACCGGCCTCCACTCGCTACTTGCTTCCCAGGTCCTTTCAGAACCCCCACATCCACCCACCCCCACATCCACACACACTCACCCCCCACACTCACCCACAACCCGCACACATACACACATACACACATACACCTACTCACCCCACGCCCACACCCACACCCACGCACACCCACGCCTACCCTGACCCACTCCCTCACCCACACCCACACTCACCCACTCACCCACACACACACACTCACCCACTCACCCACACACACACACCCACACCACACCCACCCAGCCGGCACACACATACACCCACTCACCCCACACCCACACTCACCCAAGCCCACCACCCACCCCACCCACACACTCACCCCACGCCCACCCTCACCCACCCCCACACATACCCTGACACACCCTCACACACACCCTCACACACATACCCACACACACCCATACACACACCAGCACCCACACACAGACCCACAACCACAACAACACCCACAACCTCACCCATACCCACACACACCCCACACCCACCCGACCCCACACCTACACCTACACCCACGCTCCTGCAGTCCCACACACGATGCACGCCTCACCTCCCTCTCCACTTTACTCCTCTTCCCATCTTCCCATCATCCATCACTCATCCTCATCTAGTTTGATCTGGCCATTTCTTTAGGAGTAACCCCCCCCCCCCCTCTAGCCCCCCTTCCTTATTTCACCCCCACCCTTACCTTATTCACCTGTCAGATACACCCTTTATCTTTCAATTAGCTGCTTCTTGAAATTTCTCACACACACACACATACACACACACACTCACACACACACATACACATGCACGCACGCACGCGCGTGCGCTCCTCAGATATTAAATTGATCAGTCACAAACACAAACGCCTATTCCCGCCCTCTCTATCCCACATTCATATTTGCTTCGTAGTCCTTGTCTTTCTCCTCATACCTTCCACCCTTGCCATACCCGTTCCTTCATGATATCCATATTTCATCTTTCCATTCATCTCACCCGTGACTCATTTTTGTCTCTCCCCGCGCCCGATGTTCCTCTTCTCTTTCTTTCTTTCTTTCTTTCTTTCTTTCTTTCTTTCTTTACTTCTTCTTTCTTTCTTTCTCCTTCTTTCTTTCTTTCTCTTTCTTCCATTCGTTCTTTCTTTTTTTCTTTCCTTTCTTCCTTCCTTTCTTTCCTTTCCTTCTTTCTTTCCTTCTCTCTTTCTTCCTTCATTTCCGTCTTTCTTTCCTTCCCTTTTTTCCCTCTTTCTTTCCTTCTTTCTTTCCTTCTTCCTTCTTTCTTCCTTCCTTCCTGCCTTCCTTTCCTTCTTTACCTCTTGCATTCTTTCCCTCTTTCCTTCTTTCCTTCTTTCTTTCCTTCGTCCTTTCTTCCTTCCTTTCTTTCCCTCTTTCCTTCTTTCTTTCCTTCTTCCTTCCTTCTTTCTTCCTTCCTTCCTGCCTTCCTTTCCTTCTTTCCCTCTTTCCTTCTTTCTTTCCTTCGTCCTTTCTTTCCTTGATCCTTTCTTCCCCTTTCCTTCTTTCTTTCTTTCTTTCCTTCTTTCTTTCCTTCTTTCTTAGCTTTTTTCTGTCTCCCTCCTCCTCTTCCTCCACCTTCTCTCTTCCTTTCCTCCTCCTCCTTGTCCCCCATCTCCTCTTTCCCTCCTCCTCGTCCTCCCCCTCTTCTCCTCCTCCTCCTCCTCGTCCTCCCATCCTCCTCCTCGTGCACCCCCTCCTCCGCTTCCCCTCCACCTCCTCTTCCCATCCTCCTTGTCCTCGCCTTCTCTTCCCCTCTTCCTCCTCCTCTTCCCCCTCCTCCTCGTCCTCCCCCTCCTCCTCTCTCGTCCTCCCCCTCCTCCTCTTCCCCTCCTCCTCGTCCTCCCCCCCCCTCTTCCCCTCCTCCTTCCTCGTCCTCCCCCTCCTCCTCTTCCCCTCCTCCTCCTCGTCCTCCCCCCTCTCTCCTCTCCTCCCCATCCCCATCCTCAGTCTCCCGCTGACACTCCAACACTTTGACTAGTTGCGTTGCTTTTCTTGCCCTGCGCCACATTCTATACTGCCGACAGTTGCCTGACCTTTTCTAGTACACAGGACTTTTTATCCTTTTTGAGGCAGCTGGACTGTACCCCTCATATCGTCTTCCTAATATTCTATCAATTATTCATACACTTTCTCTTTTCTATGGCATTTGTTTCCCTTCCACAATATATCTTGTGAGCTTCTCTACTTCATTCTGTCTTTCGCTCCTACTTGATTCGTCTTCTTTTACATCTAGCGTGTTTCATAACCACATTCTCTCCCATTCCCTTGCTGCCGACCCTGCTTAGCCTTCACCAATCACTCACTCCATCCTCCTCCTCCTCATCCACCCCCTCCTCCTCTTCCCATCCTCCTCATTGTTCTCCCCTCCTCTTCCCCTCCTCCTCCTCCTCTTCCCCTTCTCCTCCTCCTCTTCCCCTCCTCCTCGTCCCACTTCCTCCTCTTCCCCTCTTCCTCCTCGTCATCCCCTCCTCCTCTTCCCCTCCTCCTCCTCGTCCTCCCCTCCTCCTCTTCCCCTCCATCTCCTCTTCCCCTCTTCCTTCTCCATCCTCCCCCACTCCTCCCTCCCCCCTCACCCCGTTGCCTCCCCCTTGCCTCATCACCACCTCACCACCTCGTTATATCTTCCTCCTCTTCCCCCTACTGCCCTCCCCTCTTCCCCTCCTCCTCCCCTTCTACCCCTCTCTACCCCTCCTCTTCCTCTCCTCCTCTCCTTCCCCCTCCCCCCCTCCTCCCTTCCCACTTCTCCTCCTCCCCTCCTTCTCCTCATCTCCTCCATCTGCTTCCCCTCTCCCCCCTCTCCCCCTCCTCCCCCTCTCCCTCTCCTGCCCCTCTCCCCCTCCCCCTCCCCCCTCCCCTCCCCCTCCCCCTTCCACCCCTGCATTACCCCTCTATATACATCTCCTCCCTCCCTCCCTCCCCCTTCTCCTCCTCCCTCCCCCTCCCCCCCCCCCCCCCCCCGGTCACCCCTCATGTACATCTCCTGCCACCTCCTCCTCCCTGGTACATTCGCCCCACCCCCACTATGTACATGTATCCCGGTTGGAGCCGCCTATGTGAGCTAACTCATTTAAGCTAATCCGGTAAAGTCCATCGTTTGCAGAATAGCACTGAGCTGCTTTTTACAAACAATTTATCGAGAACGTATCCCAATTACCGATCGATCCTGCTCAGTGGACCCATTTGCAATTTGGCCTATTTTCCATTCCAACCACTGGTCCACAACTGGTTCATCAAAGGATGTGGTATGTGCTATCCTATCTGTGGGGAAAGTGCAT
Source organism: Branchipolynoe longqiensis (assembly GCA_030323885.1). Classification (NCBI taxonomy): domain Eukaryota; kingdom Metazoa; phylum Annelida; class Polychaeta; order Phyllodocida; family Polynoidae; genus Branchipolynoe; species Branchipolynoe longqiensis. The sequence continues at coordinate 53,704,527 of CM059199.1, read as the reverse complement.
ATACAAGACCGTTTGCTGCTTATCGTAAAGAGTAGCCTATGTGGCTGCAGCAGGTTTCCTCAAAAGAAATATGTCAGAATGATCACATGTTTGACATCTAATAGCCGATGATATGAAAATCAATGTGCTCTAGAGGTGTTGTTAAATAAAATTGATCAGTGCCTGTTGCTGTTTACCCGTGAGCTACATAACACCCTCATAGAGCTCTATTCTACGCAATGAGATTATCTGCAAACAGTATCCAAAAGTCAAGGTAGATAAGTTTTTGGCAGCATTCACCTCTAACCTCACACACACTCAATAAAATGTTGATGTGGACTTCGAAAGGCTGCCATCATAAAGCGTTATTTACCCATTTTCCTGTATAGCAACTTATAGCATGGAAGCACCAAGGCATAGACTTGCTTTTGTTGTTCGGTCTGTTAGTGTTAGTTTTTTGTCCTCACAACATCTGCAGTAATATCAGGATGGATACCAAGATGCGATCGTGCGCACTCATGATGCTTTATAGTCCTGCTACACTGTGATACCTTCCGCAGTGATGGTGCTTTGTAGTCCTGCTACACATGGGATACCTTCCGCAGTCATAGTGCCTTATAGTCCTGCTACACTGGGATACCTTCCACAGTCATAGTGCCTAATAGTCCTGCTACACTGGGGCCGTATTCGATTAACACGACCCGGGCGACTCGGGTCACCCGAGTTGATAGAAATTCAAATAGAACAATGCGAGTGCCGTTGACAAAAACACGTGCCATGTGCAAAAAGTCCCTACCCCAGTAACCCAACTCTTGGCTGGGGTTGGCTAGGAGCGATGACGTCACATTTGTGCTGGTACCGTCCTACAATGTGGGAGCATCATGCTCTGGTATCATCATCATCATCATCATGCTGTCGGTCGCGATGTGACAAAGACTGCTTTCATTATTTGACTACCACTCTTTTGTGCGGTTGTACATTTCATGAAAGCTGCCTGCAAAAGTGTTGAAGTGCTTCTGGTTTTGCAAGTCCTCTCGGGGAGGAAATAGAGGTTTAACACTGGCAAGAACATATCAAGACAGGCGCAAAACTATTTGTGCCTGCAGTGGCTGGTCGGGAGATGTTGGGAGTTCCATACATCAGCCGCCCTTACTAATGCTGCCACAGTGACATGGTTTTCTGTTTAGGCTTTGCTCCCTTAGCCTTCGGTTCTATCAAGAACCTGTACCACAAGGCAGTGGTTCACAACTCTGCAGGGCAGGGGTGTTAAACTCCCTGAGGTATTGCTATACCTGCAATACCTGCATACCACTCTGGTAGACTAACCACATAATGGTCCGGTGGACTGTAATTATAGAGTATGAGAAAGTCACATTCTGATCAATTGTAAGGTGGGGGGATGTTACATTCTGGTAGACTAATCACAAAGTGCGGGATAGTCAGAGTCTGGTCGGGTGTAATCACAAAGTGTGGGAATGTCATGTTCTAGTAGACTAATCACAAAGTGCGGGATAGTCTGGGTCTGGAAGAGTGTACCCACAAAGTGTGGGAATGTCACACTCTGGTAGACTAATCACAAAGTGCGGGATAGTCAGGGTCTGGTACAGTGTATCCACAAAGTGTAGGAATGTCATGTTCTGGTAGACTAATCACAAAGTGCGGGATAGTCTGGGTCTGGAAGAGTGTACCCACAAAGTGTGGGAATGTCACATTCTGGTAGACTAATCACAAAGTGCGGGATAGTCAGGGTCTGGTATGGTGTATCCACAAAGTGTAGGAATGTCATGTTCTGGTAGACTAATCACAAAGTGCGGGATAGTCACTGTATGGTAGAGTGTATCCACAAAGTGTGGGAATGTCATGTTCTAGTAGACTAATCACAAAGTGTGGGATAGTCAGGGTCTGGTACAGTGTATCCACAAAGTGTGGGAATACCACATTCTGGTAGACTAATCACAAAGTGCGGGATAGTCAGGGTATGGTAGAGTGTATCCACAAAGTGTGGGAATGTCATGTTCTGGTAGACTAATCACAAAGTGCGGGATAGTCAGGGTCTGGTACAGTGTATCCACAAAGTGTGGGAATACCACGTTCTGGTAGACTAATCACAAAGTGCGGGATAGTCAGGGTATGGTAGAGTGTATCCACAAAGTGTGGGAATGTCACGTTCTGGTAGACTAATCACAAAGTGCGGGATAGTCAGGTTCTGGTAGAGTGTAATCGCAAAGTGTCGGAATGTCCCGTTCTGGTAGACTGCAACCACAAAGCCAGGCCCCGGGCAGTAGATGTCACCAAATATGGTTAGCTCCTAACTTCGTAAACACAGAGCGTGGGAAAACCTGACTATTTTCGCTGGTGTTTCATGATTAATCATTTCAAAGGTGTGCCCACTACAGCTGCGGTGAACCCCTAGTTGTCACCCTGATTAATCACAATTAATAGGTTGGTATCTAGTAAACACCTACTCTGATTTGCGCATAAAATATAAGTACATTGAAGGATAAGGTATGCTGGTGAAATATGAGGTGTATTTCAGAACCGTGGATGTCAGTGTGTTGTTAGTATGATGTTAATTTTTGCAATACTGTTTGAGTCATTTAATTAGTGATTGTTAGTTCTTTGTATTGTGTGATTTGATGAATGGAATGGATGTCTGAGATTGTAGTGGGGATATCCCAGATAGCACACAGCCGTCGGGCCAACGTCGGCCCGATGGCGGCCGTGCCGTCTGCCCAACGGTGGAAACCGCTGTTGGGCCGACCTTGTTTTGTCCAACCTCCAACCGTCAGCTCGACGGCGGGAGGTTGGACAAAACAATCGTATTAACACGAATAATTCCATTAATACGTCGTAATAAATTACAAAACTTTTACAAAATAATCTAAGCATATTAATAAGCAAACCTGTTAAATAATTCCTTAAAATTCCTGCGATTTCTGGAGTTATTTGTAGAAAAAGAACGCTGCTCAATGATCGCACGTCCTCCGCTGGCGACTCAAACCGGAAACCAAATTTAAAGAACTGCGCATGTGCGGATCACCACCATCGGCCCGACGGTGGCTCGACGGTGGCCCAGATGTGGAAAATGAATGGAAACCAGCGGCGGACCACCACCGTCGGCCCGACGTTGGCTCGACGGTGGCCCAAATGTGCAAAAGATTGAAACCCAGCAGCGGGACACCACCGTCGGCCTGACGTTGGCTCGACGGTGGCCCAAATATGCAAAAGATTGAAACCCAGCGGCGGGACACCACTGTTGGCCCGACGTTGGCTCGACTCGACAGTGGCCCAAATGTGCAAAAGATTGAAAACCAGCGGCGGGCCATCACCGTCAGCCCGACGGTGGCTCGACGGTGGCCCAAATGTGCAAAGTGATTGAAACCTAGCGGCGGGCCACCACCGTCAGCCTGACGGTGGCCCGACGGTGGCAAATATGTGGCGACGGTGCGACCAATAGCCATGGGGACTATAGCACTGCCCAACATGGAGACCGGGATGCCAGCACCGTGACCCAATTTCCCATTAAGTCACATTATACTGATACCGAGCTAACCAGTCAATGCCCTAACCTAGTCATGTTGAGCGCCAGGCTAGGTAGGTAGTGACGCGTATCAATTTTGTAAGTTATTAGTTTGACTCGGCCAGGGTTTCATGCGCCCGATTTTCCGCAAAGGAAGCCTGTGCTCTAACCAATTCGGCCAGTGTGAAAATTGTTATGCTTTCATGGGACTGTGCAACTTTAAGTCTGAACTGTCGTGATGACCTGGTTGGGTCGGGTCGGGTCGGGTCGAGTCGGCTCGGCCCGTCCCCCCACCCTCCTGGGGCGTAATTGATTAATCAACTCAGGTCACCCAAGCCACTTTTTGGCGCATGCGCACATCCTACAGGCTCGGGTCGAATAATCGAATACGCTTTTCTACGCTCAGTAGTGGTACTGGTAGCTATTATTCTGCAGGATGGTACCAGCACAAATGTGACGTTATCATTCCTAGCAAACCTCAGCCAAGAGGTGGGTTACTGGGGTCGGGTCGTTTTGCACACGGCACATGTTTTTGTCAACTCCAATCGCGGTGTTCGATTTGAAATTCTAGCAACTTGGGTGACCCGAATCGCCCGGGGCGTGTTAATCGATTACGCCCCCAGTGGTCACATGGCCCCCCCGTCTCTGTTGGGAGAGTGTGGATGTGCTTGGAGACCGGATGTGACGTCCGGTTTATGTGCGACTCCGCGGCGGGGCCGGGAGGCAGCGTCTGCCGACGGCTCTCTACCGTCTCAGCCGGGGACCCGCTTTGTCGGTTAATGACAAAGAACGCTAGAATCTATACGTCAATACGACAAGGCAATCTAACTGGCGCAACCCCACACCCCTAAAAAATGAGAGAGAGACAGAGATAGAGACAGAGACAGAATGGAAAAAAAAGGAGAGAGAGAAAGTGAATTTGATTAGTAGGCTTTACAGCAGAAATTGCAGTCAATGCAGTTAGTTTGTTGTTAGCGTTCCTTGTTCTTCTTTTAATTATGCTAAGGTGGGAGCTTGTATTTAACTTTGACGTGTTATCTAGACGTTGGCGTAGAATGAATGGCGGTCCTCAGTAGATGTCGTTTCTCGCAGTGCGGCTCGTCTGGTTTACCCAGCTTTGACGGGGTACGCCTGCTTGTAGAGAGCGTTGGACATGTTCCTTATATAGGCATGTGATTTTTGTCATCTCTCGACATACTCACTTCATGTGAGGTGTGGAATTAGGGCAGAATGCTTGAATTGAAGTTCAAGCAAGTGTAGCTTGTTTATCGTTAGACTTGAAGGATCATCCAATGTTTCTAATATTGTTATTGGTCGTACAGTTATGGCAGAATGGTTGAATTGAAGTTCAAGCAAGTGTAACTTATTTATCATTAGAGTTAAGGGGTCATCAAAATATTTCCGATATTGTCATCGGTTGTTCAGTTACTGCAGAATGCTTGAATTAAAGTTCAAGCTAATGTAACTTGTTTATTGTTAGAGTTAAGGGGTCATCAAAACGTTTCCAATATCATCACAGTTGTGCAGTTACTGCAGAAAGCTTGAATTAAAGTTCAAGCAAATGTAACTTGATTATCGTTAGAGTTAAGCGGTCATCAAAACGTTTCCAATATTGTCATCGGTTGTGCAGTTACGACAGAATGTTTTAATTGAAATTCCATCAAGTGTAACTTGTTTATCTTTAGAGTTAAGGGGGCTTCCAATGTTTCCAATATTGTCACAGTTGTGCAGTTACGGCAGAATGCTTGAATTGAAGTTCAAGGAAGCTTAACTTGTTTATCGCTAGTTTAGGGTTCATCCAAAGTTTCCAACATGTTAATGGTCGTACAAGGCCTACAGCAGTAGGGAATGGTTAGTAATGTATGTCTTTAATAGGTTAATAAGCTGTTGACCTGGCATAAACCACCATCATGTTCAGTGATAAAATGGTGATGTGTATTACTTTGAGGAGAGAGAGCAAGATGGTCTGGAAAGGTAGCACTGTTTGTATGACCGTGAAAATGTTGGCTGACTCCGAAATCCGTCTGGATAATTCATAACTAATATTATTGACATAATAACAGATGAAAACAAGCAAGGCTTTAGAAAAAAAGAAAATATGTATGGAATATGTGAATAACGCAGGAATTGTTCACATGTAAGTGGCGCCACTGTGGTAAGATAGAGGAACTAGGAATAGATATTACTGATATTGTTCATCCTAGTACCCATTACGACCGGTGGCGCCGCCACCGGCCTCCCTCGTCCCTAACGGGCCCGCACACATGTTCATTCACGCCGGGGAATTTGTTCTATATATATAATATTATATATATATATAAGTAGTAACTACGTGCATGCTATGGCTGATATAATACTAGTAACGCTAGTTGCCTCTTATACTCACATAATGCAGTATATAGAATATAAGTACAGTGAGTGGCGATTACAGTGTGAAGCGGGTGGGGAGGCTGGAGCAGTAGATGACTAGGCCAGACTCCATCAGTCCATGTGAGTGATGGGGGGAAAGGTGGGATATTCTGGGTTATTATACTCGTATAATTCTTATACAGCATATATATATATGTGTATATTTATACATACATATATATATATGTATATATATATACATATATATATATATAGATATATACAGTAAGACTTCTCTAAATCGACTGTCATTGGGACCGAGTTTAAGTGGTCCATTTAAGGGGGTGGTCGTGTAAAATATTTGGGAATTTTCGGGTGGTTTATATTTAATGCTCTGAAGACAAGGACCTGCCGGGTACAGGCCGGCTCACCTGACTGGTACCTGGTGGCATTGGTACTCTGCAGGCAAGGGCCTGCCGGGTACAGGCCGGGTCACCTGACTGGTACCTGGTGGCATTGGTACTCTGCAGGCAAGGGCCTGCTGGGTACAGGTTGGGGTCTTCTGACTGGTACCTAGATTTTAACCTATAAATAAGGGTGCATGGTGCGTGTGCGCTCTCTCTCACCACCACCACCAGCCAGCCCAGACTATGTACATGTGCCTGTAGCAACTTTAGTTTGGATTAAACCATGTGAGTACAATATTGTGTCTTCTTGTGTGATATTTTAGTTACTGAGCCCAACAAGTGATTTTGGAAGTAGATAATTGATATATCTAAAGAATATGTGTAGAAGTTCTCTGACAACTCTTTCAATTTAATCTAACATCATATACTTTAATACCATCAACAATTTCTGAGATACACAAACTTTTCAGTCGGTTTAGGGAGTTAACAGATCTGGAAAACGATATGCCTCTTTACAAAACACGTCCTTATACAAACACATTCAGTCTGTCGCAAAGCCAGAAACGCAGTCATTTCAAAACTGAATCCATTTAAAAGTCAGGCACTTTTTAAATTATGCAAATGCACCACATTTGAGTGTCGAGTTAACCGGCATGAAGCAGGCATCCCAATTGTGGATTTAAAAGTGGATAATCAGATAATGCAACTAAAATAACTTTAATTTGAAGAATACATAGAAGAGTTATTGATGTTTGAAGACGTTCTGTAACTGTAGATCTTTCGTCATGTAAAACTGGGTGGTTTCAAGTGGGGTGCTTCCGGGATCAATCCTTGGCCGAGGCAAAGACTAACGCTATCGTCGCTACGTTGCCTAGCAATAGCCATTACTAGGATATTGCCAATGACTGAATCGCTGTGTGCCAGGATAATATGAGTGAGTAGGAAGGATATCAGGTCATGTTGCCTGCTATGTATACACGACGATATGAAGTGTAAGTCTATTGGGTGTTTGTTGTTTTGTTGTGTTTTGTATCTAGCGGGATGAGGGAATTGTATTTCTGAAGTTAAGAAGTATTCCTGCTAATAAATAAACAATTGAACCCCATAAATATATTTAATGGTCTCATTCTTTAATGGGGTTGTTTAATTACACACACCAAATATGTAAGCCAACCCTGTTGGCAGTTTCCCCCCCCCCCCCTTCTCTTTGTTTCTCTCTATCTCTATCTCTCTCCTTCTCTCTCCTTTCTCTTTCTTTTTCTCTCTCTCGGCCACGAAGTGCCAAAGTGAATGTGAATACGCTGATCAGGGAACTGCTGTCCAATCAGTGCACCGATTGTGACATATTGAGGCACCAGGTGGCGTGCGCAAACATTTAGTTCCTGTTTTCCCCCCCAGGTGTGTTCCAGCGCCGAACAGTCAGCTCGGAACAAAACCCACAGCAGTGTGGCAACTGCGATCCAATTAATTGTGCCCAGCCAATCAGAACGACGTACTCTTCCTTCGTCATGCCACCACTCCCTGTCATGAGCAGCAGACATTAAGAAGGGACATTATCAAAGTTGTGCTGTGTTTTCAGTTTAGGGTATTCTGTTAGGGAGGGCATCGCTCTCTCCCCTCCCCTCTCTCTCTCTCTCTCTCGCTTCTCCTTCGTTGTCTCGTTTCCCTCCCTCTCCCACCTCCTTCCCTCCCTTCATCCCCCTTTCTCTCGTTCTCTCTCTTTCTCTCTCTCAATCTCTCTCAATCTTTCTCTCAATCTTTCTTTCTATCTCTCTCTCTCTTCTCGCCTTCTCACCCTCCCTCCCTCTCCCCCTCCCTTTCTCACTCTCTCCCTCCATCTCTCAATCTCTCTCACTCTCTTTCTCTATTTCTCTCTTTCTCTCTTGCTCTTCTCTTTTTCTCTCTGTTCTCTCCTTCTCCCCTCCCTCCATCCCTCCCTCCCTCCACTCCCCCCCCCCCTCTCTCTCACTCTATCGCCATGAGTTTTCGCTGTCACAAGTCGGTACCTATCCTGATATTCCCTTAGATGTTGCCAGGACGTAAAACCTCCAACAACCAACCACTGGATAATACAAGGTGTTGTCGACACGGTGATAAAGGTGTATAACCTACCAACTCATTAATACTTGAAAGGGTCAACTACTAGTACTACGACACATAATGCGGCCAGTGGTGGTTGCTATGGTTACAAATCAGGGCGTTGGTTTCCGGGAAATAGTAGGAGGTGTTACCAGTTTAGACGGCTTCGAGGGATGTCCTAGTGCTGGTGTGATACAGTAGCTTATTTATATAGTGTTAGAAGTGGATTAAAAACCACATCAAGATGGTGGCCAGAAATGAAAGAACTCCTCCCCTCCTCCCCTCCTCCCCTCCTCCCCCCCTCCTCCTCCACTCCTCCCCTCCTCCCCTCCTCCCCTCCTCCCCTCCTCCCCTCCTCCCCTCCTCCCCTCCTCCCCTCCTCCCCTCCTCCCATCCCCGCCTGCCTTGCGGGTTCTTTCTTGGTCTCCATCTTGTATTACTACCATGACAGGTGTTTGTGGGGAGCATCCCTCTTTTAGCCCTAACAAGGTGATAATCGGAGTCACTAACATTTCGCTACTGTCATAGTTGCCCCCCTCCCCCCACAACAACAACAATTAGTGTCTGCGCCGAGGCAATGATATTCCAGTCATACATGATTACACTTATTTACATTTTGTACACACAATATTAATAGCAAGACTATTAAATAATTACGGAATGAAATATCCGAGAGAACAAGCAGACTTCAGTGAATCTAGTCACTAGTCACTACTATGTTTATAACACTGGCCAAAGACAGGACTTTGTGGCATGCTTCTATTCGCAAAGGCACATCACGGTTTGAAACTGATCGCATATTTCAAGCTAAACAAAAGTGTCAGCAGAGGAAAGATCATCTCCTTCACCCAACAGACTGACTGACTGCAGCTACACACATGTCAGACTTGCTACAGCATATTACAAGCACAAATTGGACTCATCAGTCATCAACGAGTTCACAATAAATGATGAGTTGCTGTCGTCATCGGTACCGATGGACAACCAAGAGGGAAGAAGAATATTAATACAAAACTTTAGTTGGATGCTCACCGCTATTTTACTATTGAGGCTTATTATTGACCGTCCTTTTAAACATAAAATATATACTGAGCCTTCGGTTGTCTGATGTCTGGCTCCTTTCAGTGAATAATCGTTGGATGTTCACAAACAAAATAATGTATCGCAGATTACAATAGCTCCCTTGGGAAAAGCGGCTTCTTTCGGCTCTTAGAACAGAGTTACCATATGTCCGTATGTAGGTTTAGTGGTGAGCAAAGAATCGGCTTGGAGAGTATCTATGTAGGTTTATTTCGTGGATGAAGGGTCGATATTGGGAGTGTCTGTGTAGATTTGCTGATATGCAGAGGATTTGTTTGGAGAGTGTATGTGGATGTCATGGATGGAGATGCTTGAAGAGTGTCTTTGTAGGTTTAGTAGTGGGCGGATAATCGGCTTGGCGAGTGTCTATGTGAGTTTACTAGTGGGCAGAGGATCGGATTTGAGAGTGTCTACGTAGGTTTAGTAGTGGGCAGAGGATCGGCTTGGAGAGTGTCTGTGTATGTTTAGTAGCGGGCTGAGGATTTGTATGGAGAGTGTCTGTAGGTTTAGTAGTGGGCAGAGGATCGGCTTGGAGAGTGTCTATGTATGTTTAGTAGCGGGCTGAGGATCTGTATGGAGAGTGTCTGTAGGTTTAGTAATGGGCAGAGGATCGGCTTGGAGAGTGTGTATGTAGGTTTAGTACTAGGCAGAGGATCGGCTTAGAGTGTGTATATATAGGTTATTTACTAGTGAGCAGAGGATCGGCTTGGAGAGCATTTATGTAGGTTTAGTAATGGGCAAACGTCAGCTTGGAGAGTGTCTATGGAAGTTTCATTCTCAGTAGAGGATCCACCACTCCCTCAACTCCATTACTCACTCCATCACTCACTGCACCACTGACGCCATTGACCGGACGCAGTGGCCGAATTGTGTAGAGTGTAGGCTTCCCATGCAGAAGGTCAGGAGTTTGAATCCTGGTGGAATCAAAGCAATGACTTACAAAATTGATACCTGTCACTACCTAGCCCGACGCTTGACATTACTAGGATAGGGCAAGGACTGGTTAGCTCGGCGTCAGGATAATGTGACTGAGTGAGGTTTCCGGTAATGGTGCCGGCGGCTTGGAATCCCAGTGAGACAGCACTATGAAGTCATCATTAGTGTGCATTGTCACAAGTCGGAACCCATCCTCATATGACCTTAGCTGTTGCCAGGATGCCAAACTCCAACAAACAAACAAAGCTCACGCCATCGCGCACCTCACTCCACAACAAACTCACTCATTCCACTTTATTGTATGCTAATGCCGTGTTGATGTAAGTCCCGTGTCGCATATTGATCTTTGTCAGGATCTTCGCTCAACTACCATTAGGAACCTCTATTATTATTATTATTATTATTATTATTATTATTATTATTATTATTATTATATTAAACGGCTTTCTAGAAACTGCCTCGTCCCCTCCTCCCCCTCCTCCCCTCCCCCCCCTTCTCTCCTTCCCTCCTCCCCCCCCTCCCCTCCTCCCCTCCGCCCCTCCGCCCCTCCCCTCCTCCCCTCCGTCCTCCCCTCCTCCCCATCTCCCCGTCCTCCCCTTCCCCCTCCTCCCCTCCCCTCCTCCCTCTCCCCCCTCCTCCCCTCCTCCCCCCTCCCCTCCTCCCCCCTCCCCCTCCTCCCCCTCCCCCTCCCCTCCCCCTCCCCCCTCCCCCCTCCCCCCCTCCCCTCCCTCCCCCTCCTCCCCCCTCCCCTCCCCCCCTCCTCCCCTCCCCTGCTCCCCTCCCCTCTCCCTGCTCCCCTCCTCCCCTCTCCCCTCCTCCCCTCTTCCCCTCCTCCCCTCCTCCCCTCCTCCCCCCATCTTCCCTCCTCCCCTCCTCCCCGTCTTTCCTCCTCCCCTCCCCGCCTGCCTTGCGGGTTCTTTCTTGGTCTCCATCTGTTATTACTACCACGACAGGTGTTTGTGGGTAACATCCCTCTTTTAGCCCTAACAAGGTGATAGTCGGGGTCACTAACATGGCGCCACTGTCATAGTTGCCCCCGTCCCCCTCCCACCCTCCCCCCCACCCCCATCAGTGACACTTCTTGCCCGTGTGATGCATCATGCACAATCTTTGATCCAGGCGAAAGATTCTGTCACGGAATGGCGGCATCTAGTTTTGATTTTTGATGAGCACAATATGTTGCCAGGACTGCTTAGAACAGTGTCTAGTCCCACTTCCTGACCTGCGCACTTCTAAGTTGGTATTGTCGTTGCACAATGGCACTGTAAGTGTAAGCGCTAACTAATTGTGTGGTGCAAATTGTGGTTAGGTCTCTCTAAAGCTGGGTCACCGGGCGCGGTGCCCTAATCGGTAGAGCATGGCCCTCGCGTGTGGGAAGGTTGGGAATTCGGTTCCCGGTCGAGTCAAACCACTGACTTTAAAATTGATACTTGTCGCTTCCTAGCCTGACCCTCGACATTAATGGGATAGGGCAAGGACTGGTTAGCTCAGTGTCAGGATAATGTGACTGAGTGGGGTATCGGGTCATGGTGCTGGTGGCCTGATTTCCCAGTGGGACAGTACTATAAAGTTGCCATGAGTGTGCACTGTCGCAAGTCGGTACCCGTCCTGATATGACCTTAGATGTTACTAGGACATAAAACAATAACAAACAAACTAAAGCTGGATGACCGGACGTGGTGGCCTAATCGCGGTAAGAGCGCAGACTTCCTGTGCGGAAGGTCGGGAACAACCGAGTCAAACCAATGACTTACAAAATTGATACTTGTCGCTACCAAGGCTGGCGCTCGGCATTATCAGGATAGGGAATGAACTGGTTAGCTTAGTATCATGATAATGTCACTGGGTGGGATATCACTATCAGGTCATGGTGTCGGTGTCTTGGTCTCCCAGTGGGACATCACTATAAAGTTGCCATGACTGCACACTGTCAAATGTCAGTACCCGTCCAGATATGACCTTAGATGTTGCCAGGATGTAAAGCCCCAACAAACAAACTAAAACCTGGGTAAAAATTTAACAATTGCCTTAGTCAATGGCGGGATTTATCTTAAACCAGGTCATGATGTGTACAAGCCATAATTTGTTGTTGTTGTGTACATTAGTTGTTTAAGCAGGGGAAATTTCAGTCGCAGACGACTGGTCTTCCTCATTTGACTGCTCCTTGCCCTATCCTAATAATGCCGAGCGCCTGGGTAGGAAGTGACAAGTATAAATTTTGAAGTCATTGGTTTGACTCGACCAGGATTCGAACCCATGATCTACCAACATGGGAGATGGATGCTCTAACTCATTCGGCCATCCCGTCTGGTAACAAATAATAAAGACTTTCCTGGCTCATCATTAACCGGATTAAAAACAGATTTGTTTAGCCGTGTACACATTGCACAACTTTCAAGTCTGAATTGATGACTCTACTTAACCCCGAGTGTCGGCGACTGGATTCATTTTAAACCTACCACTAACCAGATCACGATGTGTACTACCAGCCATAATAGTAATGCTTTGGCTCGGCAAAGGCTGGAGTCTAGTCATGATGGTGAGGTGCTCTTAGTTTGGCCGGTCCACACCAGGTGGCAGCACCGAGTGATGCACACCGCACTTCCAATGGCTTCTAATCCTCATGGAGGACTGTCGAGCTTATATAACCTCTGTATCTACCAAGATCTACCACACATATCAGCCAGATCTACCACACATATCAGCTAGATCTACAAACATATCAGCTAGCTCTACCACACATAGACGGGATGGCCGAATGAGTTAGAGCGTCCGTCTCCCGTGCTGGTAGATCGTGGGGTCGTGGGTTCGAGTCCCGGTCGAGTCAAACCAATGACTTTAAAATTGATACTTGTCGCTTCCTAGCCAGGCGCTCGGCATTATTAGGATAGGGCAAGGACTGGTGTGCTCAGTGTCAGGATAATGTGACTGAGTGGGATACCAGGTCATGGTGCCGGCGGCCTGGTTTCCCAGTGGGACAGCACTATAAAGTCACCATGAGTGCACACTGTCACAAGTCGGTACCCGTCCTGATATGACCTTAGATGTTGCTAGGACGTAAAACCACAACAAACAAACAAACAAACAAACAAACCACACATATCAGCAAGATCTACCACAAATATCAGCAAGTTGGTTCCGGTCCTGACCTAAAAACGTACAAAAAATATCTGTGCAAAATAAAAACTGGGAACCCCAACTGAACTGCACCACAAGGGGGCAGGTGATATGTCACGGCCCACCAACTGGACAGCCCAGGGCGAGTTAACCGGAAATATAGAAGTCAGATAACATATCCAACAACATTATAAATCAAATCAAATTTAAGCAAACATAACTCAACCACCTATTATGTACAGGCCTATGGACATGTAAATAAAATAGGCTAGTATAGAATTAAGTAGAAAAAAGCAGAAAACTCTTCCCAAGAAAACCCCAAAACACTAACATAGAACCTTAAGAAAACAACTAACATAGTAATAAGAATAGAACAAAAATACAATGCCAAGAGGGCCCAAAAAAAACTAACATAGGCTACTAAATGTACCAACAGACTATCTATCTGCTACTGAAATGCAGACAATCAAATAATTTATCAGCAGCTACTGTTTGATAAGACACCACCAACACTACAGCTGGCCAGCATTGAAAACAAGCCTGGACAGTATAAATACAGCCTCAATAAATCTTTTTTTTTTAAATGACCTTAGATGTTGCTAGGACGTAAGACAACAAACAACAACAACATCAACCATTTTCTTTTTGATTATAAATCTGTGAATGACCAACCCTGTTGATAAAACTAGCCATTTGGTGAACTCATCTACAATTTTTTTGTTTTTATTATAAATCCATGAGAATGACCCATCGTTTCCTCTTTTTTTCTCTCACCTCCGCAGTGGCCTCATCGGAGAGCGACCGGAACCCGTCCTCGTCATCAGGCTTGCGCATGACGTACAACCCGACCTTCTCGCCCACGTCACGTGACCCCAGCTCTGAGAGTGTGACGTCACTGATGAGTTCGTCAACCGGAAACAGTGCCAGCCCGCAGAACACTCCGCATCAACTGCAGCGTCCGCACTCCATAACAAGTAAGGCAGACACCTAAATGAGCGCCTTCACCCTCACCTTTCAGGTGTCAGCACAGATTTAGGTCTCGGCCTGTGCTTGGAGAAAACAACATTTTTGATGTTGTAATCCAATTCTAGCTTGCTTGCTTGAGTGAAGCGGTATTGGAGATCGCTTTTGCTCGATGGGATTGGTCGAATGACATTGATGCCACTTGATACTTTTTTTGGAAGTATTATACTTTTTTTTCTCAAGGAAAAACTACTTTTTATACTTGTTTAATACTTTTAAGTGTTAATACTTTTAAAATATTTGTTTTAATACTTTTTTTCTGCAAGAGAATTGCCAATCTGGTCGTTGCAAATTAGGAATTTGATGAGATTGAGAGATGTGCTTTGCTAGTCTCTTTCAAGAGTGGTGTGCCAACCAACCGACCCATCTGCCATTCAGGGCCTAGTGTCTTAACCATTAGCCTATTAAGGTTCCCTGGCGCAATCAACTTTCCATCCTTCCTGTGTATGTAGTATTTCACCTGTGGAGGTGAATGCACCTCACTACACTTGCTAGTCACTGCAATGTTGGCGATATTGGACGAAACTGGACGTGACGTGGTTTGAAATTGGCTTTTTTTGCTGGTTCTGCTCTTTGTCTGTTTATGTCTCAGTGGGGTTTTCTGTCCTGGTCACATCTGAAACCATATTATAATGGCTATCTACATGCAATCGGTAGTGAACTCTCATGGTGACTTCATAGTGAGTACACAATTTTAAAACAGATTTTATACTTTAACAAAAAATAATCCAGAGTGGCAGCTCTGGAATGAGTCGAGTGCCCGCGTCCCATCTGGCAGGTTGTGAAATACAAACCCCACCGAATCAATCCTGTGACTTAAAATGTAATGCTCGTTGCTAGCTAGCTTGTCATTCAGCATCACTAGGATAGGACAAAGAGCGGTGGAATAAAGAAGACCAATTGCGTCAGTCCTGCCTATGCGACTAGTAGCTCTCGGAATACAGGTATTAATTAACCAATGAATGGTAGAGAACAATTATTGGCAATACAATCCAGGGCTGCATTCAGGGTATGCCTAGGCGTCGACTCGGAGATGGCTCCGTGACATCTATTTGGCTTATTTGCGTTCAGGGTACGCCTCGGAGTCGACTCAGAGATGTCTACCTTTTCAGGTAGGAGGCAAAAAGTGCCTCGAAAATGGCCGCTGAATTCAGTGGTTTCAGGCAATTAGAGCTCTTTTTTTCCATTGCCATTTTCTGGCGACCAACAGATGAAGGCAGAGCAAGTCGTTCAGACTAGCATGACGTCAGGAATTTCCCCGAGGCGTCTCGGAGGCGTACCTTGAACGCGGCCCCTAAGTCTGTATCCTGCCCCTTTAACGTGATGTTCGTCTGAAGATGATGCCTAATGGACTCACTGCGTTGTGCTTGGAGATTGAAGCAGTCTGTCACCTGGGTGAGGCGCGGCTCTAGTCCACTCTCCGCCCGCACTCTCACGACACATATCTGATGTAATACGACAGTCGTAAAGCTCACTGATCGCCTAGTGTTGTCTGGTTTATAGTCGGCGCCGATTGGCTGCATGGTGATTCACAGTGCGTCTGTCTGTGTGGTCTGCAGTTCACATCTGTGTAGACGCTGTGCTTTAACACAGCGTGTTGTGTGGGGGTGTAGCTTCATAGCATAATAGCTTCATAGCTTCCGAGCTTCATAGCTTCATCGCGTCATAGCGTCATAGCTTCATAGCGTCATAGCTTCATAACATCATAGCTTCATAGCTTCATCGCATCATAGTTTCATAGCTTCATAGTTTCATATCGTCATAGCTTCATAGCATCATAGTTTCATAGCTTCATAATGTCATAGCTTCATAGCGTCATAGTTTCATAGCTTCATAGGATCATAACGTCATAGCTTCATAGCGTCATAACTTGATAGCTTCATAGCGTCATGAAGCTACATAGCGTCAGAGCTTCATAACTTCATAGCTTTATAGCTTCATAACTTCATAGCTTCAGAGCGTCATAACGTCATAGCTTCATAGCTTCATAGCTTCATTCATGGTACAGGTGAATCTGGCCAAGTTAGTATTGCAAAGTAAGACAAGTTATGGCAGAAATTGAAGTTACCACTGTCAAGTTAGGGAGATATATATGAGAGAGAGAGCGAGAGAGAGAGAGAGAGAGCGAGGGGGTGGCAGACGGGTGAGAGATGAGTTGAGGTGAGGAGCCAAGATGAAAATGAAATGTTAAAGTTTAAAGGAAGCTGAGAGATCATATAAACTATGGCCAATTACTATAGCATCGTAAAGAAACTCAGGAAAACAATTAAAGTTACCACTGCTACCACTGTGGAGTTAGAGAGAGGGGCAGAATGAGAGAGATAGAGAGAGAGAGAGAGAATGAGGGAGGAGAAAAGGAAACTTTTACAAGTAAGTGTGGCCAATTTACTACTGCAAAGTAAAACAAATCAGGAAAACAATTAAAGTTGCCACTTCACCCACTATGCAGTTATGGAGAGGGGCAGAATGTGTGTGTGAGAAAGAGAGAGAGAGAGAGAGAGAGAGAGAGAGAGAGAGAGAGAGAGAGAGAGAAAGGGGAGAGGGGGAGGAGAAAGGGAAACTTTTACAAGTAAGTGTGGCCAATTTACTACTGCAAAGTAAAACAAATCAGGAAAACAATTAAAGTTACCACTTCACCCACTATGCAGTTATGGAGAGGGGCAGAATGTGTGTGTGAGAAAGAGAGAGAGAGAGAGAGAGAGAGAGAGAGAGAAAGGGGAGAGGGGGAGGAGAAAGGGAAACTTTTACAAGTAAGTGTGGCCAATTTACTACTGCAAAGTAAAACAAATTAGGAAAACAATTAAAGTTACCACTGTGCAGTTAGAGAGAGAGAGAGAGGGGGGGGGGGGAGAGAACGAGAGCAGTAAGGGGGGGGGGAGGAGAACTGAAAGATAATTAAATATGGTCAGTTTACTACATTAATATAAAATGAATTACGAAAACAATTAAAGTTACCACTGCTACCACCTTGAAGATAGAGAGAAAGAGACAGACATACAGACAACAGGTAGACAGCCAGACAGACAACAGGTAGACAGACAGACAGACAGACAGCGATAAGCGGAGGGGGACCAAAGAAGACGAAGTACACTTTAAAGTTGCATAGTTCGATGAAATCTTCAAATCGTCTAACCCTTAAACCCTTATCTACATTTGATTGTGCATATCCATCTTAGATCCTGGTGCACTTACCAAGCATGCCTCGCTGCATGGCAGGGAAATACTAACTCACTTCAATCAAGCATCTTACTATTGAAACTCACAATGTCCAGCATTTCTATATGCACACAACACTTAAACCTACATTATCTCCAAAGTTAGCCTTTAAAATTGTGTTTATTAAAAGTGGCTTCAAATTAAAGTTGCATAGTCCGATGGTTTTGAGTTTCTCTCATTTTCTGAGATAAACATATTAGGTAGTTCATTATAATCTACCTTACTTTAGTTTGAAGTAACTTATATTTTAAATCGGTAACTTTTGAGATATTTTAAATGGAAACCTGCTAAATTAATTTTGGCAAGCTTGCCAAAACTCTATCACTATAGGCTTCTGCAGTAACCAGGTAACAGGTTATATTAATTGACTCCGTATCCCCTTATGTGTGACAACAAATGTTTAATAAGTGCACCAGCGTCTAAGTTAGATATGTAGAATCAAATCTAGATAATTGTTTTGGTTTTGAAAATTGTATGTTTTCATCGGACTATGCAGATTTAAAGAGGAGTAGATTATAAACGATCAAGCAAATATATTTATTTTTAAAATGTTGGGCCACAATCCCAAAGCCATTGGGGCTATGCAATTTAAATTAAGCATCGGAAATTGTAATTATAGTTTGTTTGTTTGTTGTTGTTTTACGTCCTAGCAATATCTAAGGTCATGTCAGGACGGGTACTGACTTGTGACAGTGCGCACTCATTGCGACTTTATAATGCTGCCCCACTGGGAAACCAGGCCGCCAGCACCATGACCTAATATCCCACTGAATATCATATCAACTTTTAAGTCATTGGTTTGACTCGACCAGGATTCGAACACACACACTCATGTGTTCGGATCTTCTGATCTCCCAAAACAGGAGACAGACGCGCTCTACTCATTCGGCCACCCCGTCTGGTTGCTTTTAAAGTCTTTGGTTTCACCAGTATTAGTCTCACCCGGGCATCGAACCCATGAACTCCCAGCATAACAAGCAAGCAAACACACTGTACTGATGCAGTTAACCTTTTCCGGTGAATTTCAACCAGTTTTTCCTCCCTTTTTTCCCCTTCGTTCTCTTTTTCACATTTTTTTTCCTTTATTTAATATCTTCTCTTTTTAAAATGAATCCGATGAATCTGGCGGGTTTTGTAAGTGTTTACAAGACGTGGAATTGTTAGTAGGACGCGGCTCATTGGCGATTACCGTTCGGAAATGGTGAGGCCGGGGCTGGTGTGCCTGTCCACCTCTTAAGTTGTCAGTTTAGATCTGGGCTCAGGGAGTGGTGCTGCCCCCTGGTAGGCGCACGGACACTGACAACCTGCATGGACACAGCTTCCGCCAAATGCCACCAGACGGCAGTGTCGTGCACGCTCTTAGCCTTATTTGGGTCCCTCGGCGCACAAGGGATGTCTTTACCAAGAATGTACAATTCTAGGAAATTTATTTTAATTATGCATATATGCCATCTCACCCCCCTTTTAAATGTTTTATTTTGTAACCACACTGTATGGATTATTTTACTGAGGCCAATTATCATAATTGACAATAACCGTATGAACAAAATATGAAGCAATTGAGATAGCCGAAGGAGTTGAACAAATGAATTGACTGGCCGCGTCCCATATGGCAGGTTATGGGGATTCGAATGCTGGGCTCGAACCCCTCCCTTAGAATCAACCAATGATTTACAAATATATTCTTGCCGCTACCTAGGATGGAGCTTGACATAACTAGGATAGAACAAGGCGCCTTGGAATGAGGAAGACCGATTATCTGCAGTTGAAATTTCCCCCGCTTAATCAATGATTAGTTAACAAAAACAGTTAATACTCGATATGCGGTTTGCGGCTGAAAGGCATCTAGGATGAGTATTGGTCGAGATGTGGTCCATGTCTGTGCACATAGGGCTAGTTATAATTATACGACCAGATTGGGTAGGGTGGTCGAATGAGGTGAGTGTCCGTCCACTGTTTTGGGAAATCGGGGGATCCGAACTCATGGGTTCATGGGTTCGAACCCTGGTCGAGTCAAACCAATGACTTAAAAATTGATACTTGTCACTTCCTAGCCTGGTGATCGGCATTACTAGGATAGGGCAAGGACTGGTTCGCTCAGTTTCAGGATAATATGACTGAGTGGGATATCAGGTCATGGTGCTGGTGGCCTGGTCTTCCAGTGGGGCAGCACTATAAGGTCACCATGAGTGGGCACTGTCACAGGTCAGTACCCGTCCTGATATGACCTTAGATGTTTCTAGGACATAAAACAACAACAAACAAACTTGAACTTAATGCGCCTCTACATTTCCATAGCAACATAGCGACAAGCCTCCAGCTACAGTTTTGTATTAATGTTGTAATGACCTATTCGCTGAAATCTCTCAATGCAATCATATGTTTTAATTAGCGCTTGTAGAGTTGTATTTCCAATACATCTTATGAAGCATAAGAAGTGTAAAGCGGCTGTCACACCTCGCCACATTGGGGAAACGGATAGAAACCGAGCAAAGTCCGTTGATGTCTGGTTTGTGTCCGTACAAGTTTTGAACATGCACAAAACTTGGAACGGATGCCGCTGGATTGACATCTACGTTTCTTGTCCGGTTTGAGTCCATTTAGCCAGCTTACCATCCATTGGCTGTCCGTTTCATGTCCGTTTCATGTCAGTTCGTCCAGTAGCCTTTGACCCGATATCGCAACATTTTGACACATTTTAATACATTTTGATACTTATCTCGCCTGAACACCACTGGACTAGACAATCCTGTCCGTTGCTCAATCCGGTGAGGTGTGACAGCCGCTGAACTGATTATACATGACTGGAAGACCAGTGTCTGGGTGCTTACGCAAGATTAACGTGAAGAATAAATATTCACCGGAGAATTTTGTACATTTGTGGACATGCTGGGTGTTATCGCTCAGTACCCAGGGCTCCCTCTGAGGACTACCTTAAGGCAGTGGGCTGCATGCTGTAGGTATGTGTACCATCTATCACATGGATTGCTCATTCTGTGCACACAGACCTTTTCACTTTCAATTGTACACCAGACGCGGTGGCCGAGTCGGTAAGATTCCCGGCTTCCTGTGTGGAAGGTTGGGAGTTTGAAAACCTAACTGAGTCAAACCAATGACTTACCAGATTTGTACTTGTCGCTACCTAGCCTGGCACTCGGGATTGATAGGATAGGGCAGCAACTGGTTAGCTCAGTATCAGGATAATGTGACTGAGTGACATTTCGGGTCTTGGTGCCAACGACGTGGTTTCTCAGTGGGACAGCACTATAAAGTCACCATGAGTGCGCACTGTCACAAGCCGGTACCCATCCTGATATGACGTACATCTGATGTTATTTGATGATTTGGGTGACCATCAAAACAAAAATGGAACCCTATTTTGCTATTTTGCTTTTTGCTAATGAATCACACGAAATTATTCCATCTAATTAGTATATCTCATCTATCACATATAATTATTTCATCTAATTATTTCATCTCAACATAATTGACATATAGCGCTGTTTGTTGCTTTGAGGTGCACATGGTAGCTAGTAGTGGGTACGCTGACAGTTCTGCAACACTCACACTTTCCTCTGTGTTCATTAACCCTACTAACCACTCTGTTCTTCCTTCCTTGTCTATCACCCGTAGAAGACGATGAGGAACCAGGTATGTCTTGCATATTATTTCATTCACACAACGCCAACTCCTTTGCAAAAACCCATATTTTTTTCACTTCGAAGATTCAAGTTGCGCTTCACTTTAAGTTGAGCAACGAGCTTTGTTTGCTTGAACCCTATAAGATCTGATGACCTTATTTTAAGCTCTTGACATGAATATTCACTACGCATTAAAATATTTACATTCTTCACATCGTATTCAATTCAAAGGGTTCCGAACCCAAAAATCGACAAATGCCATCTGATCTGAAATGAAACCACAAATTTTACTTTTGAGCTGAAGCTGCCATCATTCCGATAATCAAATCTGTTTGTTCACAGAAGCTGTCCCATCCCCTATATAATGCCCTATGCAATTTGAAATTGATAGACTTTAACTGGAAAACACAACAATAAATTCTATTTGACAGAAAACAACTGGAATGGATTTGTCGGTTTTTGCGCCTGGACCCTTCATCTATTTAGAACTACCGAGAATGTCCTCAGTGTAATGGCCCTGGGCAGAACAAGTCCTACCGATTGGGTTGGAGCTCAAATATCCCATTCTGTTTGTTTGTTGTTTTATGTCCTAGCAACATCTAAGGTCATATCAGGACGGGTACCGACTTGGTACAGTGCACACTCATGGCGACTTTATAGTGCTGCCCCACTGGAAGAGCAGGCTGCAAGCATCATGACCTCATATCCACTCAGTCACATTATCCTGACACTGAGCCAACCAGTCCTTGCACTATCCTAATAATGCCGAGCGCCAGGCTAGGAAGCAACAAGCATACATTTTTAAGTCATTGGTTTGACTCGACCGGGGTTCGAACCCATGACCCCACGATCTACCAACACGGGAAACGGACGCTCTAACTCATTCAGCCATCGCGTCTGGTCTAACCCATTCTGTGTGATAGGTATAATTAAATAGGTCATAATGCATTGTCCAAGTGCATTAAATTCAATATTAATGCGAGTTAAAATAAGCTTTAAGATACATTACTCAGGGAACTCCATTGTAGTGACCTACTTCTCTATAACCTTTCATGACCGGACGCGGTGACCAAATCGGTAGAGCGCAGGATCCCTGTACGGACGGTCAGGAGTTGGAATCCTAGCCGAGTCAAACTGATGACTTATAAAATTGACACTTGTCACTACCTAGCCTGCCGCTCAGCATTAATAGGATAGGACAAGGATTGGTTAGCGCAGTGTCAGGATAATGTGAATGTGTGGGATATCGGGTCATGATGCTGATGGTCTGGTCTCCCAGTGGGGCAGCACTATAAAGTTGCCATGAGTGAGCACTGTCACAAGTCGGTACCCATCCTGATATGACCATAGATGTTACTAGGATGTATAACAAACAAATCAAACCAGGTTATTTTGTTTACACCAGTTGTTATGTTCCTTCCCTCCCCTCTCCCCCCCCCCCCCCCCCCCCCCCCCCCCCCCCCCAGTTATTGACTTCAGTCAAAGACAGTGATTGATTGCTTTATTTGGGCGGGTAAAACCTCTAGTTCTTGCCGAGGTGCTCGTTCAAAGCGACTTCCAATTAGAGTTTTCTTGTCGCTTTTCCTCTCCTCTGTCAATCTCCTGTTAATTATGCATGCTGCAGATCAGCAGAGGCGACACCTACCGGTAATGCATGCACATCACTCAGCGGGCCAGTCCTTCTTCTAATGAAGGGTATAACTTAATTAGGAACTGACGTCAACTCTGCTGGGAGCATCATTTACATATCCAATATTATGTATATAATTATATATAATCATATATAAATCCTATATCATATATAATGACATATAATTACATATACTATATATAGTTTTGTTCTACATATAATGGATATATTATGCATATATTATATATATTATATATATTACATATATTATATATATTATTTATATATATATATATTATATCACATATATTCTATATATTCTATATATTCTATCTATTTTATATACTTATATATATTATATAATACAAATTATATATATTATTCGATTATTACATATATATTACATATACATTACATATACGTACTATATGGAGTGATTCCAATATGGCCGCCTTGGGGCAGTCGCCATCTTGATTCGCTCACAAAGGAAAGCATCAATCTAAGAGTTATGCGAGTATAAAGGCGCGGAAGGGAAGGTTCCCTATATAACTCACCCATATGTTGTGTACCACTTTATGGCTGACCCCTTGTCACTGTTGGGACAAGCGGCGCCACCACCCCCAACCCCCTACCAGTGCCGCGGATACTGTCACTTGCGCACTGGAATTTATTTTAGTATATATACTATGTAAACTACATATACTATATTATATGTATATTATATATAGTATATATTTATATTTTCTGTCTTTTATATTATATATATTATATTATATTTGATATATATTATAGATATATTCAGCAACAAGTGAGACGGTTAAAAGGTTTATAGTGTTGTATATAGTCCGATGAAAGCATGAAATTGTCAAAATCGACATATTCAACTTAGATACTGGTGACCTTACTAAGCAGTTGTTACTGCATAGAAGGGCACGCTGAGTCAATGTCATAGAACCCATCACTGCTGAAACCTATGGCCGCATGCTTGCCAAAACTAATGTTGCATGCTTGCACTTCCAATATCTTAAAAGTTAGCTATTTACGATAAAGGTTACTTCAGAATAAAGTAACGTAGATTACAACAACCAATTTAATCTATTTATCTTAGAAAATGACAGCAGCTCAAAACCATTGAACTATGCAATCTTAAGAAATAACCATATTACTCTACAGGGCTATCAGATTGGCCAGTCCAATGCCAGTTTTTGTTGGTTAAAAAAATATGTATTACATCAATTGGGAATCTAATGAATCAGCTGTGAATTGCCATAGAGCAATATTCTCGCCCTCTTTTCGGGCATTCAATGGTGAGGAGGACCCCGGGCGACCCTCTACTAAGATAGCTCTATGGCTCTTTATTTCTATGCGTAGCAATTAGGAGGCAGCGTTGATTGCCCAGGTTGCCATGGCAACAGTGCAGGGTTGGGTGTAGTGTTGCACCCTCCTTCTGTGGCACTTTGCTACAGCGAACTGTGTGGAGTGATTCCAAGATGGCCACCTTGGGGCAGTCCGCCATCTTGATTCGCTCACCAAGGAAAGCGTAAATCTAAATGGGATGGATGAGGACAGTTTACGTATGTGGATAAAGGCAGTATGATCAATGAGGACATTAATGAAAGTATACGCATAGTGTGCCCTTGTTATTATTCTCTTATGATTTTGTTTACATATGATGTTGTTTGTTTATGATGTTCGCTTATGATGTTGTTTGCTTATATTTACGTATGATGTTGTTCGTGTATGATGTTCAATTGTGATGTTCGCTTGTGATGTTTGTTGTTTGATTATGATTGTATTTGATTATGATGTTCGATTACGTGTTCGATCATGATGTTCACTTATGATGTTCACTTATTA
The DNA here is from genome assembly GCA_030323885.1 of Branchipolynoe longqiensis. Lineage (NCBI taxonomy): Eukaryota > Metazoa > Annelida > Polychaeta > Phyllodocida > Polynoidae > Branchipolynoe > Branchipolynoe longqiensis. Next base: position 53,679,693 of record CM059199.1, on the reverse strand, counting down.
TGTTCACTTATGATGTTCACTTATGATGTTCACTTATATTGTCCTCATATGATATCATATGATGTTTGATTACCATCCGTTGGAATATCCTAGTAATGTCGAGCATTATCAGGGTAGTGATGAAGTTGTTGTTTGATTTTTTTTATGTTTGTTTGTTTTTATTGCATTAGCTGATTAAGCAGGGGAATTTTCAATTGTGTACTACTGGTCATTTTCATTCCACAGCTCCTTGCCCAATCCTAGTATTGCCGAATGCCAGTCTAGGTAGCGGCAAGTATAAATGTTTGAAGTTATTAGTTTGACTCGACTATAGCTTGACCTCTGCGGATTCAAATTTGATGGCCTACTAAGGTGGGAGGTGGGCGCTCAACTTATTCGGTCAACCCGTCTGCTCTCAATTTGCTAAGTCTTTAGTTTCACCTAGCCAGCGAAAGAGTGAACCACCTTCCGCAGAAGAAGCCGGCACAATATCCACTCGACTGTCCCCTGGTGGAATGGGGTGGGGTGGAGTGGAGTGGAGTTGGCGTGGCACTAAATGGATAAAAGAAAACAATACCAAGTTTGTCAGCCTCTGAGTGGGTGCGAGGCAGGCATCCCATGCCACAATGTGCTGGTGGGTTGCGGTGTGACGTGAGGCGTGTGGGATGATGTGACGTGTGAGCCAGACATGACATGACGCAGTCGAGCGGTGATATCGCTGTCAAAGAGCTGCTGGCCAGGCCATAAGAAGCGACACTGCGCACCGCAGCAGTGCTCTTAGCGTCACACATTTCAAAGGGCGGGAGGAGGGAGGACACCAACAAAAACCCACCTCAAAACAACAAAAATAACAAGATGTGAGTGGATGCGTCAATACGTGTGTTTCTGGAAGGACGGAAGCTGGGACCGGGCGTGTTTACACACCGGAAGTGGGTAAAGTTCCATCCAAGTTCCATCATTCACTTATACTATATATATAGATCAATTACTCTAATACTCAAACGGACAGGGCTGCCCTCTATGGAAGATCTTCTGATCAAAAAGAATCTCCGGTGGACTGGACACCTCATGAGGATGTCATCAGACAGGCTACCAAAGCAGATCCTCTATTCTCAACTGTCTTCTGGTTACAGAAAGAGAGGGCGCCCCCGTCTCCGGTTCAGGGATACCATCAAGAGAGACCTAGGCTGAGAGACATTAAGGCCGACTCATGGACATCACTCTCACAGCAGAGAGCTAAATGGAGAGCGGTAGTCAAGTAATGAAAGCAGTCTTTGTCGCATCGCGACCGACAGCATGATGATGATGACTCTAATCTTAGTTTGAATTCATGAGCGGTTAGATCAGCGTTTTTCAAATTGTTTATGGACCAGACCGGATGGCCGAATGGGTTAGAGCGTCCGTCTCCCGTGTTGGTAGACCATGGGATCATGGGTAAGAACCCTGGTCGAGTCAAACTAATGACTTAAAAATATATACTTGTCGCTTCCTAGCCAGGTGCTCGGCATTATTAGGACAGGGCAATTACTGGTTGGCTCAGTGTCAGGATAATGAGACTGAATGGGATATCAGGTCATGGTGCTGGCGGCCTGGTCTCCCATTGGGAAAGCACTATAAAGTCGCCATGAGTTCACACTGTCAGAAGTCGGTACCTGTCCTGATATGACCTTAGATGTTGCTAGGACATAAAACTACGACAAACAAACAATCAAATTGTTTACTGTGACCCACAACAAGAACTGCATTTTGTATTGCGACCCAGTATGAGATTGTCGCTCTCACTTGCTTATTTTTGTGTGGATTTTGTTCTGTTTGTCGCTATCGTTTCATTTATTTTGCGATGCACTAATGGGTCAGGACTCTCGATCCGTGCAGCGTCTGTGTGCAATGATCCTATTGGTCACCGCCTGTACCCAACCTGCTACGGGGGCTACACAAGTATATGGGTCGTTCTCAGAAACTGTTTACCACTTTTGTAACCCTGGAAACCAAAAGTGAAAACATTCCAAATAATAGCAGAATCCATACTCATACAGTCATATGAAGGTTTACATGTTGTGCATATGTCAGAGTTGAATTTTCTTTTTCACTTTTTGATTTTGATTTTATGTAAATTGAGAAAGCCGTTAAAGTCAGCCATGTAACATCAATCCATAACATCATTTTAAAGTTGCATAGTTGATGGTTTTGAATTTCTGTATTTTTTCTGAGATTAATATATTAGATTGATCACTAGTATCTACTTTACATTAGTTCAAAGTTACTTTTATTTTAAATGGTAAACCTTTGAGATATTTTGAGTGCAAACATGGAAAATTAGTTTTGGCAACCTTGCCAAAACTCTGACACCATAGTGTTCTGCAGTAACAGATTCTGTTAAATTGACTCAGTATTGCCTTCTACGCAACAATAAATGCTTAATAAGTGAATCAGTATCTAAGTTAGATGTGTAAAATCAAATCTAGATAGATAATTGGTTTGGTTTTGAAAATTTGATATTTCATCGGACTATGCAGCTTTAACACACACAACAAATTTAATCAAGATTTTATTGGTTACAGTTAAGCAAAACGGATTGTGTCTTACAAGAAAAAAGTTGGGGGAAAATGTTTGGATAGATGCATGTTTTTGATGTGCAAATTTTCATATTTTCCCAACAACCAACCAACTTTTAAAGTTTAACACAAAATCATATAAGTATATTTTGAATACATTTTGTGGGATCGATTAAATACATGTAGTATTGCTAAAGGGGCTGTCACATTATGACGCATCGTGCCAATGTACGCCGACGTATGTGATTTTTGCCAGCTAAGTCGGGATACGTCGTTATGCATTACGCGTGCGCTAGGCGCGTGTTGGTATACGTCAACGTTCGTCGAGATAGGGATTGATTGATTGATTGATTGATTGGTGGTTGCTTTATGCCGAGTCGGCAGCATAGGCCATATTCACGGCGAGAAATGTTTGTTTTTTGTTCAAACCATCGCTTTTACATGTAAAAGCAGACAATCAATTATGTGCCAATAGACACTAATTAAATTAGAAAGCTCACAATCATATATTTGTGGTCAAGGGAAAATAAATTCCCATAGAAAAAGAAAAGTTTTATTAATAATTGATAGAATCCATTTAGTAAACTATATAAGGTGGTACAGTCCAGCTGCCGTCAAAAAGACTAAAATGTTTTCCTGTTTTACCTTAGTAAAAAGGTCATGCATACTGTCTGCAGTGTAGAACTGTTGGCGCAGGGCCAAAAATTCAACGCAACTTAGTAAAATGTGTTTGAGTGTCAGTGGGGACTGACACCCAATACATTCAGGGGGAGGTTCCCCCTTGAGCAGAAAAGCATGTGTAAGCCACGAGTGGCCAATACAGCAGAAGGCTAAGGACCACTTGGTCCCGCCGACCTCCCGCATGAGTCTGTGGTGGCTTTTCCACAGATACGGCGTCGCGCGTCAAGGGGTCGGCAAAGTTTTGCACATGCACAAAACTTTTGACGTACGACAACGTTCGACAATGTGTTGATTTTACGTCAGCCATACATTATGCATACATTAGGCATACATTAGGCATACATCAATGTATGTTAGACGTATGTTAAGACAAACATTGGTCACTGCATTGCACATTGACCTACATTAAAGGTAGTGCGAACATACAGTCCGTGTACTGACAACATATGGATAATGTATGTCTAATGTATGTCTAACATATGTCTAGCATACTTTTGGCATTTCTCCAGCGTGTCTTGACGTATGTAACGTATGAGGCATAGTTCTGGCCATCGAATAATGTATATAACGTTCACCGGTGTTAGGCGAATGTACCATGAGCGTAATTTGAGTGTTTTTCTCCTGGAAGCACGTTAGCCATACGTTGGTCATACGTTGGCATATGGTATGTATACGTCCAACTTTGCCTCCTGCGCCAACAAGTTTGATGCTTCTCAACGTAAAAAAGTGATTTTACGCGTTGACCGTGCACTTGCGAGATGCATTGTAATGTGACAGGGCCTTAACATGCTTAATACACGGAGGCAACAATAACTAGTTGACTTACTATCTCCCAGAAATAAGGAAGAATCATTAACAATGTAACTTGGAAACCAAACATGTGGTACACAGTTTCTGAGAACGACCCATGTACGCACACAGAGTACACGCCTACACACAAACATACACACACAAAACCGGGCCAACACTGGTGAAATATGGTGCCCAAGCGGCGGAAGCCGGCACTTGCGCCACTATCGAGTAGTCCCAGTCTCGCAGGCACGGGCCAGCGATTGGACATTATTAGATATTACAATATATATATATGATCTCGGAGAATATATTTATTATTACACGTTTACTCCGGCACTTTATATACGTAAAATATTATTATACTCCTTACACACACATACCTGAATCTGTCTATAGAAGGTCCGTCACCGTAGTGATAATGCAGACGACATCCGTTTCCGGTAGACTGGCGCGGGAAAACCTGCATAAAAGGGCTGGAAATCGGAGGTGGGGGGGGGGAGGGGGGAACGCTCGCTGATTGGTTGCTCGAGGGAGGGCAGCAGTGTGTGGGTGGTTCCAGCCGTTCCACGCCTCCTTATATGGAGACGGATGAACCACGTGACAAATGTCGGCTTTGAAACTGTGCAGCGGACAACGCAAAGAAAAGCAGACTGAAGCGATGGAGTCTGTGAGCAGTTAATTGTTTAATGTAGCTGTGGAGATGTGGGCATTAGCGGATGTGTATAAAGGCGGTGTCTGTCACCATTTATCTGTTTAAAGCTGCATAGTCCGATGGTTTTGATTTTCTGTAAGTTTCTGAGATAAATATATCGGGTCGATCGATATTATCTATCTCGCTTTAGTTTGAAGTAACTTTGATTTTAAATGACTAACTTCGGAAATATTTTAAACGTGGGCATGAAAAATGTATTTTGGTGTGCTTGACAAAACCCTGACCTCACACTTGTCATAATCATACTTCATAGGTTTCAGTGGTGACAGGTTTTGTAAGTTGATTTAGTATCTCATTCTAGTCGGTTGCTTGTTGGAGTTTTACATCCTGGCAACATCTAAGGTCATATCAGGACAGCTACCGACTTGTGACAGTGCACACTCATGGTGACTTTATAGTGCTGTCCCACTGGGAAATTGGATCACTGGCACCATGACCCGATATCCCACTCAGTCACATTATCCTGACACTGAGCTAACCAGTCTTTGCCCTATCCTATTAATGCTAAGCACCAGGCTAGGAAGCGACAAGTATCAATGATGTAAGTCATTGGTTTGACTCGACCAGGAATCAAACTCCCGACCTTCCGCATGGAAGCCTGTGCTCTACAGATTCGGCCACTACTTCTATGTAGCAACACATGTCTATTAAGTACCTCATTTAGATAAATGTCCTGCTTAAAGAAAAAAAGATGCTTTTATCGAACTATGAAACTTTAACAGTGCAGCTACACAGTAGCCATTGTTGACCTGTAATTGCTGCCATAGCTACACAGTCGCCATTGCTGACCTGTAATTGCTGCCATAGCTACACAATCGCCATTGTTGACCTGTAATTGCTGCCATAGCTACATAATCGCCATTGCTGACCTGTAATTGCTGCCATAGCTACACAGTTGCCATTGCTGACCTGTAATTGCTGCCATAGCTACACAGTCGCCATTGCTGACCTGTAATTGCTGCCATAGCTACACAATCGCCATTGTTGACCTGTAATTGCTGCCATAGCTACAGAATTGCCATTGTTGACCTGTAATTGCTGCCATAGCTACACAATCGCCATTGTTGACCTGTAATTGCTGCCATAGGTACACAGTCGCCATTGCTGACCTGTAATTGCTGCCATAGCTACACAATCGCCATTGTTGGCATGTACTGGCTGTCATCGCTACACAGTCGGCATTGTTGACCTGCAATTGCTGCCATAGCTATGCAGTCGCCATTGTTGACCTGTAATGGCTGCCATAGCTACACGGTCGCCATTGTTGACCTGTAATGGCTGCCATAGCTACACAGTCACCATTGTTGACCTGTAATGGCTGCCATAGCTACACAGTTGCCATTGTTGACCTGTAATTGGTGCCATAGCTACACAGTCGCCATTGTTGACCTGTAATGGCTGCCATGCCGAGTTCTTACTGGCTGGAACAAAAACAGAACTCACAACCATGCAGACGGAAAGGTCTCATTTGTCGGCAACTACCGAGTACTAAGCATCAGGGTAGGATATGATGGGTGTAATAGGACTGCTGGGAACTAGCGGGTTATTGGGTTTTATTGGGGTTCTTTTTTACATATGTATTTCTTTAATGATTTATTCAAAGTTGCCTAGTCCGACGGTTTTGAGTTTCTGCCTTTTATAGCCTTTTAGATAATTGTATTAGGTTGGTGGTTATAGTCTACTTTACTTTAGTTTGAAGTAACTTTGACTTTAAATGGGTAATCTTGGGAGAGCTTTGAAGTAAAATCATGCTAAATTACTTGTGTTGTGCACATGTTGGATATCGTACGCTTTGGCAGTAATAGGTTATATGAGAATTACTTACCCCCACCACACACCACCACCACCAGCACACACCACCACCACTACCACTACCGCCATCATTATTATCACCACCACCAGCACACGTCACCACACCACCACCACTACCACCGTCATTATTATCACCACCACCACCAGCACACGTCACCACACCACCACCACTACCGCCGTCATTATCACCACCACCACCAGCACACACCACCACCACACACCACCACCACCGTCATTATCACCACCACCACCAGCACATGTCACCACCACAACCACCACTACTACCACCATCATTATCACCACCACCACCACACACCACCACCACCACCACCACTACTACTACCATCATTATCACCACCACCACCACACACCACCACCACCAGCACACATCGCCACCACCACCACCACCACCACCACTACTACCATCATTATCACCACCACCACCACCACAACCACCACCACCACCACCACCACCAACACCGCCATCACCACCACCACCACCACCACCACCGCAACCACCACCACCACCACCATGGCACACATCACCACCACCATCACAACCACCACCACCGGCACACATCGCCACCACCACCACCACCACCACCATCACCATCACCACCATCACCACCAACACCGCCATCACCATCACCACCACCATCACCATCACCACCACCATCGTCCTCACCACCACCATCACCACCATCACCACCACACATCACCACCACCACCACCGGCACACATCACCACCATCGCTACTACTGCCATCATCACAACCACCACCACCACCACCACCACACCGGCACACATCACCACTATCACCACTACCACCACACATCACCACTACCACCACACATCACCACTACCACCACACATCACCACTACCACCACTACCACCACCATCATCATCACCACCACACTAGCACCACCACCACACCACTAGCACCACCACACACACCACACATCACCACTACCCACTACCCACCAATACCGCCACCATCACCACCACCACCGCCACGCCATATTTATTAATATTATGACCTGAGATGCTGGGAAGTAGAATCCCAGTAAGCGAAACCAGACGAGATTTATTCCCTATAGGGGGCGCTGTAGCTGAACGGCGCAATGGGTGATGGGAAATAGACCATGTATCCTTCATTCTGCTACAAATGGCACCTGTATATTGATCATCAATTATAACACTATGTGGCGATTTCATTACTCACTTTCAGCCCAAACACAATTGAGCCGCCCAACATGGACTGGACCAACCACATTTTTTGTTGGAAGCACACCCAATCTGTGATCCACATAGCACATATAGTACAAATATGCATATCAAATGAAAGTCCATTACGAGATTAATTCAAATGTACTAATTTAAATGTGAAAATAAAGTTCTTTTTCTTTTCTAGAAAAAAGAAGGAGAATCTTTCATTTCATAATTAATTAGTGCTTAAATTGGTTTCTGTGGGACAGGGACGGCTGCTCGGTGGTGCTTTGTGTTGATTACAATGTAATTACAGATCAATCTCTAAGAAAATGCCATTTCAGTCATTGTCAACTGCTGTTGCTAAATCAATGCCATCTGATGAGAGTCAGTTTGAGTAACTAGTGTTAGTTCCAGTAAATGTTGTTTGCTGTTGCTAAAGGGCCTGTCACACTACGGCCTATGGTGTTAGCGTATGCCGGCGTATGCGCTTTTCGACCAACACGTCGGCATAGGCCGTCATAGGTTGGGCATAGGTTGGGAATAGGTCGTATACGCTTTTCATAGTCGTCATAGGTCGGCGTTGGTCGAGCCGCTGAACATATTTTGTGCATGTTCAAAATTTTAAACCTATGCCGGTGTGTGGCTCATAGGTTTCTCATAAGCTAGACGTACGCTAGGCGTATGTCAGCATAGGTTATGATAGGTATGGGGTAGGTTGGCATAGGTTAGCTGTACGTTGAACCAGCGTCATCCGAGTATCTCTGGCGTACATAGCGTACGCCTAGCGTATGGGTCATGTGAAGTGGGGGAGGGGGGACGGGGGTGGATGGGGGGTGAATCGTTACCGTCAAATCAAGTGCAATCCTAATGTGATAGCCCACGGTCTTCACACTGGAAGAATGCCAAGATTGAGTAACAGTATGCCTCAACTGGTTTATTACAAAACCTATCCGCTCTCCGCGGCGTCAACAGTCAACTGACCCGCCCCCTAACTTGTTAAGTCCCATGTCGCCTCTATAGGTGGGTGGGGGGTGTGCTAGCCACACGCAGTCGAGGGCAGCCCAGTCGGGGCCCTGCCTAGTGGCTAGCGTGCCGCCACCTAGCGCAGTTCAGTGTAACTGCATAAGTGTGCAGCATAGTGTCTGCCCCCACCGCATGGCAGTGGAGTGCATGTACAGACTACTACACTAACATTGCAACTGATTTGTGTTCTTTCAGTAAATATTGTCTGCTGTTAGTGTTATTAAACATCAGCTGAGGACTAAATTTGGATAATTTGTGTTATTCCTCTAATTGTCACCTGTTGTTGCTAAATCTGAGTCGATGAACGTCACTGAGGGTAGTTTGTGTTCGTTCAGTTATTCAATACTAATTGTCATCTGCTGTTACTAAATATCAGCTGATGGAGTCAGTTTGGGTAATTTGTGTTATTCCAGTAATTGTCGTCTGCTGTTGTTAAATGTTGCTAAATCTCAGTCAATGAAAGTCAATGAGGGTAATGTGTGTTCTTTCAGTAATTCAATACTAATTGTCGTCTGCTGTTACTAAATCATGTCAGCTGATGGGAGTTAGTTTGGGTAATTTGTGTTATTTCAGTAATTGTCGTCTGATGTTACTAAATCATGTCAGTTGATGAAAATCACTTCGGGTAATTTGTGTTCTTTCAGTAATTGTCATCTGCTGAACTGTCAGCTGAAAGGTTTGTTGTAATTCTTTTACGTCCCAGCAACAACTGAGGTAATATCAGGACGGACAGCTGATAAGTCATTTCGAATAACTTGGAATAATTATTTGTTGTCTGCTCTCAGGACATTTCGTTTCAGATTATTCACTGTAAGTAATTGTCTGCTGTTTGTGTTAGTCCATACTTGATGAGCGGTATTTCTGTTCTTTGCACACAAATAGTAAGTATATGCAGATTAAATGTCTGCTTTGACAATAACAGCAGGTTGCGTTTTCAGTAGGAAAGTGAACGCCAGATTGCTATTAGCGACTCCTACACATTGGTTTGAAAAGTCTCGGTTTCCTATACCGAGACGCTTTACGTTGATAATTGTTCCTAAGTGAGAATGTACCCAGGAGGCATTGCGGCCGTCATCAGTGTGGCATTGTTAAGGGCACACACATGGTGTGTGTTAGATAAAGGATTCACCCGGTACTCGCAGTCGCAGTTGCAGTACACAGGTGAATACCAACCCTATATAAAAACGGTCGAAAAAGCGGGTTACTGAATTGAGAGCCTAATTTCACAATCTAAGAAGCAACATTTATTCTTTACATATGTCTTATTGATAGCCCGCTACCTTTGAGTTGAAAAATATAATATAATATCTAGTTTAATAAGATTTAAAAGTGAAATCGATGGCTATCTGCGGCCGCCATCTTGTCTTTTTGCATTCTCTCCCATTCCACCAACTCTGTGCCTATATGAGTAGCCATTTGATCATGGAGCCACAGTTTCTAGGTCATGTTCCATACTAAAGCTATTTTCGCCCGTATTTACACTACGTTGTCCTTCACCCGTGTACTACAAGTACCGTGTGAATCTTTTATCTAGGTGTGTGTGTGTGTGTGTGTAGTTGTGTGTACGTGTGTGTTCATGTGTGTAGGGTCTTGTTATCTGAGACCGTATACAACACATGGCTTGAGTATTAGAACCTTTTTTTAAAAAATTATGATATAACCATTCTTTTTAGTCATAAAATTGCATTTTGATTTATCGAATGGTGATTATGTCTGTAGACTGTCATGTTACAAGCTATGGAATCTAGTAACTTATTAGTTAAGCCAAGCAACATTAGTTCCTATTCTCTCTTTCTCGATAGACTTCTTTCTCTCCTTTCTATTTTCCTTCTTTCATCCTCTGTGCTCTCTTTCCTCTAGACTCTCTCGTCTATTCCTATCTGCTCTCCCCTCTATTCTCTCCCCTTTCTTCTCTCCTTTCTCTCCCCCTCTCTCCGTTTCACCCTGTCCCCTTTCGTCCCCACCCCTCCGCCTTTCTCTGTTTCTCCCTCCCTTTCTTTCCCCCTCTTTGTCCCTCTCTCTTTCACTCTGTTCTTGTGCTCTCCTTTCTATCCCCTTCCTCTCTTCTACGGCTCCTTTTTCCTACAATCCACTCCCTGCTCTCTATTCTATTCTGGGCTCTATTTTCTATTTGTTCTCATTCTCGCCGCCTCCCTCCCCCCTCCCTCCTCCCCCCCTCCCTCCTCCCTCCCCCGCTCCCTCCCTCCCTCCCTCCCCGCCTATCTCCCTCCCTCTCTCCCTCCCTCCCTCTCTCACTCCCGCCTTCTTTCCTTCCTTCCTTTCTCCCTCCTTCCCTCCCTCCTTCCCCTCCCCTCCCTCCCCTCCATTTCATGCTCCCTCTCACTCCCTCTCTCCCTCCCCCCCTTCTCTATTGCTCCTCCCTCCTCCCTCCCTCCCTCCCTCCCTCCCTCCCTCCTCCTCCCTCCCTCCCTCCCTCCCTCCCTCCCCCTCTCCCTGCCCCCTTCTCTATTGCTCCCCCCTCCCTCTCCCTCCCTCCCTCCCCCCCCTCCCTCCCTCCCTCCCTCCTCCCCCCTCCCTCCCTCCCTCCCTCCCCCCTCCCTCCCTCCCTCCCTCCCTCCTCTCGCCCTCACTCACTCTATCTACCCCACGCTCTTTCTCCCCCTCCTCCTCTCATTCTCTCGTTCTCTTTCCCCTTCTCTCCCACCGCGCTCTCTCTCCCACCCATGTTCTCTCTCTCCCCTCTCTCCCACCCCTCTCTCCCTTTCTCTTTCTCTCTCTCTGTTGCTGTGTGCACGTTCCATTATTTATTTACAGGAGGCAATTCCATTATTTGATTCGGGTCCCCCCATTGACCACTGTCTGCCTCTTGTGCCATCGACTCAGGCAATCCTGGTCTTCTCCAGCAGCCATTGGTCAGTTGAGCCTGTTACCCTAATTTATTCAAATATCGCTTCCACTTACACAGTGCTGTAATTAAATTAAATTGATTGAATTTGTAGCGCTCATATGTTACCCATAGTATCTAGTTCATGCTTGCCGCTACCAGCGCCGGATCCCCCCCTCCATTTACCGCCTCCCTGCTCCCCTCTCCTTCCCTCTCCCCTCCACCCCTTGCCCCTCCCCTCTCCTCCCCTCCCCCTCTCCTCCACTTCCCCCGCCCTCCTCTCCTCGCCCCTCTCCTTCCCAGTGTCCATCCCCCTCTCCCCGCTCTCCCCCCTCCTCCCCTCCCCCCTCTCTCCCTTTCCCACATCTCTACCCCTCCCCTCACTCACTGCTTTCTATCCATCCTTCACGCCTTTCCTCGTTCTGTCCATCCCTTTTCACTGCCACTCATCTGTACCATTTCCTTCTCTGTACTATTTCCTTCTCTTCCTATCTTCCTCTCTTAACTCTACTATCTTCCTCTCTACCGCTCTTCACTCCTTTGAACCCACTATCTCCTTGTTTAAATATGCCCTTCCCCTCCATTCCCTGCTCATCCCCTTCCTTTCCTTTCCTCTCCCCTCCCCTCTCATGCCCTCCCCACCTCCCCTCTCCTCACCCTCCCTCCTCTCCCCTCCCCACCCCTCCCCTCCCCTCCCCTCCCCTCCCCTCCCCTCCCCTTCCCTCCACTCCCCTCCTCTCTCTCTTCACCATCCCCCCTCCCTTTTCCCCCCTCTCCTCTCCCTTCCCTTCCCATTCCCCTCCTCTCTCCTCTCTTCACCCTCCCCCTTTCCCCCTCCCTTCCCTTCCCATTCCCATCCCTCCCCTCCGCCTCCCCCGTCTCCTCCCGTCCCCTCCCCCGTCCCCTCCCCTCACCCCTCCCTCCCCTCCCCCTCCTCTCCCCTCCTCTCCCCTTCCCTCCCCCTCCCCTCCTATCCCCTCCCCTCCCCTCCCCTCACCTCCCCTCCATCCACCCTCCCCTCCCCTCGCCTCCTATCCTCTCCCCTCCTACCCTCTCCTCCTACCCTCTCCTCTCCCCTCACCTCCCATCGATCCACCCTACTCTCCCCTCCCCCTCCCCTCCCTCTCCTCTCACCTCCCATCCATCCACCCCTACTCCCTCCCCTGCCCTCCCTCCTCCCCCTCCTCTCCCCTCATCTCCCCTCATCTCCCATCCGTCCACCCTCCCCGCCCTCCCCTGCCCTCTCCTCCCCTCCCCTGCCCTCTCCCTCCCTCCCTGCCCTCTCCCTCCCCTCCCCTGCCCTCTCCCTCTCCCCTCCCTCTCCCTCCCCTCCCTCCCCTCCCTCTCCCTCCCCTCCCCTCTCCCCTCCTCTCCCCTCACCTCCCATCCACCCTTCCCTCCCCTCCCCCCCCTCCTCTCCCCTCCCCCCTCCCCTCCCCCCCTCTCCCATCCCCATCCCCTCCGCATCCCCCCCACCTCCCCATCTCCCCTCCCGCATCCCCTCCCCTCGCCTCACCTCATCCACTTTGTCGCTGGCCGACCGCTGGATGCCGATTTCACGCCTGCGATCCTCTTTTTCCACAAAGTGCTATAATCTATATTTCTGACAGCCAGTAAAGCCTCCTCACCGCCAGGGGCCGACAAGGCGTGCGCCGCCCTGTCATGTGACCTCCGCCAGTAAATAGTGCGCGCATTCCGAACCTGTTCATAATAATACTAAACCAACCAGGCAGCAATAGTTATCGTCAATCAAAAAGGAAACTAACCAATTTATTGTTTTACTTTTTTATGTCATGTCTCTTCTTTTTTTTTGGTATCAATATTTCTCATTAATTTCACATTGTATGAATATTTGTCTCCGCCTTCGAATAGTTGAAGCTGTGTGTTGTTTTTAAAAGAAACAGATCTTTCATTTTTAGAATGGCATAAATTAAGTATCTTCCTTAAACAAAATTTCACTTCGCATGAATGCTTCAATTTATATATTATATTATTTGTTCGATATTTCCGCATTTTAAGGAGGGTCCATATTTTGTTGTCCTTGTTACATTATATTGGTTTGTTTAATATTTATTTGTATTGCATATTTTATTACATATTATTTTTATTACATATTTAAGTTTTATTACATATTTTCTCATGTTAAGAATGGTCTATTTTATGTCATTTTAACAAATTAAATGTTTGCTCAGTATGAGTGTTGGCCTTATATATAGATATGTCATGGGGGCGATGAAAATGGGAAATATTGCGCCTAGAGCAGGACTCGAACCCACATCTCTTTGCATTCCGGGCCAGTGTGCTAACCATTTACCACCTAGGCTCCCTGATATCACCACACTACCCACGCCTACCTGTCTATATTGTTACTTGCCTGAGAGGTCAATGCAGACCACTACACTCGTCCCCCTGGAATTGTAAGTCTTTTAATGCTTACAATTACATACATACAGGCAATGCACTAACATATGCACTGGGTAGGTTCAACAACCATACAGCATGCAGCTTGTACAGAATCATGGTCACGGCAACCAGTGTCATGGGAGTGATGAAAATGGGAAATATTGTGCCTAGAGCGGGATTCGAACCCACATCTCTTTGCATTTCAGGCTAGTGTGCTAACCATTACACCACCTAGGTGCCCTGATATCACTACACTACCCACACCTACCTGTCTATGTGGTTACTTGCCTGAGAGGTCACTGCAGATACATAAACATTAATAAATGCATTAGCTATAATATATATATCGTACATATATATATATATATATAGAATATATTATTATACATATATATCGAATATATTATAAATATACATGTATACCGACTCTAAGTGGTCCATTTAGGGAGGTGGTCGGTTTAGGGAATTAGAATATCCTTACAATGGTATTGTTGGGACCCAAATAAAGTGATCGATATATGGGGAGTCGTCGATATGTGGAGGTGGTCGGTTAGACAGGTTTTACTGTATTACATTATTATTACATATTTTTAGATTTTTTAGAATGATTACTTTTGTATATTTTTAGAGTTTAATTTGGAACTAGTAACTTGGTGAAAATTGCGGTGAGGTGCCACCTCCCAGCACACACACACACCCCTACACACATATATGAGACTGTCTCAAAAGGTCCTAAGCAATATGGGACAACACGTTATCCATTGTAACAATCAACATACTATCTGAATATGCATTTGCTCAGGATAAACTATTTGTTTTTTACACGGTGTTTCATAATCCCAATAGAATACATATTGATTTGAAGCAAATGTCCTTGTGTTTTCAGTGTAACCGTTTCTGTGCTGTTGTGTGTCAATCGTTACAATGGACCAAAAAAAAGAGTTATCACCTTTTGAGACAGGCTCAAATATATATACACACACACACACACACCCACACACACACACACACACACAGACACACAGACAGACAGACAGACACACACACACATACACACACACACATACCCTGTATCGCCCCTGGACACACTGTCACAAGCCCCATCCAGAAGTGACCCCACCAGCTTATTGCATGGCAGAGACAAAGGGCTGATGGAAACAACCCGTCCAGCCAACTAACACCTACCGCCCGTCCACAAGTGGGCGCCTCCCCCTAGTTTGGGGTTTTATTTCCGTAAAAAATAGTGCGATGGCCGAATCTGTAGAGCTCAGGCCTCCCATGTGGTAGATCGGGAGTTTGGTTCCCGGTCGAGTCAAACCAATGACTTGCAAAATTGATACTTGTCGCTTCCTAGACTGCCACTCGGCATTAATAGGATAGGGCCAGGATGGGTTAGCTCAGTGTCAGGATAATGTGACTGAGTGGGATATTGGATCATGGTGCCAGTGGCCTGGTCTCCCAGTGGGGCAGCACTGTGAGGTCACCATGAGTGTGCACTGTCACAAATCGGTGCCTGTCCTGATATGACCTTAGATGTTGCCATGATCTAAAGTTTCAACAACCAACAAACTTCCGTCAAACTAAGCAATTACAAGGTTGATTGTCATACCTACATTGCTAGGTGCTTGGAATTACCAGGATATGGCAGGGACTGGGTGACTTAGTGCCAGGACAATGTGCAACCTATAGGATTTTGTGGTAACGATTGTTATCAGTAATGTGTCAATACCGTGCTGGAAAAACAACAGAAATGAAATTTTGGTTCGCTAACATATTATATCAAGACTTACTTCCCATCGGTCGAGTCAAACCAATGACTTAAAAATGTATACTTGTCGCTTCCTAGCCAGGCGCTCGACATTATTATGATAGGGCAAGGAGCAGTGGAATGAGGAAAACCAATCGCTCATGATTGAAATTTCCTGTGCTTAAACAACTAATGAACCCCGCAAAAACAAAAAATTCGGAACCAAAAAATCTTTACCGATGAATTCACATGAGCCTTGGGATCGGACCC
Source organism: Branchipolynoe longqiensis (assembly GCA_030323885.1). Lineage (NCBI taxonomy): Eukaryota > Metazoa > Annelida > Polychaeta > Phyllodocida > Polynoidae > Branchipolynoe > Branchipolynoe longqiensis. The sequence goes on along the minus strand of CM059199.1, from coordinate 53,663,664 downwards.
CAAAATGTGTTTACCATCAAATTTGAAATCCTATAGGTTGATATGACCGACTGGGATATAGGGTCATGACAGAAATGGTACCCGTTGGGGCAGCACTATTATCTTAGTACCTAGTTCCAGACCAGACAGGATGGCGGAATGAGTTAGAGCATCCGTCTCCCGTGTTGGTAGATCGTGGGGTCGTGGGTTCGAACCCTGGTCCCCTCTTGCATTCCCCCGTCTTCCATTCCCCCTATTCCAATCCCTCCTCTTCCATTCGCCCTCTTCAATTCCCTCCCCTTCTATTCCCTGCTCTTCCATTCCCCCTGTTGCGTTCCCCCTCTTGCGTCCCCCGTGTTGCGTTCCCCCATCTTCCATTCCTCCTGTTCCATTCCCCCTCTTCCATTCCTCCTGTTCCATTCCCCCCTCTTCCATTCCTCCTGTTCCATTCCCCCCTCTTCCATTCCCTCCTCTTCCATTCCCCCCTCTTGCGTTCCCCCATCATTGGTTCTCCCCTCCTGCATTCCCCCATCTTCCATTCCCCCTCTTCCAATCCCTCCTCTTCCATTCCCCCTCTTCCATTCCCTCCCCTTCTATTCCCTGCTCTTCCATTCCCCCTCTTGCGTCCCCCCTGTTGTGTTCCCCCCTGTTGCATTCCCCCATCTTCCATTCCCCCTCTTCCATTCCATCCCCTTCCATTCCCCTCCTCTTCCATTCCCCGTCTTGCGTTCTCCCCTCTTGCGTTCCCCCCTCTTGCATTCCCCCGTCTTCCATTCCCCCCTCTCCCATTCCCCCTCTTCCATTACCCTCTCTTGCATTCCCCCGTCTTCCATTCCCTCCTCTTCCATTCCCCCTCTTGTGTTCCCCCCTCTTGCCTTCCCCTCTCTTCCATTCCCTCTCTTCCATTCCCCTCTTCCATTCCTCCTCTTGCATGGGGAATGGAAGAGGCAGAATGCAAGAAGGGGGAATGGAAGAGGGGGAAAGCAAGAGGGGGGAACGGAAGATTGGGGAATGGAAGATCGGGAATGGAAGACGGGGAATGGAAGACGGGGAACGGAAGATGGAGAATGGGGAATGGAAGAGGGATGGAAGAGGGGGAATGGGAGAGGAGGGAATGGAAGAGGGGGAATGGAAGAGGAGGGAATGGAAGAGGGGGAATGGAAGAGGGGGAATGGAAGAGGGGGAATGGAAGAGGAGGGAATTGAAGAGAGGGAATTGAAGAGAGGGAATGGAAGAGAGGGGAATGGAAGAGAGGGAAGATACTTTTTTTTTGTTTCGCCACGCGTCGACACACGTTGGCCACGCGCTAATAACACGCTACTAACACGCTGCGGTGACGTCGAGTTTTCTTCCAAAACGCCGAAAAGTTGGACGTGTCTCGACTTGTTGAAATTATTTTGCGCGCTGCCGGCGCGTCGGTGAGAAGCGTCGTAATGTGACAGCCCCATGAGCAAGACCCTTGGCCAAGTAAGCACAATGAGGTTACAAGAGTTGGTCGCCAAATAGTAAGGGCAATTTTGTCTTAATTGTGGCACATGATCACCCAAAGAAACTGATGTGGTTCAAATTTTGATGATGGGAGTGCCACATGTATGCTGCAACCTAGTTTTTATATCTATTTTAGTGGAGGCAACTTGTTATGGAGCATTGATGATATGGTGTTATGGTTTATTGTTACACAATAACTTGTTATGGTAAGGGTACCAGACTGAGTGATTAAAGTATCTGGTTCCGGTGCAGCAGGTTATGGGATAGATAGATATATAGATAGATAGATAGATAGATAGATATATCCCCAAGACATGGTTTGTTTGTTGTCTTATGTCCTAGCAACATCTAAGGTCATATCAGGACGGGGACCAACTTGTGACAGTGCACACTCATGGCGACTTTTAGAGTGCTGCCCCTAGGTCGCCAGCACCATGACCTGATATCCCATTGCATTATCCTGATACTGTGCTAACCAGTCCTTGTCTTATCGTATTAATGCCGAGCACCAGGGGCCGTATGCAGGAGTCAGTGTTAGCGAAGCAAAACGGTGTTTGGCGGGAATTCCCTTACCCCTAAAAAATATCAGGTTTAGCGAGTTTATTAGGCCCAAATCTATTCAATGCGATCATATTTAACAGAATTAAATACGTAATAAGTGAAATTTGAGGAAATTAACCCTAAATTCGAAGCATTATTAAGGCTACCGCCGTATTGGCGGCGATATTAATATTTATATGTTCGAATCGACGAACGTAAAGTAAACAAACCGCCGCCGCCGCCAGTATGGAAAGCGACGTCGATGCGGCGGCTGCGGCGATTTGTTTACTTTACGTTCGTCGATTCGAACATATAAATATTAATATCGCCGCTTTTACGGCGGCATCGTTAATATTGCTTCGAATTTAGGGTTAATTTCCTCAAATTTCACTTATTACGTATTTAATTCTGTTAAATATGGTCGCATTTAATATATTTAAGCATAATATATCGCTAAAGACGCAGAGGGATTTCCCAAATCTATAAATAAATTCACGTTTAGCTATAATGAAAGTGTTACGCGCTCCTGCATACGACTTGACACAGTTCCCGACGTCGGCGATAGCTAACCGGTAATAGGCTGTAACACCAAAAGCTACTATCACCGACTCCTGCATACGGCCCCAGGCTAGGTAGTGACAAGTATCAATTTTATAAGTCATCGGTTTGGCTCAGCTGGGATGCAAACTCGCCACCTTTTGCATGGGAAGCCTATGCTCTACCATTTTGGTCCCTAACTCATGTTTAGAACTGAGTCAGAACATACAGTATCGGTTCTTGTCACTACATTGCCTGACGTTTGACATTACTAGGATAGTGAAAGGACTGGTTCAGTATTAGGATAATGTGACTGAGTCAAATATCGGGTCACCAGGTCATGGTAACAATGGTGTAGAGCTATATCCCAGGGGGGAAACACTGTAAGGCCACCCTGAGTCACCTGTCACCAGTGAGCACCTGTCCTGATGTGTTGCTAGGACCTAAAACCTCAATTGATCATTGAAGCAACCATGCTTAAAACCATGCTGTAAAATACTATGTTTACGGTAATGGATGCTGGGTGGCTGGGATCGATTGTGGACTTTATTTGTGGGAATTGTTTGGATTTGTGCATAGGAATGTTTGAGAGATTTGTTTGTGGGAATGTTTGTGGGATTTGTGTGTGGGAAAGTTTATTGTTGCAGGATTTGTTTGTGCGGTTTACTTATGGGAATGGTTTGGGATTTGTTTGTGGAATGTGTTTGTCCGAATTGTTTGTTGGATTTGTTCGTAAAATTTGTTTGTGGGATTTGTTGTGGAAAGTAAGATTTATTTGTGGAAATTGTTTGTGGGATTTGTTTGGCGGACATTTGTTTGGGAATTTATTTGTGGAAAGTGGGATTCGTCTGAATTGTTTGTGGAAAATGTTTCTGGGGTTTATTTTGTAGAATGTGTTTGCGGGATTTGTTCATGTGGATGTTTGCAGGATTTGTTTGTGCGGATGTTTGCAGGATTTGTTCGTGCAGAAGTTTGCGGGATTTGCTTGCGGGTTATTGGCCAGGTGGCGGTCTGGCCGCAACTGATGAGGCATTGTCGCCATCAATATTGGCTGCTGTAGCCGGATGGTAAGCCAGATAAGTCGAGTGGTTGACAGGGCTTGTGGTGAGCTGAGGTGGGTGTGGAGTGGCTCAGACATGTTTTCACCACCCTCCCTCTCCACCCTCCCCCACCCCCTTCCATCCCACACTCCCTGCTGCTCTTAGGCTGAAATTGTCTTATATAATTGAAGACTGCAGAGCTTGCAGTGCCTGAACATGTTGTTATTCCAAGAAAAGCAACCGTTTAGCAACCGAATATTCCGGTAATTCTATTCTCTATTACTATATTATATTATATTATGTTAGACAATGCACAGCTTTCTACCCTACAAGTTAAAGTGCCTGAACATGTTCACACAATGTGCCCTTTGAGTCAAGCTCTTTGTTACTGGAATGAACAGCGGCATGTTCTTAGCAAAGATGTAGGTTTATGTATAAAAATTAAAGCTCTTCTCGGTAGAAATTCATCCGCGTCAGTTCTAAAGGCCATCCTTTTCATACCTGATTGGCTGATTTTGTGAGGTTAACACTTATATTTTCGCTGATGGATACAGTGCACCTTGACGCGCCACTAATCTAGTGGGGTTTTATTTATTTATACTTTGTTTTCTCGTATTATTCTATTAATTATTTGGCGCTAAATGACACTTTGTTTTGCATATATATACTTCCCGCAAATTGTTAAATATTAACATTTGTTTTGAAAATATATTGCAATACCCAAGATTTGCATCTTAATGAATTTTTCATCCAGGATTTGTTTATTCCTAGCCTATTTTAGTCTGTTTTAATTTTGATTACACATATTCAAAACTCCATGCCAATTTAGAGTTCTTCACTAGATAAATTCACATTCATCAGTTTTAAATGAAATAATGTGGTCAGGTTTGCTCTTATTTTAGTCTATTTTAATTTTCATTGCACATATCCAAACTTTGATGTAAAATTATTGCGAGACAAATTATTGCGGGACAAAATATTGTGAGAAAATATTGCGGGACAAATTATAGCGAAACAAATTATTGCGAGACAAATTCAAAGCCAACATTAAAAATAAATGGAAAAAGTGGATAATTGAGTTTATTTGATTGAAATATGACAGATGGCTGAGTAGGCTTTGTATAGTCTTGGGTTCTTAACCTAATTGTCCTGGATTGAGTGACACTTGTGTCAGGCATGCCTAATGTCTCTGTGTTCTGTGAATCTTCACTCATATCCATCCCTATGTGGGTAACAATCAGACCCTAATCATGTTAGAATGCTTCAGGGAATTACTTTGAAAGCAGTGTTTAGTGAAGAAGTATTCTCATCACATTATTCTCTTATTATGCCCTACCGAGCGGGGTGGCCGAATCGGTAGAGCACAGGCCTTGCGTGGGGAAGATCGCGAGTTCGCGAGTTTGGTTCCCAGGCGAGTCAAACCAATGACTTAAAAATGTATACTTGTCGCTTCCTAGTCTGGTGCTCGGCATTATTAGGATAGGACAAGGACTGGTTAGCTCATTGTCAGGATAATGTGACTGAGTGGGATATCGGGTCATGGTGCCATGGCCTGATTTCCCAATGGTGCAGCACTATAAAATTGCCATGAGTGCATACTGTCACAAGTCTGTACCTGTCCTGATATGACCTTAGATGTTGCTAGGACGTAAAACAACGACAAACAAACATGCCAGGCAAAGCAATGCTTAGAAACCTACTATCCCTATCAGATTATTCTTTTCTATTATATCGGGGAGAAGTTACTAGAACAGTGTTTCGCAACCAAGAATTTCCATTACATTGTTCTGTTTAATTGTATCAGAAAGTTAATGTTTAGCAAATCTTCCCATGATATTTCTCTGTTATTATTCCAAGAAAAGCAATTTGTTTAGCAACCAAATATTCCTGTCATGCTATTCTCTATTATTATATTATATTATATTAGACAAAGCAATGTCTAGCGAACATATTCCCACCACATTGCTCGCTTATTATTGCCTTATTATATCAGGCAAAGCATTCTTTATCAAATAAATATTCCTATCAGATTATTCACTTATTATATTGGAAAAGCAGTATTTAGCAAACAAATATTCCTATCAGAGAATTATCTGTTATAATTCACGAATGGCGGCGACAGTGGTGGGTATAATGGTTTTTTATTCAGAGCATGTGAGAAAGGCTTAAGGCCAATGAGCATTATGTAACAATCAATAAATCAATAAATCACGTCATCAAAGTTCAAATGTCAAGGTCAGGTGGATAGGGTTCAAACCCTCAACCCTACCCGTTTAGTTGTTTTCTCAGCGGTGTGGGTGGGTGGGGGAAGGAAAGGTCCTTTCGTGTCGGCTGGTTCGGCAGTTGTGTCGTTTGAACTTGGCAGGGTTCGGTCACATGACCGTTTCGGCAGGAAATTTAACTCCTGGGTGGCGGGGGCCTTGCAGCCCTGGATGTGGTGGGTGGCCACTTAGTTCTTGAAGGATCGGCCAGTTGGCATGGGGGAGCCAGGCTAGTGTGGTGTTGGTTTTAGCATTTCCCCGATAGGTGGTGCCACCATAGTTCATTTCATGTCAGACTCCTCCTCCCCGTGAATTACGCCTGTTACAAATAAAATGTACAATATTGGAAAAGCACAATGTTTAGCAAATAAATATTCCTATCAGCTTAGTATGCATTATTATATTTGTAAAATTTACAAGTCTGTGGTTTGACTCAGCTATGGCCTCTATGAGAAGCGAGTGCTATACCCAGTGGATTGTCCTGTCCGGCTAAAAATGAAATAACTGAGTTGAATACCCAGATGTAATATAGTGATGGTGAGTGAGGTGGTGTGTGAAGGGTGGGCAAGGGGGGTGGGTGGGAGGGGGGGAATGGGATGAAACAGCAAACACCCATCCCTACCTACGATATTATGCCCCCGCCTGACTGTTTTGTCAAATCCAATGCTTGGCTTTAACTGGATAGACAGGCCTTACCCGATTCATTTATTTAATTTTCCTCAGCTGGGACTAGAGCGCCTGTTGCATTGGACAAAACAGTGCTGGCCAGTCCCCGACCTGAGAGTCAAACTTTAACTGGATAGACAGGCAGTGCATGATTCATCTATTTAATTTTCCTCAGTTGGGATGCCTGTTACATTGGACAAAACAGTACCCGAGTCCAGCTTATGAACAGGCAGTATTCGATTAATTTATTTGATTTTCATCAGCAGGGATGCCTGTTGCATTGGACAAAACAGTACCGCCCACACACTGTCCCAGAGTCAAACTTTAACCGGACAAGCATACATTCCGCGATTCATTGATTAAATTTTCTTCAACTGGGACGCCTGTTATTTTGAATAAAACAGTGTCTGCCTCACCTCCCGTTACCCCGCCCAAGAGTACAGTTTTAATCGGATAGACAGACAGTGCGCGGTTCATATATTTCATTTGCCTCTGCTGGGAAACACCTGTTATATTGGACAAAACAGTGGACAACTGAGTCCAGTGTTAACCCGATAGACATGCAGTGCCTGATTCATTTTAAAAGATTTTCCTCTGCTGGGAAAAACCTGTTATATTGGACAAAACAGTGGACGGCCGCATACATCTTTAACCCGATAGACAGGCAGTGCCAGATTCATTTAAAAAACATTTTCCTCTGCTCTGACACATGTTATATTGGACAAAACACTGGACAGCCGAATCCAGTTTGAACCGGATAGACAGGCAGTGCCCGATTCATTTATTTAATTTTCCTCAGCTGTGACGCCTGTTATGTTGAACAAAACAGTGCTTGCCCCCTCGGGCACCCCCCCCCCCCCAACACACACACACCCTCTCATCTGCTTTCATACCAGCAAGCCTTGAGCACTGATACCACATCATTGTCGGGTCATAAAGTCTAGTTAAAGCTGAGCATTAAATATAACAACTTTACCTCAGTCCATCCATAAGCCCCCCCCCTCCCCCGTCCCCCCCCCCCCACCCCCCCCCCCCCCCCCCCCAGTGACCAACCATCCCATACGCAGTCCAACCCAAGCGGAGCACTTCCGGGTCACCAAGCAATCAGCACATCCAGATCCGGCCAGCGCGCGATAATCTAGGTCAAAGCGAGCAACTCACGGCCTTGACCCCTGGTGTCCTAATTTAGTAAGTGCGTTTCCATGGTGGTTGGGATGAGTTGCTCGTTGTGGGCGGTCAGGGGAACAGAAGTGTAACGTGGTGTGGCAGCACCAACACTACCCCTTGCTCCTCCTCCCCTCCCCCCCATACTTCCTTTTCCCTCCCTTGGTGATTGACCATAATGGTCCGGCTCACCATTTTCCATTCTTCACAAACCTGCAAGTGCTCCTCTGAAAGGCTCTCGACTAATGAAGACTCACTTTTTTTTCCATTTTCTTTTTCTTTTCTTTGTTGTTGTTGTTGTTAGCTAGTTGTACCTTCCACACGTTGCATTCATAATGTCGTCACGCCCTATTTCTACATTCCATAAGGTGTGTTCTGAGCAGCATCAGGTGAACTCGTTAATGAGCTAGTTGTACATTCCACAAGCTACATTCTCAATATCATCAGGAAGTTATTTTTGACCTAGTTGTATATTCCAAAAGCTGTGTTCTAAACACTATCAGGTAGTTGTTTATGACCTAGTTCTACATTCCACAAGCTACATTCACAATATCATCGGGTAATTGTTTGTGAGCTAGTTGTACCTTCCACACGTTGCATTCATAATGTCGTCAGGCCATATTTCTACATTCCACAAGCTGTGTTCACATTGTCGTCAGGTAGTTGTTTATGACCTACTTCTACATTCCACAAGCTGCGTTCACAATATCACCAAGTAGTTGTTTGGGAACTTGTTCTGCATTCCACAAGCTACATTCTAAATGTCATAAGGTAGTATTTGTGAACTAATTGTATATTCCACAAGCAGCGTTCACAATTTCGTCAGATAGTTGTTTATGACCTAGTTCTATATTCCACAATCTGCGTCCTGATATGACCTTAGATGTTGCCAGAACGTAAAACTCCAACAAACAAACGACCAACATTCCACAAGCTGCGTTCAAAATGTCGTCTGATAGTTGTTTATGACCTAGTTGCACATTCCACAAGTTGCGTTCACAATATCACCAAGTAATTGTTTGTGAATTAGTTGTACATTCCACAAGCGGCATTCACAACATCATCAGGTAGTTATTTGTGAACTAGTTGTACATTCCACAAGCTGCGTTCACAATGTCGTTCGATAGTTGTTCATGAACTAGTTGTACCTTCCGCAGGCTGCGTCTCGGCCTACAGGAGAACTACGTCACGTGACGTGGGTGTGGCGAGCACTCAGCTGACAGCTCGTCACAGACCCTAATTAACCCCACAGTAACCCCAGTCTAGCTTAGCTCTTAAATCCTGGGCCAGAACAGTCCAGTTTCCATCTATGCACACAACATATATCTGTCTTCGGCCATGACAAACCGGACGGGATTGATTGGAGGTTAGAGAGCGCGCTTTCCACACGGCAGGTGCAGGGTTCGATCATTCCGCAGCTGAGTCAAACTGAACAGTTACAACATGTATGGTGTGGCACTACCTTGTTTGGTGCTAGGCTTTACCAGGATACAACAAGGACTGGATGGTTCAGTGTTCAGGATAATGTGACAGAATGGGATATCCAGGTTTGCCAACCCTTACGGTTTCGCTGTAAGGTGTACAATATTTTATGTCCCCATCATCACCTTATGCCAATCTTCCTGTTTTTCATTTAGTAATATTATATAAATCTTATGGATTATTGTGTCCAAAATGCACCACAGAACATCTAAGATTTTCACATTTTTCTGGGGGATTACCCCCAGACCCCCCCAATATAACATCCCTTAAAATCTTCCGATTTTTCATTTTCTAAAGTTGGCTACCCTACATATCACGTCATGGTGCCAGTGGAACAGTATGGTACATGGATGAGAGCTCTCCGCAATATGGCGATTTCCACCATTTTGGATATTTACCGATTAACATTAAACAAAAAGACAAGGAATCGGGATGTATGTGACAACAATTGGTTCGTTCGAATCCCCTGCTTATATGACCTTAGATATTGCTAGTACATAAAACCTAAGCAAGATATAGTTCTCTGGCATTTTTTCCAGGATTCCCTGACAGTGCTAATCCTATGGGGGGGAGGGAATCTGTGTTTTCGCGGAAATTCACCGTCGGTCTAATAATCTCGGCTTGATTTCCTCGTTTTTTTGCTGGAGACCACTTTTGGGCAGCACTACAGACCCCTTTCAATGTTTATAAACATTGTGTATGCACGCCCAGCCAGGCTGCAGAACGAATGCACACTGCTATTGAGTTTGCCGATACGCGCATTGAAAAACGTCAGTTTTATTCAAAATTAATAGAAATTCAGAACCCTTACCATATAAATTTAATTTAATCTGTTTGTTAAACATGTTTTCTATATCTGTTCCAAGCAGTTTGTTTGTAGGTGGTGTGGTTTTAGAGATATTTAACTTTTTCTGTATGAAGATTGCTCACGGCCATTGACAATGCTTTGAGTTTGGCGGTACGTGCAGTGCAAAACGTCTATTTTATTCAAAATTAATAGAAATGCATAACCATAACCATATAAATTTAATATAATCTGTTTGTTAAACATGTTTTCTATATGTGTTCCAAGCAGTTTGTTTCTAGGAGGTGTGGTTTTAGAGATATTTCACCTTTTCTCTATGAAGATTGCTCATAGCCATTGAGTTTGCAGTGTCACAGTGTGTTGTCCTGCAGCCAAGCTGCACACGCACTGACCTAAATACCTATGCTGACGTCATATAAAATAGGTCTATAAAGCTTCCATAGATGGGCATTGTGTCAAGTTGGTACCCTTCCTGGTATGACCTTAGTTGCTATGATCTTAGATGGTATGATGTAAAATTCCTATCAATCAATGAAAATATTGAAGCAGTTCCGAACACCACTAAGTTTGTTGTGTGCTACATATCTGTTTGAACTATTTGTGTAAATATATTTGTGTAAGATAAACAAATGTCCATGTTCACAACCGGAGGTCCAGTGCCTTGGCGCTGACAAACGATATAATCATCATCAGGGCCGTAATCCATTAACACGACCCGAGCGACTCGGGTCACCTGAGTCGTCAGAATTTCAAATCGAACATTGCGAGTAGAGTAGACAAATACACGTACGTGCCTTGTGCAAAACGATCCGACCCAAGTAACCCACCTTCTAGCTGGGGTTGGCTACGAGCGATGACATCACATTTGCACTGGTACCGTCCTGCAGGATAACAGCTACCAGTACCAGTCATACATGGTTTTTTAAAAAGAATAACTTAGATTAATGAAATGGAAATATAGCTAAACTAGGCCATCATAAAATACTTTAAATCCTATTTTTCTGTAGTTTTATCGGTTAAAAAAAAAAAAATTGTCCACCCGAGCGCAGAGAAGCGTATTCGATTATTCGACCCGAGTCTGTAGGATGTGCGCATGCGCCAAAAAGTGGCTCGGGTGACCCGAGTTGATTAATCGATTATGCCCCAGGGGAACAATAACCATGTACACACAGACACACACACAAACATGTACACACATACACACATACACACACGTACACACAGAGACAAACACTGACACTTGGACACAAACACACACAAATACACACACACACAGACACACATGCAAACACGTACACACATACACGTATACGCACACAGACAACCAACGCCCATGCGCAGACTGGCTGGATAGCCGGTGTCGCAGTTTAAAAGGGTACCCGGTTTAAAACGAGGCTTTTCACAATGTGCATGCGTCAAAGTCGAATGACAAACCTGAAATCTTATCTGAATTTCTGGCTTGTGGAGGAGCTCTCTGGAAATGTAGGGCGAGACAAGCAAGGATTCCTTCAGTAATCATTGTAGTGACTATTTTATGTTTGATAGTATATAATTATCTTCTGCACTAACAATTTAACAAGCAATTATCAAGTTATTAAACACGGGTACAATCTCAATCAGGCAGAAATGCACGCGCATTGTGAAGAGCCCCGTTTGAAATCGGCCACCTTTTTAAACTGCGACACCGGTGCTGGCGGCACTGCGGGCGGACGGACGCTGGTCTCGGCAGGGGCCGGTGTGTGTGCTGGTGAGGAGACCGACGAGGCCGGCTGATTCCCGGCTTGTGGGCAGGGTACCCGTGAGACGCAGCAAGCAGTGGGGACTTGTAGCCGGCGAACACACGGCCTGCTGACGTCACGTGACAATCAGCAACCCCCGCCGCACCAAGCGGCGGAAGCAGGCTTCAAAGGTGTGTGCGCGTGGGTGTGTGTGGGGGGGGGGGGGGGGGTTGACAGCGGTCGGGGGAGGGGGGAATGTGTGGGGGGAGAGGTGTTATATGAGGTTTAATTGCCGCCTAATGGCGGTATCTGCGGAAGGTGGAGTTTTATAGTAAGTAACCCCCCTTCTCCCCCGCCCCCTTCTCTCCCCTTCCCCGACCCCCCCTTCCCTTCCCCTCCCTCCTCCCCCCCTCCCTCCTTCCCTTCCCCCTCATTCCTTCCCTTCCCTTCCCCCTCCCTCCTTCTCCCCATTCTCCCCATTCCTGCCTCCCTTCCTTCCCGTCCCTCCTCTCCCGTCACCTCTCTCCCGCCACTCCTCATCGCCTCTACCCCCGCTCCTCTCATCCATGCCCCCTCCCCTCTCTCACACCTTCTCCCCACCCCTCCCCGCCGGCCTCTGTGGGTACGTGCTCCCACCTCATTCGTCACGTGACCCCGTGTAGCAGTAATCAGTGGCCGGCTGCGGGTGGTATGGGGAGGGTGTAGGAGATGGAAAGCCAGCCTGCCTGATCCAGCCTGCCAGACCCAGCCTGCCTCTGCCTGGCCCAGCCTGCCAGACCCAGCCTGCCAGACCCAGCCTGCCAGACCTAGCCTGCCGCAACCCAGCCTGCCAGACCTAGCCTTCCGCAACCCAGCCTGCCAGACCTAGCCTTCCGCAACCCAGCCAGCCAGACCTGGCCTGCCAGACACAGCCTGCCAGACACAGCCTGCCTAACACAGCCTGCCTAACCCAGCCTGCCAGTGCCTGCCTGCCAGATCCAGCCTGCCAGACCTAGCCTGCCGCAACCCAGCCTGCTAGACCTAGCCTTCTGCAACCCAGCCTGCCTAACCCAGCCTGCCTAACCCTGCCTGCCTGCCTAACCCAGCCTGCCTGCCTAACCCAGCCTGCCAGTGCCGGCCTGCCAGACCCAGCCTGCCAGACCTAGCCTGCTGCAACCCAACCTGCCAGACCTAGCCTGCCTGGCCTGTCTCATTTCTATCAACCCAGTCTGCCAGACCTAGCCTGCTGCAAACCCAGCCTGCCAGTCCCGGCCTACCAGACCCAGCCTGCCAGACCCAGCCTGCCACAACCCAGCCTGCCAGACCTGGCCTGCCAGACCCAGCCTGCCAAACCTGGCCTGCTAGACACAGCCTGCCTAACCCAGCCTGCCAGTCCCGGCCTGCTTGGCAGGGCCTGCCTATATGGCACTGTCCACCAGGTGGGGCTTTGTGGATGGAGGCGGGTGAGTAGGACAGCATGTGTGTTGGTTGGTTTTGTGGGAGTTTTCAGTCGCATTGTTGCACTGAAGGCTGCAAATCTGCAGCACTGTATGGGCAATGCTGAAAGCGGTCCCATGTGGTCAGGAGTTGGCTTCCAATGGGTAGTGGTCAGAGAAATTGGTGGGGGGGTGGGGGGGGGCAGGGGGAGGAAGGAAAAAGGCAGCCAAGAGCCCAACCACAGTCCTCTGAGAGGGTCTTGGGCAGGCTGGCTGGTTGCTGTAGTTTTACGCCCCATTAAGACCCTAGGCCATACCAGGATGTGCACCGACATGTGACAGCGCGCACTCATGGTGACTTTATAGTGCTGCCCCACTGGGAAATAAGGCCACCGGCACCATGACGTGATGTCCCACACAGTCACATTATCCTGACACTGTGCATCTAGTCCCTGTCCTGACCTTATAACACCAAGCGCCAAGCAGCAATGGGTACCTATTCTATAAGTCATTGGTTTTACTCGACCAGGATCCAAACTTCAGTCCCCCCAGATTCACCGGTATGCACACACAGTAAGTCCGGCCCAAGGCCAGAGGAAAAAGTGAAGTGAGGATGGAATTAGTTAGGCAGTGGGTGGGGTTACCTGTTAGTTGTTAGTGAACATTAGTGGTTAGTTGGTAGTGGTGTCAAGTCTGCTAGTCCTAGGTGTCAGGGTCTGGGCGACCGACAGCCTTGTGTTTGTGTGGGGGGGGGGGGGGCGTGTGGGGGAGGGGCATGATGCGGGCAGCAGGGCTGGTTTGGTGTGGGTGGGTGTGGTCGGTTGTGGTAAATACATGTGTGATGTATAACGAATTATGCGAATATAAAGATACATAAGGGTTAATTATTATTATTATTATTGTTATCCTCCGTAAGACAGACACTGTACCGGTGGCTCCACCTTCCTCCTCGCCTCCACTGGAGACAGACCAGTGTCAGTCGCGCGGAGGATTTGTTCTTTTATATACATACATACATACATACATACATTCATACATACATGCGTACATACATACATGCATACATACATGCATGCATGCATGCATACTACATTCGTGCGTGCGTGCGATACATGCAGTGCGTGCGTGCGTGCACGTACGTACATACCATACATACGTACATACTTCCGTACATACGTAACGTACATACGATACTTCCATACATACATACATACATACATACTCCATCATACATACATACATAGCATACATACAATACATACATTACATACAAACATACATAGCATATCATACATTACATACATACATACATACATACATACATACATACACACACACACACACTACAGCTGTGCATAAGAGTAAAATAACGATTTATATACCTATGATCGGGTTGACCTCGTTGTCAGAGGCCCGTTCTGATATGACCTTAGATGTTGGTAGGACGTAAAGCTCCAACAACCAACCAATCAACAGTTGTCAGCGGGTGTGTTTATGGTTTATGTGAGAGTCAATGGTTCAGGTCATCATCATCATCATCATGCTGTCGGTCGAGATGCGACAAAGACTGCTTTCATTACTTGACTGCCGCTCTCCTTTTCATGAAAGCTGCCTGCAAAAGTGTTGAAGTGCTGCTGGCTTTTGCAAGTTACCAGCAGCACTCTCTCGGGGAGCAAATAGAGGTTTCACACCGGCAAGAACATGTCAAGACAGGTGCAAACACTATTTGTCCCTGCAGTTGCTGGTCGGGAGATGTTGGGAGTTCCATACATCAACCGACCTTAATGCTGCCATAGTGACATGGTTTTCTGTTTAGGGTTTGCTCCCTTAGCCTTCGGTTCTGTCAAGAACCTGTACCACAAGGCAGTGGTTTACAACTCTGCAGGGCAGGGGCGTCTAACTCCCTGAGGTATTGCTATACCTGCAATGCCTGCATACACAATGGTTTAGGTAGGAAGACAGTATTAAAGGAAGTGTGACGTTAAAGTTGCATAGTCCGCTGAATTCTCAAAGCCAAAACTATTACAGTATAACCCGTTAAACCAAACTTGAAGGGACCCTAGAAATTTGTTTCGATTAACCGATCATTGGTTTAACCAAGCTTTGGCTTCAACTTTGACATTGAGTAGGCATGTATTGCACATGTAATCAGGTAATATGCAATGTATGTGGACACTTTGATTATTGGTTTTTATGTTTATACAGTATAACCCCATTAAACCAAGCTTGGTTAAACTAAAACGATCGGTTAATCCAAACCTTTTTTGGCGGCCTGGCAAAATACAAAAAAGTTGGTGGGGTTTCATATGACCTTATAACCACATGAAAGTTTGGTTTAACCATACCGGAGTGGCCAGGGGTCCGGCAATTTTGTTTGGATTAACCGATAATTTCGATTAACCGACTTTGGTTTAACCAACTTATTTATAGGATAAATGGTAGTATTTTGCTGGGCCGCCGAAAAAAGTTTAGATTAACCGATCGTTTGGTTTAACAAAGCTTGGTTTAACGGGGTTGTACTGTATCAAGAGTTGTTCCTGCATATACAACCTTGATACTGATGCATTTATTATTATTAATATTAAGATAGCAAACTAATTAGACACATACAAAAAGTTATTTTCTGCTGAAGCCTCTGGTGTCAAAATGTTGAAGTGCTTGCCAAAATTAATCTGACATGTTTTCACTTCAGATATCTCCAATGTTAGCCAAAGCTAAAGTAAAATATATTATAATGATCAATCTAATGTATGTCAGAAAATGGCAGAAAGTGCAAGATATTGGGTTATAGAACTGTTAGGGTATGCAAGTTTTGAAGATAGCTGCATAGTTGATTTCTTGCTGGAGTTTTACATCGTGACTCCAGCAACATCTAAGGTCATATCAAAACGGGCACCGAAGCTGTCACTGTGCACACTCATAGCGACTTTATAGTGCTGCCCCACTGGGAGACCAGGCTGCTGCCACCCTGACCCTATTTCCCACTCATTATGCAGGGACAATTTCAATCGCGTACAATTGGTCTAGCGCATTCCACTATACCTCGACCTATCCGAGTAATGCACAATGCCAGGCTAGGCAGCGACATGTATCAATTTTTAAGAGTCACATTATCCTGCCACTGAGCTAACCACTCCTTGTCCTATCCTTGTAATGCCGAGTGACAGGCAACAAATATCAATTTTGTCAGTCATTGGTTTGAATCGACCGGGATTTGAGCCCAGGATGGTTTGACTCGGCTGGGATTTGAACCCAGGACCTTCCCTTCCACACGAGAAGCCTGCGCTCTTACCTATTCGGCTATTGTGACACTGCACCAGATTGACCTTGCCCTATGCTAGTAATGCTGAGCATCAGGTCCATGCTTGTCGATGAATAAATAGTAAAGCCAAGTAAACTCAGTATAGAATTGATCTATTTTTAAAGGAAACCAAAAACCAAAAGAATTTATCACCGCGACATGTTTTTTCAGCGTCTGCTAAATTTGAAAGTAGCTTAAAGCTGCATAGTCCGATGAACCAAACCAATTATCTAGATTCGATTTTACATATCTAACTTAGATACTGATGCACTTATTAAGCATTTATTTCTGCGTAGAAGGCAATACTGAGTCAATTTAACAGAACCCGTTGCTGCAGAGGTCTATGGTGTCAGAGTTTTGGCAAGCTTGCCAAAACTAATTTTCCATGTTTGCACTCAAAATATCTCAAATGTTTACCATTTAAAATAAAAGTAACTTTGAACTAGTTTAAAGTAGATACTAGTGATCGATCTAATATATTTATCTCAGAAAAAAGAATTCAAAACCATCGGACTATGCAACTTTAAATTATGTCAAGCTTTGTGTGAATAGAGAGACCAGTTTAAAAGGAACTAGGTAGGTATGTGGTGGAGACAGTTCTTTTCTCTCTCACCTGCTTATGGTGGGAGGGGGAGGGGGGGGGGAGTGTCTTTGTGTGCAGGAAGCGGATAACACTCGATGACAGTGAGCATTTGCATGTTCTGGAAGAACAGACGGGATGGCTGAATGAGCTAGAGCATCCGTCTCCTGTGTTGGTAGATCGTGGGGTCATGGGTTCGAACCCTGGTCCGAGTCAAACCAATGACTTAAAAATTGATACTTGTTGCTTCCTAGCCTGGCACTCGGCATTATTAGGATAGGGCAAGGACTGGTTGGCTCAGTGTCAGGATAATGTGACTCAGTGGGATATCAGGTCATAGTTCTGGCGGCCTGGTCTTCCAGTGGGGCAGCACTATAAAGTCGCCATGAGTGCGCACTGTCACAAGTCGGTACCCGTCCTGATATAACCTTAGATGTTGCTTGAACGTAAAACAACAACAAACACACACACACGACACACACATGGTCTCGATAGCAGTTTTATGTCCTAGCAACACCTGAAGTCATAGCAGACTAGGTAGAAAGTATGACAGTGCACATACATGATATCTTTATAGTGCTGCCCCATTGGGATGGCCATGTCACTGACTTAATGACCCGATATCCCGCTCAGTCACAGTATCCCCACACTGAGCCAACCTAGCAATCCAAAGAGCCAGGCAAAATAGCGACAAATATCAAACTTGTAAGTCTTTTGGTTTGACTCGACCAGGGATTAGTCCTACAATTCCCCCGCATCGAGAGCAAGAGCCGTTCCCCTAGAGACAGTACAACCTGTTAATATTTAGTATTCTCCCTCACAGCACAGTCCCTGGAGATACATATCTCATTGCGAAGCGAGCATTATTCGGCTACATTGCTGGAAGCGTTAAGGCTGTGCGCTTTCGCGACAGTATTTTCGATGTGATGTTCTGAGAATTGGTCGGTGAATGCACCTGCACCTGCCTGAAGATTGCCTCTATCGTCACCTGCACCGCCCAGGGCGACTGGTGGCAAGGGAGATTAGCAACCTGACAGGTGAGATAATTCACTTACAGGTGCCATTAGGGGGCTTCTTTAGAGCCACTGCAGACGATACCATCATTGGTTATCACATCAAGGTCATCGACGCCACCCACCCTCACCCCCTCCCCCCCTCACCCCCTCACCCCCCTCACCCCCTCACCCCCTCACCCCTACCCCCACCTCATTCCCCGTCACCCCCAACAAACCGAGTAGGGAATATTCATAGACGACATGGGTTGGTTGGTTGTTGGAGTTTTACGTCCTGGCAACATCTATGGTCATATCAGGACAGATACTGACTTGTGACAGTGCGCACTCATGGCAACTTTAGAGTGCTGCCCCACTGGGATACCAGACCACCAGCACCATGGCCCGATATCCCACTCAGTCACATTATCCTGACATTTAGCTAACCAGTCCTTACCCTATCCTATTAATGTTGAGCGGAAAGCTAGGAAGCGATAAGTATCAATTTCTTAAGTCATTGGATTGACTCAACCGGGAATTGAACTCTCGATCTCCCACACGGGAGGCCTGCGCTCTACGATTCGCCCACCGCGCCCTGTAAACTACATGGGTGGTGCTAAGTAATATTCTTATTGGTTCATAATATTTGTGGGGACTTTGTTTCTCGACAGGTGGCGCCACGGTGAAGGTTCTCACTGTTTACCTTTAAGGTTGTGTCATCGGGGTGATGAAAATGGGAAATAGCGCGCCTAGAGCGGGACTCGAACGCACACCTCTTTACATTCCTAGCGAGTGTGCTAACCATTACACCACCTAGGCTCCCTGATATCACCATACTACCCATGTGGCTCCTTGCCTGAGAGGTCAGTGCAGACCACTACACTCGACCCCCTGGAATTGTAAGTCTTTTAATGCTTACAATTACATACATACAGGCAATGCACTCACATATACATACACAGGGTAGGTTCAACAACTATACAGCACGTAGCTAGTACAGGATCATGGTCACGGTAACCAGTGTCGTGGGGTTGATTAAAATGGGAAATATTGCGCCTAGAGCGGGACTCAAACCCACATCTCTTTGCATTCCGTGCCAGTGTGCTAACCATTATACCACCTAGGCTCCCTGATATCACCATACTACCTATGCCTACCTGTCTATGCGGCTCCTTTCCTGAGAGGTCAGTGCAGACCACTACACTTGAATAGTCCGATGGTCTTGAGTTTCGGTAATTTTCTGAGATAATTATATTAGGTTGATTGTTATAATCTACCTCACTTTGGTTTGAAGTAACTTTGCTTTAAAATGGCCAACATTAGGAAATATTTGAAGTGTAAATAGGCTAAATTAATTTTGGCGTACTTGTCAAAACTCTTGACATCGTAGACTTCAGCAGTAACTGGTTCTCTTAAAATGACTTAGTATTCCCTCCTGTGTAGCAACAAATGCTTAGTAAGTGCACCAGTGTCTAAGTTGAATATGTAGGTTCAAATTTAAATAAGTGTTTTGCTTTTGAAAATTTGATGCTTTTAATTGTATCGGACCATGTCATTTTGAGGTAAACAGTGAAAACCTTTCCTGATTCGATGGTTTTGAATTTCTGGAATTTTTCTTTAAAGATAAATATATTTGGTTGATCGTTATTATCTGCTTTATATTTTAATTTTAAAAGGTTAGCTATTGGGATATTTCAAGTGAAACCATGGCAAATTATTTTCGGATGTCACAATGCTTGGGCACCATCACTGACCATAGGTGTCAGCAGTGACGGGTTCTATAAAGGCCCTGTCACACCTCACCGGATTGGGGGAAAAGGACAGAAACCGAACAAAGTCCGTTTTGTATCCATAGAAGTTTTGAACATGCACAAAACTAGGAACGGATGCCGCCAGACTAACGTCTACGGTTCTTGTCCGGTTTGAGTTTGTTTCGTCCGTTGGCTATCCATTCATGTTCGTTCGTCCTGCAGCCATTGACTCGATAGCGCAACATTTTGATACATTTTAATACATTTTGATACTTATCACCACCAGACTAGACAATTCTGTCCGTTACTCAATCCGGTGAGGTGTGACAGCCGCTTTAAATTGACTTAGTCTTCCCTTCTGGGCAGAAATACATGTTCAATAAGTGTCAAAGTTTTATATGTAGGATCAAATTCAGGTGAGTGATTTGGTTTAGAAAGTTTGTTACTTAGTTGAGCACATGGTTCCCGTGTGGAAGGTCGGGAGTTCGATTCCCGGTCGAGTCAAACCAATGACTTACAAAATTGATACTTGTCGCTTCCTAGCTTGGTCCTCAGCATTAATAGGATAGGGCAAAACAACTAACAAACATAATTCTGTTCCATTTCCAAAGAGGTTGAGTGATGTGTAAAGGAAAGATTCAGGGCAGTTAGGTGCCTGGATGACAGCCTTATATAAGAGCAGTAACCTGCAAAGCCTGGTTATGAGCCTATAAAAGCATTGGTGGACTGACGCGAGCCTATATAAGCCTAACGGATGGCCGACATAGGATGCAGTCTGGTACACCGTTGTAAGTATCTAATCACCATTATTCCTGTCACGCGCCCAGTTTGCTACAGCTTCACCAATCATCTACCCAAACCAACAGCAAGTTGGTATACAACTGCCATTGTATCGAAATAGCTGCCAGCTCCAATAGCATGTTTCAGGTTTGTAGCTTGGTTGTACCCAAAGCAGTCAGCCGTTGGCCACTTCTTTCAGAGTTGAATCTGAAGAACCTTGTGTCAACATGTTTCCATGATGATATTAGTCAAACCTGGTGAGGGCTATTAGTGTCACATTAACGGGAGGAAGGGCAGGTCTTATGCCCCTCAGCAAGCCGCACGGCAAGCTCATGCTGATGGGTGGCTGGCCCAATAGACTACATCACCATTCCAGCCGCGCGGTGCATTGTGGGATGTGTCAGAGCAAAACAAACCCGCGAGAAGCACATGGCACATGCTAATACAATGGGTGCAGTTATGAAATGTGCTAGTGTCAGCTCATCTCAGCTCTTGTTTGAAACATAAACAGATAGAAACTAACTAAAAAGATATATATATATATAATAAATTAAGATATTAATCTTTTATCCAGCATTGCATTTACATCAATATAATCAGCACATCTTATGCCATGTGCATTTTAGATTTAAGCAAATCTGGGCACTCAGACTAGTGTTAGAGCCATAGCCAGAGTCAGTTTTACTTATTGTATTAATGTTTTTATTCATATCCTATGGTTAATGACATATGTAGAAATAGAAAATGAGTTGGGTTAATCAGATATTGGTTATATATTTCTTTGAAACAAGTTTTTGTTGACACATTTGACATTTTAATATTTAGAACAAGAATTATTTATGGCTAATCAATGGTGATGTAAACATCAGCCTGTAAAGTGACTGAAATTGTATGTTTCTTATCTCAAAATGCTTAATTATGGAGAGTTGTCTCAAGCATATTCATTATATTATTATATTGCATCCTTCCGTCCATGTTTGTGCCAAATTGTTATGTATTTCTATTAATTTTGAATAAAATGGAAGTTTGCCCTACGCGTATCGGCAACCTCAATGGCTGTACGCCTTTGCTTTGCTCCCAACGCCGTTTTCGGCGCATGCGCACTCAGAACCGTGATCTCCTCTATTAATACCCAGGTGTCTGGTGTAGAGTGGCATATATAATATTATAAATCTAAGGAAAGGTTGTTTTTATGGTTTTCTTTGGATATTTTTATTGATGTGTGGGGCACTAAGCTACCAACATTGTCATATCATCGTCTCAGGGGGGATATTATAGAGACTTATTAGATTATTACTGGAGTCTATGACAGTGATGTCACAATGGGTTTGAAGGAGCGGGACATAGCTCAGGCGGTAGAGTGTACACCTGTGAAGGGTTGGATCATCTGATCGATCCTGCTCAGTGGACACATTTGGAGTTTGGGCTATTTTCCGTTCCAACCTGTGGTCCACAACTGGTTCATCAAAGGATATTGTATGTGCTGTCCTGTCTGTCGGAAAGTGCATATAAAAGACCCCTTGCTGCTTATCGGAAAGAGTCGCCTATGTGGTGGCAGCGGGTTTCCTCCAAAAAGTAATGTCAGAATGACCATATGTTTGACTTCCAATAGCCGATGATAAAAATCAACAAACTTCTTCACAATGGGTTTGTTCAACCTCAGAATAGACAGCAACACCAGAGGCCAGCGGTATATAAGATCTTCAAGGAGAGGTCCAGACTTGAGGTCAGGAAACACTCATCTTTCTTTTGAGTGACACATCCATGCAACAGTCTTCCAGTCCAAGTGGTTAAAGCACCAACGGTAGAAAGAAGCATTTGAGAGAAGGCTGGATAGACATTGTAGACGACACTCACAATTATATGACTTCAGGACTCTGTTGACCTCCATATGTGTGCAAATAAAAAAAAAGTAATTTTTTACTAGAACGAGCTGGCATTAGAGGCCCAATAGGGCCTCCTAGATCAGCCAAAAATGGTCTCCGAGTGGGGCAGCACTATAAAGTCGCCATGGGTGTGCACTGTCACAAGTCGGTACCCGTCCTGATATGACCTTAGATGTTGCCAGGATTTTAAACTCCAACAATCAAGCAACCAGCCACTATGCTCCAGGAGTATGGCGATATGGACTCAACACATTGTTAAAAACATATTATTCAAAATGCAACGTGAGATTTATGACAAATAAACGCTGGCTTCTCTTTCATGTAATAACATTATTTTTTTCACAAGTTCAGCAATGGTCCCCAATAGGTGTACATCAAATCCCCGTTCTTTTTCAATAAAACATAATTCTCAAGTTTTCTCAGGCACATGTCTGTGAGATTTCGATCTGAATCTCAGTACATAAGGTCTTTTAAATTATGTCAGTTTTCTTTCGCAAGTTCATTAACTTTGATGCTGATATGGGCAGTGGTTTGATTGTTTTATCGCCAAACGGCCTTTTAGTACACCTTTTAGTACGCTTCATCTAGGCTTGGATCCCACATGACCCGGTTCTAAGAGATGCCTTGTATTTAGTCGATTCCTGTAACTGATCCAACAGCTGTATTACCAGGCCTTTTAGTATGCTCCATATAGGCTTAGATTCCACACGGCCCGGTTATAAAAGAGACCTTGTACTTAGTCTCTGTAATAGATTCAACAGCCGTATATAACCAGCCCTTTTAGTATTCTCCATCTAGCCTTGGATCCCACACATCCCGATTCTAAAAGAGACCTTTTATTTAGTCGCTGCCTGTAATAGATCCAACAGCTGTATCATACCAGGCCTTTTAGTACGCTCCATCTAGGCTTGGATTCCACATGGCCCGGTTATAAAAGAGGCCTTGTACTTAGTCGCTGTAATAGATCCAACAGACCTTTTAGTACGCTCCATCTAGGCTTGGATCCCACACAGCCCAGTTATAAAAGAAGGCTTGTACTTAGTCGCTGTAATAGATCCAACAGTCATATAAAAACAAACCTTTTAGTACGCTCCATCTAGGCTTAGATCCCACACAGCCCGATTCTAAAAGAGACCTCGTACTTAGTTGCTGTAATAGATTCAACAGTTGTATATAACCAGACCTTTTAGTATTCTCCATCTAGGCTTGCATCCCACACAGCCCAGTTATAAAAGAGGCCTCGTACTTGGTCCCTGTAATAGATCCAACAGTCGTATATAACCAGACCTTGTAGTACGCTCCATCTAGGCTTGGATCCCACACAGATGAGTCATGCCGTCTCTATTCAGTTCATACATAGACATAGAAAGCAGAGGATCCATCTATTTTTCAGAAGGTTCCTCGCCATCCTCGATGTAAAGATAACACTGCATAGATTAAGCGCAATCTACATCCGGGACCATGGTGCATTGCGAGCAGTCACGTGACCGTGTCTCGCTGGTACCTGGAGCGAGAGCTGTGCACACACTGAAACAAGCGTAGTGGAGATGCAATGGCTCCGCAGAGAATTAGGTCACGACGACACGGCTCCTAAATAAGTGAGGCTGCGTTCACACCACGTGACTG
The DNA here is from genome assembly GCA_030323885.1 of Branchipolynoe longqiensis. Classification (NCBI taxonomy): domain Eukaryota; kingdom Metazoa; phylum Annelida; class Polychaeta; order Phyllodocida; family Polynoidae; genus Branchipolynoe; species Branchipolynoe longqiensis. The sequence goes on along the minus strand of CM059199.1, from coordinate 53,639,653 downwards.
AGCTGATTGATCGCAGTAGAGACAGGTTTTTATTAGGAACCTGCCCGACAGATCGCACTCTCACTTCTCAAGAGTAGCAGCCATTTTGTAGATAGGATTTGAAGTGGCCTCTCCCAGAGTAGCCTGTCAAGGAAAAAGACATAGCTTCAAGCATGTAGTATGCAATAGCTCTAGGTATGTTTATGAACTTTTGTTTTGCAACCTGCTGTAAAAATATACGGATTTTCGGTTCGGAATTATATATTGGCAGAGAGCATTACTATTCTCGGGCGATGGAGTGGGGACCAAGGTTATGTAACAGAGAAGCAATGGGTGCCCCACTCGCTGTGTGACATATGAGACTATGTGGAAAGTATGATAACACATAGTGCCCAAGATTATGACGTGATGTTCATATGTAATAGACAGTTAATGCTTAGTGAAATGTTCCCTCTAGGCACCAGTAAGGGTGCAAGTGGAGGGGAAGGACATTTTTAATATATATATATTTATTGTAACTGTCTGCAACTACCTGTTACCACAGGGCCGATGGGCAAGCACACCCAGCCATCCTGCATACATTATGGACACCACTGCCCCTATTAGGGCATCACCCCCAGGCTGTAGAGGGTGTCTGATTGGCTGGCTGTGGGAGGCCCAGTCACCTGCACCCCTTGCACCACCTGACACACAGACCTCTGATATATATGATGCTACTGGCACTTCTTGATACACTCTTGAAGGGAACACACTCTTCTCTTGTCCAGCGACCCAGACACTCTGTATACAAACTAGCAGCAGCTATTCCAAAGGCACTGAGCTGTGTGCAACAACCATGGGACTCCGGTTCAATGGGCTGCAGGCACTGATTCCTATACACACTAACAAGAGTAATGAGGATCTATGTGGACAGTGGGTAAGGAGTGAGGGTGATAGGTCGCTAGTAGGTGAACAGGAGTTGATGCCAATAAAGCACAACTTCTTCACTGTCAATCTTGCGCAACTTGTCTTCCCTTTCTTTCTTATGAGTTTGTTGGAGAGGGGCATCAGGTGTGAACTGAGCTCAGACAGTTGTCAGAATGCACCTGGGGAGAGTAAGTGGTATCTTGGGGCTCTGACGGCGAGACTCAACATATTACACTGCCCTTATATCAAGGTTGAATACTTGTTCATTGACTATATGTCTCTAGTATACTAGGCACACTCAATCATGTAAGTGTATAGCTGTCCTTTGATAATTCTTACTGATATTGATATCCACAATATGATCGATCAGTTTGCTGTTTTTTCATCGGACGGGATGCCTGAATGAGTTGAGCGTCCGTCTCCCTGTTTGGTAGACCATGGGTTCGAACCCTGGTCGACTGAGACCAATGAAATTTATACTTGTCACTTCCTAACCAGGCGCTTAACATTATTAGGATAGAGCAAGGACTGGTTGGTTCAGTGTCAGGATAATGTGACTGAGTGGGATATTAGGTCATGGTGCTGGAGGCTTGCTCTCCGAGTGGGACAGCACTATAAAGTCGCCATGAGTGTGCACTGTCACAAGGCGGTACCTGTCCTTATATGACCTTAGATGTTGCCAGGACATAAAACTCCAACAACCAACCATCATCGGTGATTTGTTAAGTCAACTGGCAGCTACTTCCGCCCCCTCCTTTCACCAGGACACCACCTGGTGGAGACGCCTGGCGCGATTATGGCAGACCGGAAGTCCAGTAAATCAGCCGCGCTTTAGGGAGGCTTTATCAGTTCTTTCACCTTCAGGTGTCAGTTCCAAGCTGCTGCTTTGCATTGCTCTGGGTCAAAATCTATCACGCTTCATCAGAATCAAAAGAAATCTCTCCAAAGTTAGCCATTTTAAATACCTCAATCTTAAAAGTGAAGTAAACACTTTTAATTGGACTAGTGCTGCCCAGCGGTGAAAACAAGTGTTAGCACACTTATCAGTTATGAGCAGGGTAAATAAATTCATCACACACACAAAAAAAAACAGAGAAAAAAACAACAACATTCAAATGCATTTATCTAAAAATAAATTACATAAACAAAAGTATCGGACTATGCAACTTTACGTTCGCTCCACATGCCAAATTAAAACTCACGACCAGACTAATCCAAATACATCATTTAAAAAAAAAAGGAAGGGACATAATTACATCTGTTTTTTAAAGTGTTTTTTTTTACGGGTGTTTCTTGGTCAGGGTAATGTTTCTGATTTTGCCACTAGGCGGCCTTCGCTATTCGTGCAATGATCAGATTAGCGCGGGCTAAACGATGACATCACGTGACTCGCTCCATCACCGTCACGTGACTCACTGCGTCACGTGACTATTGAGGTGGGAACGCCGCCTGTCGACTACCGTAAGGCCATGTGTGTGTGTGGGGAGGTGGGAGGGGGGTGTTGGTTGATTTTGTAGCAAAGCGTGGATTGACACATGGTGTATGGGGAGATTTCTGGTTTTAAAGCCTTCACTTTGTGTCTGTTGTCTCTGAGCGGCCGCTAGGGGGCGCGGCGGAAGGGGGGTTGTAGGTGGGAGTTAGGAAGAATAGAGGGTATAGAGAGAAGAGAGCCTTGGTTGCTTATTTGGGTATTACATCCTGGCAACATCTGACGTCAGAATGTTGCCTGGACCTAAAACTCCAACAAACAAACAATCTAACATCATATCAGGATGGGTACTCACTGGTGACTGTGCACACTCGTGGCGACTTTATAATGTTGTCCCATTGGGATACCAGGCTGTAGGCACCATGAACCAATTTCCCACTCAGTCATATTATCCTGATACTGAGCTAGCCTTTCCTTGTCTTATCCTAGTGATGCCAAGCGCCAGGCTAGGTAGCGACAAGTATCAATTTTGTAAGTCATTGGTTTGACTCAGCCAGGTTTCAAACTCCTGACCTTCCACATTGGAAGCGTGCGCTCTACCAATTCGGTCACCGCATCTAATTGAGAAGAGGAGGAGGGTAGACACAGAGACCGACAGCCAATGCAAACCTGAGAGAAGGATTGAAATACAGAGAGACAGACAGAGGAAAGAGTAGCCTATGTGGCGGCAGCGGGTTTCCCGCAAACAATTATGTCAGAATGACCATAAGTTTGACATCCAATAGCCAATGATAAAAATCAATGCGCTTGAGAGGCATCGTTAAATAAAACAAATTGTCCTTTTTGTCTCTGTGTATATATAGGTACATGTATGTGTGTTTGTGTGTATGCATGTTTGTGCTTATGTATATTTGCGTGTCAGTACATGTGTTTGTAATTATGTTTGTCTGTTTGTGAGTGTGCTTGTAGTAAGTTGTAGGTTTACGCATGTATGTATATTTATATGCGTGTGTCGTGGGGGTGATGAAAATGGGAAATATCACGCCTAGAGCGGGACTCGAACCCACATCTCTTTGCATTCCGGGCCAGTGTGCTAACCATTACACCACCTAGGCTCCCTGATATCAACACACTACCCACGCCTACCTGTCTATGCGGCTCCTTGCCCGAGAGGTCAGTGCAGACCACTACACTCGTCCCCCTGGAATTGTAAGTCTTTTAATGCTTACAATTACATACATACAGGCAATGCAATGCACTTAGATACACAGGGTAGGTTCAACAACTATACAGCGCGTAGCTTGTACAGGATCATGGTCACGGCAACCAGTGTTGTGGGGGTGATGAAAATGGGAAATATTGCGCCTAGAGTGGGACTTGAACCCACATCTCTTTGCATTCCGGGCCAGTGTGCTAACCATTACACCACCTAGGCTCCCTGATATCAACACACTACCCACGCCTACCTGTCTATGCGGCTCCTTGCCCGAGAGGTCAGTGCAGACCACTACACGTGTATTTGTGTGTGTGTGAATATATTATATACAAACGTAATAATTCTTCCGTTTATGCTATGACATAAAAGAAAAGTTATGATGTGACAGAGAAGACAAGTATTGCGATATTATGAGTTGGTGGTTAAAGACTCTAACTCCTTTATTGAAATTTGATAGCGGGTCTATCACTATCCATGTGATGTATAAGGACTTATGTGAGTATAAATAACAGAAATCCCTGGGTACCATCCTGATTAGTAATCAAACACTACTAGTGGTACCACCAACCGACATTCACCTTCACTAATCGCTCCAGAGGCACAGAGAGACGCAGACAGAAAGAAAGATACAGAGAGAAGGAGTGCACGTGCCAAGATCCAGCAGGCAATTAGGCCACGCAAAGATTTCCTAACGATCATAACGATATGCAAACTGCGTGGTATCGTTTCCCATTCATCAGATCTGGCCACGACCATCTTGCAAGGCACAGTTAAAGGGTGACGAAGACAAGACGGACAAAGGAAGATGTAGGAAGATGAAATCAAGAAATGGACAGGCCTAGAGTTTGGCAAGTTCCAGAGGGCACTGTAGAACAGAGAAATATTGAGAAAACTGGTTGCAAAGTAATCTGTCGTGCCCCAACGACCCTCGCCGTTCAGGGATTGATGATGATGAGGATGAACTGCTCCACTCGACCTGTGCCAGTCGTAACGGGGAAAATATATATAGTATATATAGTATGTATAGTATATATAGTATTTATGTAGTATACATAGTACGCATAGTATTCATAGTATACATTGTATACATATTATACATAGTATACATTGTATACATTGTATACATTGTATAATACATTGTATACATTGAATGTATCGTATGCATTGTACTGTTGTATACATTGTAGTAGACCAGACGGGGTGGCCGAATGAGTTGAGCATCCGTCCCCTGCTTTGGGAGATGGGGGAATCCAAACCCATGAGTCCATGGGTTTGAACCCTGGTCGAGTCAACCCAATGACTTAAAAACTGATATTTGTCGCTTCCTAGCCAGGCGCTCGGCATTATTAGGATATGGCAAGGAGTGGTTCGCTCAGTGTCAGAATAAGGTACGCAGGTATAAATGGAGGTTCATATTTGGCCTTTTGGGGGGGGTTGTACTTTTTTTCACTCACACAACCACCCCCCCTCGCTTGTAGAATTGTGTGATGCAATTCGCATGTTAAAGCAATTCATGATTTGTGTGCTCGCAAGTCGATGGTATTCACCCACATGGTGATGTTGACCAAAAGCCCAATTTCATGACCATTTTATGCAATGGAGGCAATTGCTGTTGCCAATCAGTAACACAAATACAATTCTTTATTAAAATGTATTTATTTAAAATTTCACAGTTTATTTACAGGTATATTTGTATGTCACATTCACATTGACATTTTGGGGGTGGGGTTGGGCGGTTCTGGGAAACCAGAAAACTCCCCTGCGTTTGCCTCTGCACGTGTACTTAGGTCTCAAATGGCACAGTCTGTGTAAGGAAGCGCAGGAACTTAGGTATACTTATTAACAAAGCAGACATGTACACAACGCTTGATTTGATGTGCACACATATTGCAACCATGCATTCACCACTTGCTCAAGCGTGAAGCCCACTGACCGGACAAGATGGGCTACTGGTTAGGGTATCCGCTATCCACGCGTGAGGTTATGGAGTCGATCCAGGAAGAGTTAAACCAAAGACTTACTTGTCACTACCTAGCATGGTATTTGCCATTACTCAAAGCAGAGCGAAGGCTGTCAAGCTTCTTCAACTGATTCGGCTATTGTGTCATAGCACCAGTTGCATGTTATCCATATGAAGCAGCACTATAAATCCAGCATGAGTCGACACTGCCCTAAATCGCTGTCCGCCCTGATATGACATGAAATGTTGCTAGGAACTAAAACCCCTACTCTTGTTAAAAGATGCCTCTGGGTACAGCCAGACGAGAGCATTGTTTTTTGTTTTTTGTTGTTGTACATTAGTTGTTTAAGCAGGGGAAATTTCAGTCGCAGACGACTGGTCTTCCTCATTCCACTGCTCCTTGCCCTAGCCTAGTAATGCCAAGCATCTGGCTAGGAAGCGACAAGTATCAATTTTTAAGTCATCGGTTTGACTTGACCAAGATTCGATCCCACGATCTACCAACATGGGAGACGGACGCTCTAACTCATTTTGTGAATTAGTTGTGCATATTATTGATAGTCGGCAGGTATCAATAAAGATAGGCACACAACAAGGGTTGGCTTGAGGTAGAATATATATCTTTTTTTTTTTATTGAGGCTGTATTTATACTGTCCATAGCATATAAGCCCGGGTACCCAGGCTTGTTTTCAATGCTGGCCAGCTGTAGTGTTGGTGTTATCTTACCACACAGTAGCTGCTGATAAGGTATTTGATTGCCTGCATTTCAGTAGCAGATAGATAATTGGTTGGTATGGTTAGTAGTCTATGTTTGTTTTTTTTAATTTTCTTGGCATATATGTATTTGATTTGTTCTACTCTTATTACTAGACTAGCCTACTCCCTTTTACATATCATAGGTATGTACATAGCTGTGTGGTGTGTTATCTGGCTACTTTTGGAATGGTTACCTTCCATTGGGCGTCCCGCTGATGGGCCGTGACATATCACATGCCCCTTTGCAGTGCAGCTTGGTCGGGGTTTCCTAGGCTTATTTTGCAAAGATATTTTTTTGTCAGTTTTTAGGTCAGGAATCTGTCGTTCCTTTACCGTTTGGGCATTCCACACCTTGGCAGCCATTTCCAGCGTTCTTCTCTCATGAGCTATTATTTGGCTTCTGGTCTGCTTTAGTAGTAGCGCATTATTTGCTCTAGTAGCCTTTGACGTTTTGTTAGGAGTTTATTGTTTTGACTATAGCTATATGTTAATGTTTTCAAATGAATTATTCTCCTATTTTCTAGTAATTTCACTTTGGTTCTTTTGTGTATGTCATAGGTGGGGGTGCAGCTTGTCTACTCTTAGACAGATTAGACAGAATATAATGTCTGGTCGGAGTATAAATACACACCGTTCATACAAAAACAACAAATTTAAAATGACTAAGCAAGTAGAGAGCCGAAAGTAGTGAGACTAACCGACACCAGGTGGCAGAAGCAGTACATTACTGAAGGAACCGCCACACAGAGGAAATTACATAAAAAAGGGACTCATATATTTGATTATTATTTGATTATTATTTTATCATTATATTGCCATAAAGTATTATACTATATATATATATATATATATATATAGAACGTACCATAATATCTGAATTTGGGGTCTTTCGGACTAAGGGTTATAACGCACATATTCTGTTGCCAGGCAACGCCTGCCTGCGTTATGGGGTCCACCTATGGAGGCTATCAGCTGTCACCATTAGTGCGAACGCACTGCGCATGCCCATCGATTTACAGTTGCCCTGGGTTTATTAACAATTCAGCGTCCATATTGACCAACCTAGCGAAGTGATGCAAGATGCTAATATCTCCACCGAAACATGTTGACACATTTTTCTTCGGATTGAAATCTGAAGACGCCCAAATAGGATTTCATTTTTGTTTAATAATAGCATTAGCACCAGAAACAAACCAGCAATGTATAACATAACCAACCATATGAAGGTGTTTATGTGCATGTGGAGTGGGTACCAATCAATAATCCTGTTTCCTCTCTGCGATGAAATGGTCTCTGTCATGTTATTTAGTGTTATTTGCTCCGTTTGATTATCTGAGACAACCTGGATGAGATGGCCCAGTGGTAATGTGTCCACTTTCCGTGACGAGAGGTCGTGGGTCCAAAGCCCAACTGAGTCAGAGATATTAAAAATATTGCCAGGAATTAGTATGATATGGTAGTTGACTGTTTGACTCCGTATCATGCTAATGTAACTGACTGGGATTTCACATGGTGCTGGTATCCCAATGGGCCAACGCTATAAACCCGTCCTGATATGACCTTAGATGTTGCTAGGACGTAAAACAACAACAAACAAACTATAAAGCATCTATCAATGTGCACTATCATATATCAGTCACCGTCCTGGTATGACCTCAGATGTTGCTCGGACATAAAACTCCATTCACACTCACTCATTGATGTGACTGTGTGGGATTCCACATGGTGCTTGTAGCGCGGTATCCCATTGGGGCAACACTATAAAGCAACTATTAATGTGCGCAGTACCATAAATCAATCACCGTCCTGGTATGACATCAGATGTTGCTCGGACATAAAACTCCATTCACACTCACTCATTGATGTGACTGTGTGGGATTCCACATGGTGCTTGTAGCGCGGTATCCCATTGGGGCAACACTATAAAGCAACTGTTAATGTGTGCAGTACCATAAATCAATCACCGTCCTGGTATGACCTCAGATGTTGCTCGGACATAAAACTTCATTCACACTCACTCATTGATTATGTGAATGGGGTAAAAAACATACCTCACAACTGATAGGTGAATTGTTTTTGGAACGGGCCCAATACTGAGCTGCAGTGAATTGTGTCTTTTTGCTTTTTGGTTAGTTTTTCGTGGGTTTTTGTTTTGTTTTCTGAGGTTCAATTCTCTGCACTGGAGGACAGCCTGTTTCACGGGCGTGTTCAGAGAACGGAATGGAAACAACTCTGTAACTTGTATTTACACGGGTTAAAAAAATATAATTTAAAATTCCGGAACAGTAGCAACTCGTTATGACTAAGGGGAAAACTGACAGACGGGGAAAGGGGGGGGGGGAGGAGGGGTATTTTCATAAACTCACAAATTTAGCTGGATTGTCCTCCTGTGAACGCATAATATGAGTGATGTTAGCGTGAAACAATTGGATTAAGTTTAATATACAGGTTAGGTAATCACAGTGGAGATTTGAAGAAAAGAATATAAATGTTGTATGAAAGGTTGTTGAAACGATCTGTTACCCGATTTTAATTACTTTTTAATTATGCGTCATTTGAGTATTCTCGTGATTCGCAACGATGGAAACTGAAATATAATTCCAATTTTTTTTAAACTATACATAACGCAGGTATTCCTAGTAACAGCAACACTGGACATTTTACTGGGAGCTCATGTAAAGAGACTTAAATACTTTCAGTAAGAATGGATACTATTCTTGCAAATTGAGATAGTGTTCCTGCCTTTCTCTGCACAAGTTGTCTGAAATTTGTTGGTTACAGTTGCCATCACTTTGTAAAAGTTACCATTTACTGTCACATTGCCCAAGTTACAGTTACTGGCACATTTAGGAAACTATCGTTACCTTAACATTGAACAGGTTACGGTTACTGCCACATTGTACAAGCTACTCTGTTTGTTTTATGTCCTAGCAACATCTATGGTAATATCTGGACGGGTACCGACTTATGACAGTGTGCACTCATGGCAACTTTATAATGCTGACCCACTGGGAGACCAGGCCGCCGGCACCATGACCTGATATCCCACCCAGTCACATTATCCTGACACTGAGCCAACCAGTCCTTGCCCTATCCTAATAATGCCAAGTGCCTGGCTATGGAGTGACAAGTATCAATTTTTAAGTCATTGATTTGACTCGACCAGGGTTCGAACCCTCGAACTCATGGGTTCGGATTCGAACCCATGAACCCATGGGTTCGGATCCTCCAATCTCCCAAAACAGGAGACAGATGCTCAACTCGTTAGGCCCTCCTGTCTGGTCACAAGCTACTCTCATTGTCACATTGGACAAACTACAGTTACAGTCACATTGGACAAACTACAGTTACAGTCACATTGGACAAACTACAGTTACTGTCACATTGTACAAGCTACAGTTACTGTCACATTGGACAAGCTACAGTTACTGTCACATTGCACAAGCTACAGTTACTGTCACATTGCACAAGCTACAGTTACTGTCACATTGGACAAACTACAGGTACAGTCACATTGTACAAGCTACAGTTACTGTCACATTGTACAAGCTACAGTTACTGTCACATTGGGCAAACTACAGTTACTGTCACATTGCACAAGCTACAGTTACTGTCACATTGGACACACTACAGTTACAGTCACATTGTACAAGCTACAGTTACTGTCACATTGCACAAGCTACAGTTACTGTCACATTGCACAAGCTACAGTTACTGTCACATTGCACAAGCGACATTCACTGTCACATTGTGTGACCTACATTTGCTGACACATTGCACAAGTTAGAATCACTGTCACTTTACACAAGTTACAGTTATTATCACATTGAACAAGTAACAGTTACAGTAACATTACACAAGCTCTTGTTACTGCCACATTGCACAAGCTGCAGTTACTGTCACATAACACAAGCTACAGTTACTGTCACATTGCACAGACTACGGTTATTGTCACATTCTACAAGCTACAGTTACTGTCACATTGAACAAGTAACAGTTTCCGTAATATTACACAATCTACAGTTACTGTCACCTAAAACAAGCTACATTTACTGTCACATTGCACAAGCTACATTTACTGTCACATTGCACAAGCTACATTTACTGTCACATTACACACACTAGATTTACTGTCACATTACACAAACTACATTTACTGTCACATTACACACACTACATTTACTGTCACATTGCAGAAGCTACATTTACTGTCACATTGCACAAGCTAACATTTCCATCACACTGCAGTAGTTTACCAACTTACTCATGCTCATTGGGGAACAGCTCTTCTTACATTCACATTGAGAACTTCTATGGGGATTGTCCGTGACAGAAATGGCGATTTAAAAAGACCCAAATGTTTGTTGGGGTGGGGGAGCGAAACGCAGACATGTAACGCAGCTATTAATAGCTGTCACTTTATGCGCGTTTATTTGAATTGAAACACGCAGACGACATGTTCTATGGTTGTTATTGCGAATGAAATTGTCACAACTTGAATACCTTTCGAAACGCCCCACTTAATGAACACTTTTCCGCGCAGCTTTTGAGAAGCAACGCGCAATTCATCCTTGTTTACCGCCATTATATTCTGTTCCATTTGTTTTGTTTTGTGCTTTTCATTTCATTCACCGTTGACTAGCTAGCCCTTTCACAGCGATTACTGCCATATGTGATTAGTGTGTTTCCTTCTGAAAACATAACATTTATTTGACTGTCTCTGATTTATTTATACAAAATAAAAACAGGTGCCAGCAGACAACATTTAATACGCATCCGACTGCTTTATTCAGTTAACGTAGACTATCTTAAATGAATTTAAAAAAGTCTTTTACATTTGGGTGAATTTCCCAGAGGAGCAGACGACATTTCGCCCAGGCAGACGACTGGGTGGAAGTTTTGAGTCGCGTTTTACAATTAAATTACTCAATATAGAATTTGCAAAGAATCTGGCTTTAGAGGAAATGCGATAGTTGCCTGTCTTGGAACTTTGACTTGGTATTGTCGATGTTGGTTGCATCATGGTTAATTGAACAAGGTGGAGTCGGATATCTATTCACCACGGCCGATGGCGGCAGCTGTATTGAAACCTTGACACTAATTCTATAAATCGATGCTTACCCTGTCTAGTGGGTCTTTTGTAACTACGTTCGAGTAACCATGGGTGAGAACTAGCTGATATTTGCATATGTAAATTAGATATGACGTCAGTAGGCGAAATCTACTATGCAGTTACAAACGTGACGTATTTGTGACATTTCAAACTCTGGCCAACCACTATATAAGGCCGGCAGAACTAGCACTCTGCCATTTCTACTGGGCGGCAGATGGCGACGGACCGCTCGTATTCTGCCATCCCGCCCACGCCACAATAAGAGACTAGGACTATAGGGTTAAAGCATCTCGGGGCCTTCTCTCATTATACTCAAGCATGTATGATTGTCATTTCTATGTTCATTAAAATTCCAAATATATACTATTTATCCGTGTTCGCATTGTTCAATTATGCATAGTCATTGCTTTAGTGTAGATCTAGGTTATGCCAGCGACATATTAAAGCAGATCAATTCTCAAATTTTGAAATATTCCTGTGGGCCTACTGCAAGCGCGTGTTGTGATTCACTCCAACATTTTCAAATTCAAGTGTGTGTATGTTCTATGTATGGGTGTGAGTGTGTAGGTGAGGGTGTCTAAGAGTGTATCCGTGTGTGTCTGTATGTGTATGTGCTATGTATAGGTGTGAGTGTGTGTGTAGGTGAGGGTGTCTATAGCCGTGTTTACACGGGCAATTGTAAAGCGAATTAGACAAGGCGATTTATATGAAGCGAAGTAGTGGTGCGTTTACACACGGAGCGGTTTAAGGCGGAAATCGATATCTGCGCATGAGCAAGTCCAGACTAACCAGCGCCAGTTTCGGTTAGTCGACATCGCCACGAGAGAGTGTGGGTTCGACCTAGATATATATGGACTGAATCGTATTGGTTTGGAAAGGTCAAAGCTTCTGCTGGGCAATGAACACCTTAAAATAAATCATGAAAAAAATATCTGTGAACAGCTAGCGGTTTCATAGACCAAATGATATAATATGCGCTTTTGATCGACTGGAAAGTCAACAAACTAAGGTCTCGACTGCGCATGCGTGTGCGTGCTTAAGCTAGTTCGCTTTATATAAACCACCTCGCGAGGCGGTTTACATAAAGTGAATAATATGAATCGAATCAGCCCTAATCCGCTTCAGCGCCACGTTTACACGGCAAATTTAAACCAAACTATAGGCAAGGCGCTTTATTTGAGCCGTTTTAACTCGCCCGTGTAAACACAGCTTATGAGTGTATCCATATGTGTGTAAGTGTGTCTGTGTGTGTATGGGTATGAGTGTGTGTGTAGGTGAGGGTGTCTATGAGTGTATCTGTGTGTGTGTAAGTGTGTATGTGTATGTTTCTATGAGAGTGTATGCATGTATTTAGGTAGGTGTGACTGTGTGAATGTATGTATTTGTGTACATGTGTGTGAGTGTGGTTTTGAGTGTGTGCATGTATATGATTGTGTGTATGTATGTTTATTTATTGTTGTTTTACGTCCTAGCAACATCTAAGGTCATATCAGGACCGGTACCGACTTGTGACAGTGCGCACTCATGGCGACTTTATAGTGCTGCCCCACTGGAAGACCAGGCTGCCAGAACCATGACCTTATATCCCAATCAGTCACATTATCCTGACACTGAGCCAACCAGTCCTTGCCCTATCCTAATAATGCCGAGCGCCAGGCTAGGAAGCGACAAGTATCAATGTTTAAGTCATTGGTTTGACTCGACCAGGATTCGAACCCACGATCTATCAACACGGGAGATGGACGCTCTAACTCATTCGGCCATTCCGTCTGTTCCTGTATGTCTGTGTATGTGTGACTGTCTGGATATGTGTACGTATGTGTGAGTGTCTGTGAGTATATGTATGTATGTGTGACTGTTTGTGAGTGCATGTGTCTGAGTGTCTATGCGTGTGTGTGAGTGTGTCCATGATTGTGTGTATTTATGTGTATGAGTATGTACATATGTGTATGTGCGGGTGTGTGTAATTATGTGTGCATATGTCTGTCAGTGCATGTGTGAGTGTCTATGAGTGTGATATGTGAGTGTGTGTGCTGGAGGGGAATGCACCAATTCCATATTTAATTCAATATATAATGATTATTGAATTCGGCAGGCCTCACAATGACGCGTTTGTTTTAATTGTTAAACCTGGTTATTCTCACTCCAGTGACCTAAATAAGGTCCTAATCAGCACTTCTATCTCTCTGATCTCCATAGCAGTTGGATCTCCATGTTGTAAATAAGGTGGTGGAACGGTTAGAGTGGCCACTTCCGGTGTGAGAGCTCGTAGGATATATCCCCGACTCAGTCAAATCAAAGACTTTTAAGATATGTGTGAGTGTGTGTGTAGATGTGATTGTGTCTGAGTGTATATGTGTGAATGTGTGATGGGGTGTCTTTGTCTGTGATTGTAGGTGTGCCGGTGTGTCTGTGAGTGTGTGTGTAGGTATGCCTGAGTGTATGTGTGTCTGAGTGGGTGTTGGTGTTGCATGCATGCGTTCGCTTGCGATCATTTCGCGACCATTTTGCGACCACCATACGACCACTATTCGACCACCATTCGACCACCATTCGACCACCATTCGACCACCATTCGACCACCATTCGACCAGTCGGTGAGTGGCCAGTGATCACTCGCCGACCATTTCGGGTGATTTTGGTCGCAAGGAGGCTGCAGCTGCTGCACTTGCAACCTCCTTGCGACCAGTGTGGTCGGCGACCGGTCGGCGACCACTTGGCGTGCGGTTACCGACCGCTTGGCGTGCGATCACCTCCTCTTGGGGCGAGCAGCCAGAATGTGCACGGTGTGGGATTGGACCTGACAGCCCACTTCTCCACCCACCCACCCTACGTTATCACCACCACCCACGGGTAGAGTTAAGTGCTAATTAGCTATGACAGCAGACAGTCATTCACCGCATACTAAGCAGCTGTGTCTGAGCACGGGCCAACTCTTCTGTTGATTCACTAGCCATACACAGTGCTCGATTGACAACAAAAAATAGATTATTTAAAGATGATTATTTAAGGATGATTATTTAAAGATGATTAATTAAAGATGATTATTTAAAGATGAAATATTTCTGCGAAATTTCGCGGATTTCCGCGATTTTTGATAATACCCGATCACGAAATGTCGGGAATATGTGTGATGTACAGTCAAATCTCTCTAACCAACCACCTCCACAGATCGACCACTGTCCTATATCGATCGCTTTATTTGGATCCCAACGATACCATTGAAAGGATATTATAACTTCCTAAACCGCCCACCTCCCCAAATGGACCACTTAAAGTCGGTCCCATGGGCGGTTGATTTAGAGAGGTTTTACTGTATAACTATTATGCGAGTATAAAGGACCCACGAATAACATATATTTACAGTTGGATACAGCATCATAATGCAATAAGATGTTATATATATATATATAATATAATATATATATAATATAATATATATATATATATATATATAATATATATATATATATATAATACGCCAGTCTTTATATTGACTTAAAATTCTGCCTAAATTTTATTTGTAGATTTTCATTAATCGACCAAATTGTATGGATGTTTAGGGGTGGGGCGACCGAGAGATGGGGGTGCCTGTATCGGTGGGTGGTGGGGGGAGGGGGTGATCCGCTAAGTGGAACAGCCAGGAGCTGATGCTGACTCCCACCTCGTTGGTAGAAGCGGCACATTCCAACCTGTCTGTGGGGAAGGGACAGGACTAGTCCTTTGATGTCAGTTTGTACAAGTAGAGTGCTCAGTGGTGCAACACCTTTTATGCCTCCAGCGGCTCCATAGGCCACCACGACAGGTATTCACTATTCACACCTGGTGATCACCATCCACACCTGGTGATCGCCACCATTCACACCTGGTGATTGCCATTCACACCCAGTGATCATCACCATCCACACCAGGTGATCAGCACCATCCACACCTGGTGATCACCATTCACACCTGATGATCACCATCCCCACCTGGTGATCACCGTTCACCCTTGGTGATCATCGTTCACACCTGGTGATCATCATTCACACCGGGTGATCACTCATACCTGGTGATCATCACCAGCCACATCTGCTGATCGCCCTTCAGACCTGGTGGTGACCATTCACACCTGGTGATCATCATTCACACCTGGTGATCACCATCCACATCTGATGATCATCATTCGCACCTGGTGATCACCATCCACACCTGGTGATCGCCATTCAGACCTGGTGGTGACCATTCACACCTGGTGATCATCATTTACACCTGGTGATCACCATCCATACCTGATGATCATCATTCACACCTGATGATCACCATCCACACCTGGTGATCACCATTCACACCTGATGATCATCGTTCACACCTAGTGATCACCATTCCAACCTGGTGATCACAGTTCATACAAAAACACCAAACGGGTTAGTGATTAACAATGTAACTGTAAACCAAATACCGTAAAACCTCTCTAACCGACCACCTCTACAGATCAACCACTCCCGTATATTGATCGCTTTATTTGGGTCCCAAACGATGGCCCATACAATACCATTGTAACGATTTTTTTTAAAGACCTCCCTAAACCGACCACCTCCCTAAATGGAACATCTAAAGTCGGCCCCATTTATTTTCTTTTTTTTTCTTGATCATGTATACTGCCCATTATGGATAAGACTGAATAGACTTGTTTTCACCATTAGACAGTTTGTTCATAGAAAGCCCGGGCTTACACTTTTACCGACCCATGGGATTTTTAACCTCCCACACCACATAGACATGGTATAAGAGCAACTGGCCTTTGATGACGTTGTAGATTACACACAGCGGTGGAAATCCAAATTGGCAGAGTTGGGGGCACAGGGAATCGAACCATTGTCGTCGATTTAGAGAGGTTTTACTGTGTGTGGTGCACAGTTTCTGAGAATGACCCAATTACATGTTAGATGTGGGACGCCGTTAAGGACCACACTAACGGTAACTAAAATATTCACACAGATACACTGTGACCATAAGTGGTGCTATCGTGTGCAGACAGTACTAATGTATGGCTGAGCTGCGTAGACATTGCCATCACTGGGGAGAGGGACAACAATGGCGGCACGCATGCGCAGTAACCTGCGACGTGACCTGCCCGTGGCGCCCTGCTCCACCCAGACCAGACGGGATGGCCGAATGAGTTGAGCGTCCTTTTCCCGATTTGGGAGATCGTGGGATTCAAACCATGGCTTTGAAAAACCTGGTCGAGTCAAACCAATGACTTGTTGATTCCTAGCCAGGCACTCGGCATTAATAGGATAGGGTGAGGACTGGTTGGCTCAGTGTCGGGGTAATGTGACCGAGTGGGATAACGGGTCATGGTGTTGGCGGCCTGATCAACCAGTGGGGAAGCACTATGAAGTCGACATGAGTGTGCCCTGTCACAAGTCGGTGCCTGTCCTGATATGACCTTAGATGTTGCCTGGACGTAAAACTCCAGCAACCAATCTCCCAACCAACTCTGCTCCACGCACCGACAGCACCTGCACTTCTGCACGTTCACGGCAGACAGTTGGTTTTCTGGTGCAGTCGTGACGCGAACCCAGTCATGCGTTGCCTTTCTATAGTTGTGGAAGCCTCGCTCTCATATTGCCCATTGACAGCGCCAACTCGGCTTTACAAGGTCCTCACTTCATCGTCTGTCCACTTCAATATCTCACCACTCCAACATATCTCCACTTCATCGCCTCACCACTTCGATATGTCATCAACTCATCCCACATCACTATCTCACCATTTCAACAAATTACAGCTTCAATATATTCTCCCTTCAATACACCCCACTTCCCCATTGTCTCACTTCAACATATCCCACTTTATTATATCACCACTTCCAACATATCCCACTTTAACACATCAACATTTCAGGATATCCCAACTTCACCAGCTCACGCTTCCCCACATCCAGCCTCGGCAATTTCTTTGCTCCTATTCACTTCACCATCTCCCAACGTCTCATTCTCCCCACTTCTCACTCTCCCTACTTTGCCATCTGCCCACTTCATTATCTCCCCACTCCACAATCTCCCCACTTCTCTCTCCCGACCTCACCATCTCCCAATTTCTCATTCTCCCCACTTCTAACTCTGCCCACTTCACCACCTCCTCACTACATAATCTCCCCACTTCACAATCTCCCCACTTTACCATCTCCCCACTTCACAATTTCCCCACTTCACAATCTCCCCACTTCACAATGTCCCCACTTCACAATCTCCCCACTTCACAACCTCCCCACTTCACAACCTCCCCACTTCACAACCTCCCCACTTCACAACCTCCCCACTTCACAACCTCCCCACTTCACAACCTCCCCACTTCACAACCTCCCCACTTCACAACCTCCCCACTTCACAACCTCCCCACTTCACAACCTCCCCACTTCACAACCTCCCCACTTCACAACCTCCCCACTTCACAACCTCCCCACTTCCCCACTTGACCATCCCTGCACTTCCCCTACTCTCTCTTTACCATCCCCCATCGATACTGACTTCTCATCTCCGTTGCCCTTCCATCATCAGGAGCCCGGCCCACCAAGACTCAAACAATATGGCAGCTAATAAATTATGAATATTTACAAAAGCTGCGCGCGCATGCGCTTCACCCACACCCATCACTGTCCTAACGTACCGGCAGACAACATATACGAGTCTTTATTCAGAACCCTCTCAATAACCCCCCCCCCCCCTCCCCATCGATCCCCATCTCCACGCTCTGAGCACGCCTAGCACTAAGCTGAGCACACACACAGCAACTCTGCCCCCACTGAAAACCCCACGACTTTGTGATGTTTCTCAATTCTCAATTCTCTTGACCCATGGTGTAACAAATGTGTCTGGATGACTTATTTGACTAGTTGCTGATAGTTGTAAGTCATGAGTTGGCCAGTTGGCTTACTCGAGAATAGTTGTTGACTGGAGTTGGCTGACCGTCGCTGAGTGTAGTTGTTGACATTTGTGAGTCGGCCAATTGTCCCTGAGTGTGTGCCTGCATTTCTTGAGTATAGTTGTTGACAGTCATGTATTGTGAGTCAGCCAACTGTCTCTGAGTATGTGCCCGGCTTACTTGAGTACAGTTGTTGACAGTTGTGAATCGCGAGTTGGCTGACTGTCTCTCAATGTGTGTGTGGCTTAATTGAGTAAAGTTGTTGACAGTCATGAATCGTGAGTCTGCTGACTCTCTCTGAGTGTGTGTCCGGCTTACGTGAGTATAGTTGTTGACAGTCATGTATCGTGAGTCAGCCAACTGTCTTTGAGTGTGTGTCCGGCTTCTGTGAGTATAGTTGTTGACAGTCATGTATCGCGAGTCAGCCAACTGTCTCTGAGTGTGTGTCAGCTTCTGTGAGTATAGTCGTTGACAGTCATGTATTGTGAGTCAGCCAACTGTCTCTGACTGTGTGTCCGGCTTACATGAGTATAGTTGTTGACAGTCATGTATGGTGAGTCAGCCAACTGTCTCTGAGTGTGTGTCGGCTTCTGTGAGTATAGTTGTTGACAGTCATGTATTGTGAGTCAGCCAACTGTCTCTGAGTGTGTGTCCGGCTTACTTGGGGGCGAGGCCTGCAGCTATTAATGGCCGCGACTGCCTTGTTCGTCCTTGCGATGTAATTGCATTAATCTCACCCTGTTGCTCTGCAAGTGGAGCTTTACCCAACGAGCACCAACTCCCTCTGGTGGGCGTTTTACGCACTACTAATCTAAAAATGGATATCTGAAAATACTACCACCTAAAGAAGCCACTGTCGAGTTCAGCCGAATAGCTGTGGCTTTTCTGTCCTCCATTACTGGGAATAGGTGGAGATTTTAAATTTTTAATTGCCATCTTTAACAAATATTTTTTTTATTGCAATTAAAGCTGCATGGTCTGATGAAAACATCAAATTTTCAAAACCAAAACAATTATCTAGATTTGATTCTACATATCTACTTTAGATACTTATGCACTTATTAAACATTTACCGCCACATAGAAGGGACTACTGAGTTAATTAATAGAAGCTGTTACTGCAGAAACCTATGGTGATAGAGTTTTGGCAAGCTTGCCAAAATTAATATACATGGTTCCATTTCAAATATCTCAAAAGTTTGCAATTTAAAATATAAGTTACTTCAAACTAAAGTAAGGTAGATTATAATGAACGACCTAATATGTTTAATCTCAGAAAATGAGAGAAACTCAAAACCATCGCAACTTTAAGGAGGTTGGTTTGGTGAAATATTATTGGTGGCTTTGACGTGAGTTCCCTAACATGGACATTGACTCAAAGGGACAGGGAATAATATACCTTGTCCACAGAGTGGGCGCAATGAGCATTGCATTAGTTCTTGCCATTGCCACCAGAGGGTAAGTTGGTAGTGGAAATCCTCTATAAAACTGTTGTACATGTCATGCTGTACACTGAGCTACTACTGCCCAATACCCACTGCATTAGTTCCTGCCACTGCCACCAGAGAGAAGGTCTTCTCAGCGGCTTTTAGCCAGTTGGCCCCAAGTTATATATATATATATACATATATATATATATATATATATGATGTATAAGCATTATTCGAGTATAAAGGCATGAAAGGGATTATATTTTTATTTCCTACCTTATTACTGATGGGGTGGCTTACTTGATGTATGGCCCCCCCCCCCCCCTCCGACCACATGACCGGTGGCGCCACCACTGGCACGCTTCTATCCTGGACGCCACACTGTCACTTGCGCCCTAGATTTATATATATATTATATATATGTAAGAATTGCACGACAACACAGTATTGGTGGGTACATTATTTATTTACAGGAAGTGAGAATAGTAGAGAACAGTAATGCACCTGGCTGGGCCTCAAATGCCCTACCTAAAATGAATAAGAAACAAGTTTTGAAAGGAAGTGTGGAGGCTCTGGCTGCCAGGGACAGACTGAGCCAACATCAACAACAGGTGTAGGGAGGCTCCTGCCCCACCTGGTGGTTGTGCATGGCACTATCCTGTGAACCCCCCAGGAGCCCCTTGGTGGCAGCACCGTACAATTCGGTTACATCCGCATATACGTTGTATATACGTGGGTATATGATATGATATGAGTGAGTCAGTGTGTGAGTGGGTTAGTGAGGGGGTGGGTGGGTGATGAGTGAGTTAGTGAACGAGTGAGAGAGTTAGTGAGTCAGTGACTGATAGACTGAGTGGGTTAGTGAGTGAGTTAGTGACTGGCTGACTGAGTGAGTGAGTGGTGAGTGAGTGGTGAGTGACTGACTTGAGTGAGTGGTGGTTAGTGAGTGAGTAAGTGGTGAGTGAGAGAGTGAGTTAGTGAGTGAGAGTGAGGGAGTGGTGGTGAGTGAGTGGTGGTGAGTGAATCGTGAGTGAGTGGTGAGTGACTGAGTGAGTGGAGGTGAGTGAGTGAGTAAGTAAGTGGTTAGTGAGAGAGAGTTAGTGAGTGAGAGTGAGTGAGTGGTGACTGAGTGGTGAGTGAGTGGTGGTGAGTGAGTGAGTTGTGAGTGAGTGAGCGATGGTGATTTTACACCATGTTGGCAACAAAGGCCATATT
The DNA here is from genome assembly GCA_030323885.1 of Branchipolynoe longqiensis. Taxonomy (NCBI): domain Eukaryota; kingdom Metazoa; phylum Annelida; class Polychaeta; order Phyllodocida; family Polynoidae; genus Branchipolynoe; species Branchipolynoe longqiensis. Next base: position 53,618,740 of record CM059199.1, on the reverse strand, counting down.
CAAGGCAATAACCTAATAAAAGTCCATTTGAAACATCTATTTCTTTAAACCAATCAGTTTTTTGGTTCATTTCTACAGAAATTGGGTTGAATTTGTTTTGTTATTTTAATTTTAAAAGGAATCATTGTACATTTCTTTTGCGTCTGCATCAAGAAACACTCTTGAATTGTCTGTGTGATTTTTGTTTGAGAGTTACTTGTTATCGAATAGCATTGCACAGTAAACTAATTGTGCTAAAACATTGAATTTACCATCCCAATCCAGCTTGATAAATACATGTAGTATTGAATGGTAAAATTATATGTTAAACACTGAGTTTACAATCCCGGTACATTTCTATTGAATAGTCTTGAAGGGTAGAGAATTCATATTAAAACACTGAATTTGCAATCTTGATACAAAAAATTGCATTGAAAGGTAACATGTACGTTAAAACACTGAATATGCAATCTAAATAGGTTCTTAAAATATATTGAAGGTTAATCCCAATACATTTGTGTCAAGATATTATTGAAAGGTATGTTAGAACATTGAGTATGCAATCCCATTATATTTTTTTATCGAGGAGTATTAAAAATAACTTTAAATTAAAACGATGCGTAGGCAATCCCAATACATATTTTTATCGAGTAGTATTTAAAAATAACTAAAAGAACGCTGAGTATGTGATACCAATAGATCTATAAATGAGTAGTATTAAACAAACATTACATTAAAACATGCAATCTCGATACATCTTTAAATGAGTAGTATTGAAAAAACATAAAATTAAAACATGCGAACCCGAGACATCTTTAAATGAGTAGTATTGAAAAAACATTACATTAAAACATGCAATCTCGATACATCTTTGAACTTGTAGTATTGAAAAAACATTGCATTAAAACATGCAATCCCGATACATCTTTAAATGAGTAGTATTGAAAAAACATTAAATTAAAACATGCAATCCCGATACATCTTTAAATGAGTAGTATTGAAAAAACATAAAATTAAAACATGCGAACCCGAGACATCTTTAAATGAGTAGTATTGAAAAAACATTACATTAAAACATGCAATCTCGATACATCTTTGAACTGGTAGTATTGAAAAAACATTGCATTAAAACATGCAATCCCAACACATCTTTAAATGAGTAGTATTGAAAAAGCATTAAATAAAAAACATGCAAATCCAATACATCTATTAACGAGTAGTATTGAAATAACTTAAAATTAAAACATGCGATCCAAATACATCTATTACGGAGGTGTATTAAAAATAATTTAAAATTAAAACCCTGAGAATGCAATCTCAATACATTTTTTTTTTATCAAATAGTATTAAACGGTAACTTAAAATTAAAACGCTTGGTATGCAATTCCAATATATCGAGTAGTATTAAAACAACTTTAAATTAAATTGCTGAATATCCAATCCCAGTACATTTCTTATCGAGTAATATTACACAATAACTTTACAATAAAACACTCAGTATACACTTTCATCAAATACTATTGCAAGGTAACACAGTCATGTGGAATTGTTTCACTATGCAATCCCCATGATTCTCCTTCATCCCACACTGTGGAGTGGTAGGGAACTAAATCATTAATTTCACAGACGAGCAACCCCTCCCTGAAATGTGCTGTGAGTGGCTCGTTAGGTCAGGAATGGCTCATTCTGTCTGAATGAAGACACACGGGTACTGATTGTGATGCCCCAGTTGGGGAGAGAGTCTCATTGCCAAGTCTCATTGCCAAGTCTCGTTGCCAAGTCTCATTGCCAAGTCTCCGCCCTGCTGAGAGCAGTTGTGGGTGTTCTCCCAGTGTGCCAATCACCAATCACTTCCTGGATGGTCTCTGGGAAACGCGCCAGTTACGCCACGTGACAAGCTCCTCCTCCTCTCCCCACCTCCCCGCCTCCCACCACCGCCATCAGCATTGCCATCATCACCACCACCACCACCACCAATAACAAAACCACTACCATCACCACCTCCACCATCACCATCACCACCACCACGATCACCACCACCAATAACAACACCAACACCACCAACACCACCACTACCACCTCAACCATCACCATCACCGTCACCACCACCAATAACAAAACCACCGCCATCACCACCACCACCACCACCACCACCACCAATAACAAAACCACTACCATCACCAACTCCACCATCACCATCACCACCACCACCACAAATAACAACACCATCACCACCATCACCGTCACCACCACCAATAACGACACCACCATCACCACCATTATCGCTACCATCACCACCTCCACCATCACCATCATCAGCACCATCACCACGACCAATAACAACACCAACACCACCACCACCACCACTACGACCTCAACCATCACCATCACCACCATCACCACCACCAATAACAACACCACCACCACCAACACCACCATTATCACAACCCCACTCACCACACAACCACCACCATCACCACCCCACCACCAATAACAAAACCACTACCATCACCACCTCCACCTCCACCATCACCATCACCTCCATCACCAATAACATTAACACCACCATCACCACCACCACTACCACCTCAACTATCACATCACCACCATCACCACCACCAATAAGAACACCACCACCACCATCACCACCATTATCACAACCCCACTCACCACACAACCACCACCATCACCCCCATAACAACCACCACCATCACCACCACAACCATCACAACCACCACCACTACCACCACCATCCTTATGCCTCTTAGTTTCTATGATGAGCATGCGTGTCTCACAAGGGAACCCCCACTTCCGGTTTTGGCATTTCGATGTTGTCCAAGCTGGTAGGAGCATAAGCATATTCAGCGCTAAACGGAGGGACCCAACTAGCCACGGTGCGGCCCAACCAGCCGGGGTTGAACTTGTTTGAGCTCGTATAAACTTGTTTCCGGTACAAAGGCTAGGGGACCAGGTTGGAAACTGAGCGATAATAGATGAAAACTCCTATGCCTCTGCATGAGCAAATAAATCCCAGGGGACCAGGCTAGACCTCCACAGAGCTAGCAGTGTAGTAAAATATTATTTGACTATGTTGTTGTTGTTGTTTGTTCAGACATTATCACATATTTATGTATCTTTTGCACAGATTAAATTGTTTGAAATATATTTGAAATTGATCTACATTGATTTCTGTTTAAATCACACAATATCACTACTTAATGAATGGGAAACTCATCCTGCAAGGGTATGCTCGATATTACCCAGTGGGAACGCATTTTTCGTCGTTTTGTCGCTGTGGACCCTTCTCGGTAGGAGGGGGAGCTGTAGGAAGCCACAACCGGAAGCGGAAGTCATTTGTCTCCCATCTCATCGCACGGCGCTACTTGCTCACTGCAACACTTTTTACATCTTTATTTATTGATTTAAATTGTATATTTTGTTTTGCGTTGTCTAAAAGCAATATCCGACAACACCGAGACCTGGGGGAGAGCTGTTGTTCAGTGCAGTCAAATAATGATACTGATTTGTTGATCTTCTACTGTTAAGAATGGATGGAGTGGCTTAAAGAGCTTTCACACAATCTGGAAGTTGTGCCTTTTATAATTACTGCTGGATACCATAATTCAATAGTGACTAGTTGTATGTTATCGTGTGAAATAAGGGTGACCCACTTAATAGCTTGTGACTTATTCTTTATGATAATATCTAATATCATGAAGGATGAAGGAGAAAAGACACAGGCACAGACACACATGTAGTTTTTAATATTATATTTGGTCTGATTAGTGTGTTCACCAAAGGTGGAGAAGTGGGTGGGTGGGTAGGTGGGTGGGTGGGTGGGTGGTTAGGTGGGTGGGTGGAGAAGACAGGTGCGGGGTGGTCGGCAGGGCGACAAGCGGTGACCCCCACTAAGTGGAGGCCGGAGTGGGAGGAAAGTTGTTGGAAGGAGTGAAGGCCTGTGATAGTCTGAGGCAGCTGCAGTGGGTGTGATGTAAATGTGGTGTGATTGCACGGTGGGTTGGGGTGTGTCAAGAGTGTTTTTTTTTGTCAAATATTTTGGTGGGGGGGGGGGGGGAGTTTTCAGTCACGTTGGCGCGCTGAAGGCTGCAAATCTGCAAATCTGCAGCAATGTATGGGCACTGCTGAAGGCGGTCCCATGCGGGCCGGGAGTTGACTTCCCATGGGTAGTGGTCAGAGAAATCTGCAGGTTGGGTGGGGGTAGGGGGTAGAGGAGGGGAAAAGGCAGTAGTAATGTCTAGCCCCCTACCCTTACTCCTCCCCCCCCCCCCGCGCGTGTGTGTGTGTGTGGGGGGGGGGGGGGGGGGGCTGTTCTCTGCGGCCCCAGCAATGACAGCGAATGAGATGGGAGGAGCTCATTCGCACCCATTTACACATGTCTGATTCTGTCAGAGCGAGAGGACTAAGGAGTAGTAGTTACCAGAACTAGACATAGGTGGCGCCAGTGTGTGACTTCCGGTGGAACATATGCAGATAGGGGGAGGGGGCCTCAAGTAACAAGGGGACCGATCGGGAACCAGCAGTGGAGACGAGGGGCGGCCAACATAGTACGACACTGCAATTTAGCCAAATAAAGCAATCGATATAGAGGAGTGGTCGATCTGTGGAGGGCTCGGTTTAGAGAGGTTGTACATGTATAAGCACATTCTTGAATAGAAGTGGATGGTATAGTAGAAAATATTTATACCAACATAACACCTTACCGGCTTTCACCATACCGGCTTTCACCATACCATCTTTCACCATACCAGCTTTCACCATACCATCTTTCACCATTCCAGCTTTCACCATGCCAGCTTTCACCTTGCCAGCTTTCACCTAACCAGCTTTCACCTTGCCAGCTTTCACCTTACCAGCCTTCACCTTACCAGCTTCCACCTTACCAGCTTTCACCATACTGGCTTTCACCATACTGGCTTTCACAATACCGGCTTTCACCTTACCTGCTTTCACAATACCGGTTTTCACCTTACCGGCTTTCACCATACCAGCTTTCACCTTACTGGCTTTCACCATACTAACTTTCACCATACCAGCTTTCACCATACCAGCTTTCACCATACTGCTTTCACCATACCAGCTTTCACCTTACCGGCTTTCACCATACCAGCTTTCACCATACCGGCTTTCACCATACTGGCTTTCACCATACTGGCTTTCACCATACCAGCTTTCACCATACCGACTTTCACCTCCAAGCTTTCGCCATACCTGCTTTCACTATACCAGCTTTCACCTTACCTGCTTTCACCATACCTGCTTTCACCATACCTGCTTTCACCTTACCTGCTTTCACCATTCCGGCTTTCACCATACCAGCTTTCACCATACCGGCTTTCACCATACCGGCTTTCACCTTACCTATTGTTTGTTTGTATTTTAGGTGAGTCCCTTTACCTGTATACCTGGATCATCTCGAACTGGTCGAGGTAGGTTGCCAGGGCTCTCGATGACTTGGGAGCTCGGGTCAAATAATGGATATCTCTTCCTACCGAATGTTTGTGTTTGTCTTTGATAAGACTGACGGCGGTGATGGCGAATATTAATCCTGTGAATAATGCTTGTTTATTGAGGTTTTATATCCTAGCAACATCTATGGTCATATCAAGATGGGCACTGGTTTGTGACAGTGCACACTCCTGGCGAGTGTATACCCCTCCCTCACTGGGAGATCAGGCCGCCGACCATGCAATATCTTGACACTGAGCTAACCAGTCCTGGCCCTATCCTATTAATGCCGAGCGCCAGGCTAGGAAGCGACAAGTTTAAATTTTAAAGTCATTGCTTTGACTCGATCGGGACTGCCGACCTTCCGCACGCGAAACCCGCGCTCTATCGATTAGACCACCGCGCCCGTTGTTATAACTTATATCATGTATTAAACGCGCAGTAACAAAAAATAAATTTAAAAGCGACCAAATAAAGTAAGGAGTAAATATTTTAAAAGGGCATTAAAAGTGATATTATAACGTGTGTAATTTTCCTTATAGACCTGAAAACATAGAGGTGAACCTGCAAAATATTATGTCAAATTAAACCAGGAATAGTAGTAATAGACTAACACATGGAACCCCAGATAGAATTTCCAATGGATGGATGTAGTGAACAGGGGTTGGACGAATGTGAAATGATTGTATATGTACACACCGCTACACATGCACACACGCTCACTCATATTCACACTCACACTCGCACACTCACACATACTGTCATATTCACACACAGCCTCACTCACATTCACACTCACACTCACACTCTCTCTCATATTCACACATCCTCACTCACATTCACACACAAACTCACTGACACTCACTGACACTCATATTCACACACACACAGTCATACACTCACACACACCCTCACTCACATTCACACACACTCACTCACACTCATATGGACACACACACACTCACAGTTGTACACTCACAGTCACACACACGCTCACTCATATTCACACTCACACTCACACTCACACACACTCTCATATTCACACATCCTCACTCACATTCACACTCACACTCGCACACTCACTCTCATATTCACACATCCTCACTCACATTCACACTCACACTCACTCTCATATTCACACATCCTCACTCACATTCACACACACACTCACTCACACTCACTGACACTCATATTCACACACACAGTCATACACTCACACACACCCTCACTCACATTCACACACACTCACTCACACTCATATGGACACACACACACTCACAGTTGTACACTCACACACACCCTCACTCACATTCACACACACACTCACTCACACTCACTGACACTCATATTCACACACACAGTCATACACTCACACACACCCTCACTCACATTCACACACACTCACTCACACTCATATGGACACACACACACTCACAGTTGTACACTCACACACACGCTCACTCATATTCACACACACCCTCACTCACATTAAGACACACACTCACTCACTCATATTCACACACACCCTCACTCACATTCAGACACACACTCACTCATATTCACACACACACTCACAGTCATACACTCACACACTGTCACTCATATTCGCACACACCCTCACTCACATTCACACACACTCACTCACACTCATATGGACACACACACACTCACAGTTGTACACTCACAGTCACACACACGCTCACTCATATTCACACACACCCTCACTCACATTCAGACACACACTCACTCACTCATATTCACACACACACTCACAGTCATACACTCACACACTCTCACTCATATTCGCACACACCCTCACTCACATTCACACACACTCACAGTCATACACTCACACACTGTCACTCATATTCGCACCCACCCTCACTCACATTCACACACTCACTCACTCACACTCACTGACATCACACACACACTCACAGTCATACACTCACACACACCGTCACTCACATTCGCACACACACACTCACACTCACATGCAGACACACACTCACTCACTCACTCACTCACATTCACACACATACTCACAGTCATACACTCAAACACTGTCACTCATATTCGCACACACCCTCACTCACATTCACACACACTCACAGTCATACACTCACACACTGTCACTCATATTCACACACACACACTCACAGTCATACACTCACACACACTGTCACTCATATTCGCACACACCCTCACTCACATTCACACACACACACACACTCACACTCGTACACTCACACACAATCACCTACACTCACACACTCTCACATTCACCCACACACTCTCACATTCACACACTCACACTCGCACCCTCACACACACCCTCGGTCACATTCACACACTCACACTCGCACACACACTCATACTCACACTCACACGCACTCACATACACATTCACACACACACACACACTCACACAGACCCTCACTCACATTCACACTCATACACTCACACGCAATCACGTAACACTCACACACTCTCACACATGTCCACTCACATACACACTCACATACACACTCGCACACACTCTCGCAGACTCAGACACGCTCATACATACACTCTCACACACTCACGCACACTCTCACACACATAGTTCCCATGTGTTATCACGATGAGACACTAGGATCGAGGATATAATAGACTGTAATTGTCAGCTAAATGGTCGACTGCTTGCCGTCACCATGGTAACAGCCGGACCCTCATCAGTAATTCACCATGGCGACAGCCCAGCCTCGATTCCGCGCTGAGGTTAGGCCCGGAGCCAGGTACACAATAGAGTCAGGCACACTGCATGGTGGCTGGATCATGAAATGTGTAGTGCAGTGTGTCTTCATGTTGTTGTTGTTGCTTTTGTGTGTCTGTTGTGGCAACTTGTTTGCTATGGGGTGGTTCGTAACCTTGACGGCTACAGGCTGCAGGACTGCAGCATTAGAAAACGGCTCTCATAAATCAGTCCGTTTTTTGTATGAAGAGTAAACTTCAGAAGGGGTGGTTGTAGAAGTGGGGGTTCTTTACAACAATAACAACAAGTCATTGGACCGGCACCAGTTTTCTCCAGTCCGATTATAGCAGTTCACTCGTGTCCAGTGGCCGATGGGTTAGGAGGAAGGGAGGAGGAAAGGGGGGATCTACAGCAAGAAGGTGGAAAGCAAAACAGTGACAAAGGAAAAGGGCCCCACCCAAGCAAACAACTCCCTTGACCCGGAAGGAAAAAACAGAAAGGGTAGTATAGAGGAAAGACTAGTCAGTGAGCCGGTGTGGTGGTTTCAGCGGGTTCCCGTGCTCAGAGGTGTCCCTCGCTTCTGCGCTGCTTCTGCGCATGCGCGGATTTCGCATCAACTCGGGTCACCTGAGCCACTTATTGGCGCATGCGCACAGCCTACAAACTCGGGTCGAATAATCGAATACGCTTCTCCGCGCTCGGGTGGACAATCTTTTTTTTTTTTTTTAATAACCGATAAAAATACAGCAAAATAGGATTTAAAGTATTTTATGATGGCCCAGTTTTACCTATATTTCCATTTAATTAATCTAAGTTATTCTTTTTATGCACATGGCACGTGTATTTGTCGACTCCACTCGCCGTGTTCTATTTTGAATTTCTGACGACTCGGATGACCCGAGTCGCCCGGGTCGTGTTAATCGATTACGGCCCGTTGATGCGAAAACTGCGCATGCGCAGAAGCAGCGCAGAAGCGAGGGACACCTCTGAGCACGGGAACCCGCTGAAACCACCACACCGGAGACACGGGCGGAGTAAGAGGGAGAAAGTGAAACCTTGTTCTCCCTTCCCCCTCTCCTCACCCTTCCCCTCCCACTCCCCCTCCCCTCCCCCATCCTCTCCTTCCCCTTTCCCCTTCCCCTTTCCCCTTCCACTCCCCCTCTCCCCTTCCCTCCGCATCCCCTCCTCCTGCCCTTCTGCACCCACCCTTCACCTCCCCACCTCCATCTCCACCATTGCCCCACCCATCGCACGTCCACTCCCCTCCCCCGCCCCCTCCTCCCCCGCCCCCTCCTCCCCCCCCCCCGCACGCCCCGGGAACCAGCAAATAAGGGTGTGTAATGAGGACAAGGTCAACTGGGCAGGGGTGACTGGGAGGTTATAGGGGTGAACTCCTCCCCACCCCACTCCCCTACCGCTCCCTCTCCTCCCCAACCCCTCCCCCACCACAAAACACCCCCCCCCCACACCCATCCCCCAGAGCCAAGTTACCTCAGGGGTGGTTTAGCACCTGTGTGCCGTGAGAACTTTCTCACACACACCCTCACACACACACACACACCCTCGCGCACACACCCACAAACACCCTCTACCCACCTTCGTGGGTCTACTTGACCCGGACGTGGGGGCCGAATCAGTAAGAGCGGAGGCTTTCCTTGCGGAAGGTCAGGAGTTCGAATCGCAGGCGAGTCAAACAAAGTACAGTACTTACACAATTGATGCTTGTTGTTTCCAGTGCTTTCCTAGCCTGGAGCTCGTCATTACTAGGATAGGGCAAGGACTGGTTAGCTCAATGTCAGGATAATGTGACTGAGTGGGATATCAGGTCGTGGTGCTGTCGGCCTGGTCTCTCAGTCCCATTGGGGTAGCACTCTAAAGTTGGCATGAGTGTGCACTGTCACAAGTCGGTACCCGTCCTGATATTACCATAAATGTTGCAAGGACGTAAAACCCCCAACAAACACAAAAGCACAAACACTGGTGGGTTTACTTCACCAGCATCTCCCCCCCCCCCCCTCCCCCACACACATTTGCACACATACACGTGCACACACCTATTTACACACACACACCCTTTGACCTGTCCTCCCAGGCCTAATTAACCCCAGGGTGTACCTGGTGGGTATAAGGGAGGTTTGTGTTTGTTTATTCTAGAAATGTTGCTTTAACGGGCCAAAAATAACCCCTATATTTCAGGGGTATCACCTAGAATGTTACACCAACACTTCTAGAGTGTCCAAAGCGAGGCTACTCAGTTCCGGTAAACAGTGCCTTATGGTATTGTCCTCCAGACTATTTGTAATAGACCCGGCAAGTTAAGCTAGTGACGTCTACCGGCAGAATCTGGAACTACTCTATTCGTGTACTTTCCCCCGAGTGCCTGTGATTTCACATGCTATATATCCGTAAAGAATGCATTGAAAAATAATTAAATGCTTGATTATATTCTGATATTCATATCGCAACAAGCATCAAGCTCTTATCCATGTAATATATATAACAAAAGACAACTATATTGTTTTTTTCTTCTGGAATTTCACCGCCGCTCTCTTCATGTGCATTACCTCCCAATAGTTAAGCTAGTGACATCTATCAGCAGAATCTGGAACCACTCTATTAGGGAACTTTCCAGCTTAACTGGCGGAGTCTATTGACCTCACCAAATTATGGGTAGCGACTGATTGGTTTAGTATCAGGGAAGGACAGGTCAGGACAGGTCAGGACAGAGTGAGTGTCGCTATAAGTGTAACGTTAAAAGTACCTGAAAGAAAGCCTGCATCAAGGACTTCTGTCATAATATATAAACCAACACCTCCCATCGTCCCCCCCAATGGAAAGTGTTACAACCAGACCTTCAAATGCATAAAATTAAGCCAATTAAAAGTTAGCGGGGAGAAATTCATGAAAATGCTAAATCTGCAAGAAAAGGAAAAAGGAAAAAGAAAGACGTATCCTTGCAGTAAACTTAGTTGCTACTTCTTTATCAGGATACTGTGACTGAGTGGGAAAGCGGGTCATGGTGCTGACGGCCTGGCCTCCCAATCGGGCAGCACTATAAAGTCGCCGTGAGTGCGCACAGTCACAAGTCGGTACGCGTCCTGATATAACCTTAGATGTTTCCAGGATGTAAAACTCCAACAAACAAGTATGGTGGCTATAAGTTGTTGGTTTTAAAGAAGTGTCAACTAAGCTTACTGTAACAATACCTGTACTCTAAAAATCTTTCTTTTTCCTTTTCTTGCAGATTTAGCATTTTCATGAATTTCTCCCTGCTAACTTTTAATTGGCTTAATTTTATGCATTTGAAGGTCTGGTTGTAACACTTCCTGTTGGCGGATGCTGGGAGGTGTTGGCTTATTTATTATGACAGACGTCCTTGAGTCATGCTTTCTTTCAGGTACTTTTAACATGTTAACATTACGCGTATAGCGACACTCAATCTGCCATGCCCTGTCCTGTCCTGTCCTGTCCTGTCCTTCCCTTCCACCCCCTTCCCTGATCTACTTGCCCTGCCCTGCCCCGCCCTGCCCCAACCCGTTCCTCTCCTCCTCTCCTGTCCTCTCCTCTCCGCTCCTCCTCTCCTGTTCTCTCCTCTCCTCTCCTCTCCTCTCCTCTCCTCTCCTCTCCTCTCTCCTCTCCCCTCCTCTCCTCTCCTCTCCTCTCCTCTCCTCTCCTCTCCTTTCCTCTCCCCTCCTCTCCCCTCCTCTCCCCTCCTCTCCTCTCCTCTCCTCTCCTCTCCTCTCCTCTCCTCTCCTCTCCTCTCCTCTCCTCTCCTCTCCTCTCCGAATATTTATCTGGGGGGGGGGGGGGGGGGGGCGGAGACTGAAACATGAGAAGAAAACGACGAAACATTTAGTGAGTGTATCCTATCGACGCCCCGTAACCACCTCGCCGAAATTGAATGAGAGGGCAAAATAGTTCCCGAAAGCCCCGCGGGTGTGACGATGGCGCTGCGTTAAGTAGCGGGAACGCTGGGTTGGTGATGGATGGGGCGACCCCTGGGGGGGATTTTGGTGAACCTATACACATTTTCGCAAAATCCAGCACTTTAATTTTGTAAGGCCCAGCATTGGGTGAATTTATTATTTATATAAAGAATCATTTTGTTAAAGTATCTACATGCAATATGGACCTCACTTTAATTTTCTGACGTGACTAAGCAGAGAACATTATGCTACTTTTTGAAGATTTCCATTCGCGCCTGAGTTTGATCACTGCTTCTTGTCTACGTGTTTCAAAGCATTCTCTGTTTCAGAAGCGTCGGGATTCCTTGCCGGCGTTTGGGGTGTGACTGGGGGGAGGGTGGCAGATGGAGGCGTTGGAGTGACCTAGGTGTAGGCCGTGACCTGTGACCTGTGACCTGAGGCATTTGACCTGATGTGTCCCTTGAACAGTTGGGCATACATAGACAATTTACTTTCAGGAATTGGCTACAAGTGATGTGAACCCAAACAACTAATTATTTGGAGCTGAATAGAGTGTGGTTTCCTAACAATCCACCCAATGGCTGTTTTTACCATTGCGCCATTCAAAATTAGTTTTGCGTGTTTTGATTTCAAATGTATCCAAAAATAACCCGTTAAAATATCAATTATTTCAAACTAAAGTAAAGTAGATTATAACGGTTAATCAAATATGTATATCCAGAAAAAGATATGTGCGGTATAAAGTACTTATGCAATTAGTTTCGCGTGTTTTGATTTCAAATGTATCCAAAAATAACCCTTTAAAATATCAATTATTTCAAACTAAAGTAAAGTAGATTATAACGATCAATCTAATATATTTATCCAGAAAAGGATATATGAGCTATAAAGTATTTATGCAATTAGTTTCGTGTGTTTTGATTTCAAATGTATCCAAAAATAACCCTTTAAAATATAAATTATTTCAACGTAAAGTAGATTATAACGATCAATCTAATATATTTATCCAGAAAAAGATATATGAGGTATAAAGTATTTATGCAAATGTTATTCATGTATGTAAGCAGCTCCCCTAACTCCCCTCCTGCCATCCAGGTGGCGCCTCACCCCATTTCGCCTCCGATTTACAACTTTAACAACAATAATGATCGATAATGAAGTAGTCTGCACTGACCTCAGGCAAGGAACCACATAGACAGCTAAGCATGGGAAAATGTGAAGACATCAGGGAGCCTAGGTAGTGTAATGGTCAAGACACTAGCCTAGGACGCAAGAGGTGTGGGTTCTAATCCTGCTTTAGGTGCAGCATTTCCCATTTCCATCACCCCTCCCCACAACACTGGTGCTGTGACCAGGACCCCATACAAGCTGTATGGTTGTTGAACCTACCCTGTGTATGTATATGTAAATGTAGTTGTAAAGGCGCAGTCACACCTTACCGGACTGGGGAAATGGATAGAAAATGGACACTGTCCGGTGAAATACGGTTTATATACGGTACGCATCCGGCGTGTCCGTTCTATGTCCGGTGTCAAGTTTTGAACCTGCACAAAACTTGTACCAGACACCGCCGGACTGACGTTTATGGTTGGTGTCCGGTTTAAGTCCGTTTAGTCCGTTTTGTCCGTTTCATGTCCGGTACACATCCGTTACATCTCCGGTTTGCTTCCTGAATAGTCCGTTGACGGTGTTGCGGGAATTTGGTCTGTCGCTTTTGGGGTTTTTTTTCGTCGCGTCCGTTAACAGTCCGGTATGTGTCCGTTTGACATTCGGTTCTTATCCGTTGTCGTCCGGTTATTGTCCGGTGGCTATTCGTTAATGTACATTCCTTGTCCGTTTAGCGTCCGTTTTGTCCGGCCCCCTTTGACCAGAAAGCACAACATTTCTACACATTTCGGTACATTTTGATACCAAACACCACTGGACTAGACAATTAAAACAACTTATGGATGTAAACCATTTAAAAAGACTTACAGTTCCAGGGGGGTCGAGAGTAGTAGTAGTAGTAGTAGTCTGCACTGACCTCTCGGGCAAGGAGCCACATAGACATGTAGGCATGGATAAGGTGATAACATCAGGGACCAAATGGGGTGGCCGAATAAGTAGAGCGTCCGTCTCCTGTTTTCGGGAGATCCGAACCTATGAGTTTGTGGGTTCGAATCCTGGTCGAGTCAAACCAATGACTTTAAAATTGATACTTGTCGCTTCCTTGCCTGGCGCTTGGCATTATTAGGATAGGGCAAGGACTGATTGGCTCAGTGTCAGGATAATGTGACTGAGTGGGATATCACATTATCAGGTCATGGTGCTGGTGGCCTGGTTTGCCAGTGGGGCAGCACTATAAAGTCGACATGAGTCACAAGTCGGTACCCGTCCTGATATGACCTTAGATGTTGCTATGACGTAAAACAACATCAAACAAACAAACGTCGTGGAGCCTAGGTGGTGTAATACTTAGCAAACTAGCCAAAAGGCAAGAGGCATGAGTTTAAATCATGCTCTAGGTGCAATATATTTCCCATTTTCATCATCACCCCCCCCCCCCCAACAACAACAACAATAAGAAACAGAGATTGATAAAGGAAATCAAATCATATGGGTTATGCCCACTACTGCACAGCGGCGAAAAAAAGTGCATGCACTTAACTGTTTTGAGCAGAATAAACAAACAATCACTCAAAAATAAATAACCAAAGAAAAAACCCTTTGAATTTCAAAGGTTTTTTGTGTGGGTCCATTAGTTGTTTGAGCAGGAAGAATTTCAGTCATAGATGACTGGTCTTCCTCATTCCACTGCTGGTCGATAGAAAGCCCGAGCCTACACTTTTACCGACCCAAGGGATTTTTAACCTCCCACCCCACATAGACATGGTATGAGAGCAACCGGCCTTTGATGACGCTGTAAGTTATACACAGCGATGGAAATCCAAATTGGCAGAGCTGGGGGCACGGGGAATCGAACCGCCGACCCTCAGATTAGGAGTCTCTGACCTAGAAAAAAGTCAGACACTCTAACCACTCCGCCACAGAGAACGCCACATTCCCCTATGATATTTATTTGCTGTCTAAACACTTGTTGACGTAGATATTCTTGATGATATGCGCGTGTGTGATAAGGGAGTTTTTAGTTCCAACATAAAGCGTGACCTTCTCCGGGTGACCTAGGTGACATGCGCGAGGAGGGGGGCGAGGCGTGAATTCCTGCTGGAATTGACTACAGATAGAGCCTTGTAACATAATAAGTAGCAGGAGGGGCCCCCCGCCCCGTATCTGGTGTGAGGGAGGGGGGGGGTCATCTGTCTGTGCGGACTGACACCTCGGCAGGGTTGTTGTAGCGACTGCGTCGTCCATCTTTTAAAAATGGGCTCTACTCGGTCAAAGTTGTGCTCACAAGGTTGTGCTCACAAAGTTGTGCTCACAAAGTTGTGCTCACAAAGTTGTGCTCATAAATTCTGCTCACAAAGTTCTGCTAACAAAGTAGATTATACAAATTTAATTATTGTGAAAAAGATTATTCAAATGATTATGCAAATGGTTATGCAAATGTTTATGCAAAGGAGTATGCAAAGGATAATGCAAAGGATAATGCGAAGAATTATGCAGAGGATTATGCAAAAGATTATGCAAAGGATTATGCAAAAAATTATGCAAAGAATTATGTAAAGAATTATGAAAAGTATTATGAAAAGGAGTATGCAAAGGAGTATGCAAAAGGAGTATGCAAAGAATTATGCAAAGAATTATGCAAAGAATTATGCAAAGAGTTATGCAAAGGATTATGCAAATGATTATGCAAATGGTTATGCAAATGATTATGCAAAGGAGTATGCACAGGATAATGCAAAGGATAATGCGAAGAATTATGCAGAGGATTATGCAAAGGATTACGCAAAGGATTATGCAAAAAATTATGCAAAGAATTATGCAAAGAATTATGAAAAGTATTATGAAAAGGATTATGCAAAGGATTATGCAAAGGATTATGCAAATGATTATGCAAATGAGTATGCAAAGTATGCAAAGGATTATGCAAAGAATTATGCAAAGAATTATGCAAAGGATTATGCAAATAATTATGCAAAGGATTATGCAAAGGATTATAACGAAGAACATCACACTGGCCGGCCCAGTGTTGTGATGCCTAACTAGAGTTTGGCGGCAGGTCTAAGTGTGTTTTGGTTCTATGATTTCCCACTAGGTGTCTCTGGGATGGAGACAGTAATGGATGAGGCCCAGTGCCGTTGCAAACACCCAGGAAGAGGCGCATATTAAAGGTTTCACCCCACAGCCCGAGCTCGGCCTGACGCCTGCAGCAAGGCATGGCCATATATCACTGTCAGGTCTCAAGTCACTGACTCTTGTGAACCCTCTCACCCGGGCAGTGTCTCACAGCAACACCAGCTTCCCACCTAAGGTCCCGGGTTCGATCTGATTGGTTGGTTGGATGTTGGAGTTTTACATCCTGGCAACATCTAAGGTCATATCAGGATGGGTACCAACTTGTGACAGTGCGCACTTATGGTGGCTTTATAGAGTGCTGCCCTACTGGGAAATAAGGCCACCGGTACCACGACCTGATATCCCACTCAGTCACATTATCCTGACACTGAGCTTACCAGTCCTTGCCCTGTCCTAATAATGCCGAGCACCTGGCTAGGAAGTGACAAGTATAAATTTGTATGTCATTGGTTTGACTCGACCAAGGTTCAAAGCCCACGATCCCCTGGGTTCGGATCCCCCGATCTCCCAAAACAGGAGATGGACGCTCAACTCATTCAGCCATCCCGTCTGGTATATATTTTTTTCTTTTAATATTTATAAAAATATTTTTGTCCTGACGCGATGGCCGAATCGGTAAGAGTGCATGCTTCCTGAGCGGAAGGTCGGGAGTTCGATTCCCTTTAGAGTGAAACCAATGATGTAGAAAACTGATGCTTGTCGCTACCGAGCCTCGCGCTCAGCGTTACTAGTATAGGGCAAGGGCTGGTTCGCTCAGTGGCAGGATAATCTGACTGAGTGGGAAATTGGGTCATGGTGCCAGTGGCTTGGTCTCCCAGTGGGGCAGCGCTATAAAGTCGCCATAACTGCATACTGACACAAGTCGGGGTCCGTCCTGATATTACCTTAGATGTTGGTAGGACGTACAACTCCAACAACCAACCAATGAACCTATTATATTTCAGTGAAAATGTATGATCTTTGGGGATCTGAATTTTAGTTTTTAGTTTTTTATTTACAAAATATTCCTGACAGCAGACGATATTTACTGGTCAGAGCAGACGATATTCATTTCAGGTCGGAATACAGGTTAGTCAGAGCAGACTACAGGTGAATGAGTTAAAGTAAGTAAATAATAGAGAAGCGGGAGACAGGAAGATGAAAGGCTTGAGTTGCTAGAGAGCAGACGACATATTGGTCACTCCAGGCAGACGATATTTTCGTCAGTGGAATCGACATTTAGCAATAGCAGAAGGTGATATAAGCACAACTGGTGAATGGATTAATCAACTAGAAAGAATGGAGAAGAGTGAGGCATAAAGAGGAATGAGTTGTGTTGCTAGAGAGCAGACGACATTTGGTCTTTCCGAGCAGATGGTATTTTAGTCAGTGGAATCAATATTTACTGATGGCAGATGTTTATAAGAGCAACTGATGAATGAATTAAAGTTGCATAGTTCGATCCTTTTGAGTTTCTGTCATTTCTTCTTAAATAAATACATTGAATTGATTGTTATAATCCACCTTACTTTAGGTTGTGGTAACTTTTATTTCAATTCACCCTATTCACGCGGGACCTAATTCGTCATCAGAACGAGGCTGAGTAAGCGTCGGTATTGGAAATGGCCATAAGACACTACTGTGTGCTGATGTGTATGAACTACTACAGAAATTAAAGGAGTACAATTTGAAGATATTCACTTTTGAAACTATCATATTCATTTTTGCATACCTTTTTTCTATTTATTGGTCAATTTTCATGAAGATTGAGTGATGATCAGATGCATTTCAGTAGGCAATGTCAACAAAGTCGCTCACCTTGGCTGCCAATCTTTTCTTAAATTTAAAATTGCATAACTTTCTTAATATAGATATATTTAAAAAATATATTTTAACCCTTTTAAAGTTATTATTAATTTGTAATTATTAAGACTAGTTGTTCAACTGTGTTGCACAGATAACTACGCTGACAGGGCTGCATTACGTGATACCACCATAACTATGGAGACTTGAAGTTCAGAGTCACATTCTAGTTAAAGAATGGGAAAAATCACCATGCAAGGGTCACCCAATCTTCGTGAAAATTGGCCAATAGAAGCATAAACATAGGCAAAATGAATTTTGGAAGCATCACAAAACTCTGACACATAACTACCACAAAAGGTTCTATAGAGGGGATGCAATTACGTTATGAGACAACTTCCGGTGGCCATATTGGATTACATATGAAAGGCTTGCAACTGTTTACATTGTGTGAAGAGACCAGACGGGATGGCCGAATGAGCTGGAGCGTCCGCCTCCCGTGCTGGTAGATCGTGGGGTCGTGGGTTCGGGCCATGGTCGAGTCAAACCAATGACTTGAAAATTGGTGATTGTCACTCCTAACAGGCGCTCGGCATTACTAGGACAGAGCAAGACTCTGGGACCATGTCAGATATGTACTGAGTGGCAACCAGGTCATAGGCCCGGCGGCTGTATTCCATCATGAGACACACTAAAGTCCCAGGTCGCACTGTCACAATCTACCCTCTGATGACTTACATGTTGAAAGGACTTAAACAACAACAGCAAACTCTTTACATTGTGTTTATTTACCAATTTGTTGGTTTATTTGTCACTGTTTTGAGCAGTTTGGCCTCAGAAGTTCAGGGAAAATTGATTTTTAATGGAGGGGAAGTATTTTTTAATCATGTAGCCTCACATCATTGCTAAAGTGCAGTATGTTGACACGTTGGATGCTCTGTCAAAGAATTAGAAAGGTTTGGGCAGAACCCGCTAGGTGGCGCCACATACTTCGGCGGCCGCCGATTAGGTAGGCCCAGTGGTGGCCGTAGTGTTCTAGGTATAGGACAGGGGGCGCCATAGGTGGTATTAAGTGTAATCCAATATGGCTGACCACTGAGTGTTGACGTCACGTGCACTCCCTCTATTAAATTGACTCAGTATTCCCTTCCACATGACAACGAATGCTTAATAAGGGTAATATTATCTAAGTTAGATATGTAGAACAAAAATCTAGATAATTGTCTTGGTTTTGAAAGTTTGATCTTTCATAGAACTATACAGCTTTAAGTAAAGGAATTCAGTAGAGGAGAGCAGGAGGAGAGTGCGAGGAGAGTGCGTGAGTGGGTGTGTGCGTGCGCGTGCGTTTGGGGTGGTGGTGATGGGGGGGGGGGGGTGTTCAGAACTATAACTGCAAAGGTTCCATTTAGTTCCCCATACTGCGTCTTTGTGACACAATTCTGCATGACACCGTACAGACTTGATATCCGAAAGTGTCCATTTGTCTTCTGAATGCCACTCGTGCCGTTCGAAGTCGCTCGACTGGAACCCGCGTAGTACACTACTATCCGTCTCAGTCCGCCAAGTCTGTTCCCCCTTAAGGGTTCTAGCCCGCAATCTACCGTAAATACTCAACATTAATTCTAGCTCGCGGCGTACTGCTTACAAATGTTTAACCAAGCCCAGGGTTGCCAACCCTTATTGTTTCGCCGTAAGGTGTATACTATTTATGTCCCCATCATCACCTTACACCAATCTTCCGGTTTCTCATTTTCCAAAATTATATCAATCTTACGGATTATTGTGTCCAAAATGCACCATAGCGCATCTAGGATTTAACAATTGTTCCGGGGGAGTACCCCCAGACGCCCCAATATAACATCCCTTGAGATCTTCAGATTTGTCATTTTTCAATGTTGGCAACCCTGCAAGTAGCTTCCCACTATGAGAGCCACACCTGTCAGTTTTGGCGCAATAAAATAATTCTACTTTTATCATTACCTCACCTATCGTAAAAAAAAAAAAATGGAGCCATATAATTATGACACCTACTGCTCCAATTATAACTGGTAATTTTCCGGGTTGATGAGAGACGCGCATGTTAATAGGGCTCATTTGCAATTATGCAAAATTGCTAAATATAGACTGTTGGGTCTGTTTGTCCAACAATTTGCTTGTTTCAATATTCATGGCTGCGTGTGATGTCATTTGTGACATGCTTGTCCCGATTACACCATAGTGCTAATTATAATTCTTTACTTTGTTTGTTCCATTGACTACTCATTAAATATTCATCCCATGGTGTAATGTTATTCACAGCAAGGCTTTTAGAACCCTTTATTTTTGTAAATGGACAACTGTTATTTAATAACCATATCGAAGTTTTTTTTGTCAAATTCTTACCTAATTCCTTTTGAGAATTCCATTAAGCGGCTGTCACACTTCACCGGATTGGGGAAACGGAAAGAAACCAAACAAAGTCTGTTGATATCCGGTAAAGTCCTGTTTGTGTCCATTGCATATCCGTTGCATATCCATTGATATCCGGCCCGATCCGTTAGAGGTTTTGAACATACATAAAACTTGGAATGGATGCTGCCGAATTTACGTCTATGTTTCTTGTCTGGTTTGAGTCCGTTTAGTCTGCTTATTGTCCTTTGGCTATCCGTTCATGTCCATTTCATGTCCGTTCTTCCGGCGTCCTTTGACCCGATATCGCAACATTTTGACACATTTTAATACATTTTGATACTATCATGCTCCAACACCACCGGACTAGACAATTCTGTCCGTTGCTCAATCCGGCGAGATGTGACAGCCGCTTTAGAATTAATCAAAGAATAAGTATCACTACAACTATTATTATTATTATTAAATACTACTATTGCTATCCCTGTTTGTTAGTCTTAGTTTTGGTGTTAACTTTTCTTCAAATACGTTGACAAACTTCAATTGTATCACTAGCATTAGTATTATTGTAATTGTTATTTATTACTCTTATTACTTTATTACTATTTCTATTACAAGTAGTAATTGTAGTTTCAGTGTTGAATTTTCTTTTAAATGTGATGATGAACAAAACTAAGTACAGTAAAACCCCATTATAACTTGATTGTTGGGGTCCATAAAATATAGTCGCGAAAACAGCAGGGTCGCGCTAAATCAAGGTTCAGTTTAGAGAAGTACCTTTTGAATTAAAGAATTCTGGGTCCACTGAATCATCGCGTTATATCAGAATTTGCGTTAAAGCGGGGTGCATTATAACGGGCTTTCACTGTATCATTAGCACTATCACTATTATTATTATTATTATTATTGTTATTTGTTCCCATTATTCATGTTACTACCGTATTACTATGATCAAATATTGTTACTATTGTAGTAGTCTGTACATGATCCCTACTGTAAGATATGTAAGTACCCAAATGCCCCCGCATATCACGGCGTGACGTCATGAGGTTCGATCACCAATAAAAGTCAGTTACATACAAGAACTCAGAGTGTCGATACATGCATTACATGGTGTCAGATGTTTGAGGAGCAACTATGGCGCTTCACGGTGGTTGAAAACCACCAGGATATCTGAAACCTGGACGAGAAGATTGGCGGTCAATTGGCGATTGTTGGCTACAGGCATATGAATTTACGCTGTTAGCAGCAGGTGTATCGACGAAAACTGAAAGGATCCAGTGCGTGCGTTTTTCTGCATGTGGCGGGTGTAGAAGCGCAAAAGATTCATCGGACGTTTGCATTGGAAGGAACAGACAAGGACAAGATTGGTCCACTAATCGACGCATTTTCACGGTATTGTGAAGGAAAGACGAATATAACTGTCATTCGATATGAATTCAATTCGTTTAATCAATCAGGGCAGAACATGGATTCGTATATTAGAGAACTAAAACACAGAATACAGTACTGCTGTATGAACAGTTGGAGTCATCGTTACTGTGCGATAGACTCGTGTGCGGTGTTAATGACGATACATTGCGAAATAAGTTGTTACAATTGCCGGATCTCAAGTTGGAGGAATGTATACAACTGTGTCGTTAAGCGAAATAAAATCGGCACAAGTGCAACAGAGGGACGTACATCAAGTCGACGCGGTGAAAACGGGGTATGCAAGAGCGCAACCGGTCGGCTGCAGGATCATCTCCTTGGTTACGACAATCAACAGATCGAAGTCAATATCAACAAGCAAGTCGAGGAGCTGTTCGCAAATGTGGCCAATGTGGCTACAATCACACGAAAGGAACATGTCCAGCAAGGGGGAAAGAGTGCTTAGGATGTCGAAAAATTGGACATTTCGTAAGGATGTGCCGTATGCAACAGCCCAACAGGGAGGAACGCGGCTATTTACGAAATTGATGTGGCGGATGACGTCATTCCTCGCCAGGATTGTAGACATCCCGAGGAGGAGGTGAATGGTGACCTATTTGTAGGCACCTTTGTGTACGAGTGATATTAAAAACAAGATTTGTGGTACACCACTTTCTGTGTTGGTGGCCAAGATATACAATTTAAATTAGATACAGGATCTGAGGCAAATATTTTACCATTGAAAATGTTCAATAAGATCAGTAACGTGTGTTTAATTCCATCCCTATGTCACTTAGTGACGTATGGTGGACATAGGATTCGGCCTCATGGACAGGTATCCCTGAATGTCGGGGGCCACGAAGTGAAATTTCAAGTCACAGATGCAGGCTGTGCCATACTAGGAAAACAATCGTGTGTCCAATTGGGCTTGTTGGCACGTTTGGATGTCGTGAATGCCATAGATGGAGATACTGTCGCAGATACATTGGTAAGACAATACTCAAATGTTTTTCGAGGTCTAGGTCTGATCAAGGTTAATGCTAAGATTTTCATTGACAAAAATATATGTCCTGTAATCGACCCCCCACGTCGAGTGCCATTGGCAATTGTAAACGACGTAAAAGTGGAACTAAAACGGATGTTTAGACTTAGGAGTTATAGTAAAACAGGACGAAAACCGACTCCATGGGTTAATTCAGTCACAATTGTCCGTAAACCTGGAAAATTACGGATATGTCTAGACCCTACAAAATTAAATAAAGCTATTTTAAGGGGTCCCTATCCTGTCAGGACTGTAGAGGAAGTGGTAGCTACTCTGCATGGTGCCCGATATTTTTCAGTACTTGATGCCAACAGCGGGTACTGGCAGATTGAATTAGATCATTGTAGCTCTCAATTATGTACATTTAACACCCCGTGGGGCAGGTTTCAGGTTTTACCCGGTCTGCCGTTCGGGATTTAAAACGGCAGGGAGATATCTTCATCCAAGAGATGAATAACATCCTTATGGATCTTCCTGGAGTCCATGTGGTAACGGATGATATTTTGGTACATGGTTCAACACTTGATGAACATAACTTAAGATTAGCAGCTGTGCTAGAACGTGCAGCACAAGTAACACCTGAAGCTGAACCCAGAAAAAAGTAAAAAATATGTAAAACAACTGTGAATTATGTCGGACATGTTATAAACATCGGACGGTATTAAGCCCAATCAGGAAAGAATAGAGGCAATTATCGGTATGCCCAGTCCACTCGGATAAACCTGCAGTGCAACGTTTCTTGGGGATGATGGGTTATGTGCATAAATTTATCCCTAACATGGCACATATCACAAAACCATTAAGGCAAGTCTTAAAAAAAGATATAGCTTGGCATTGGGAGTCGGAACAAGAAGAAGCATTTAAAAAGTTAAAATGTTTGTTAACTACTGCACCCGTGTTGAGGTACTTCAATAGTAGGGAACATATCGTTCTACAAGTGGATGCGTCCAAATTTGGATTAGGCGCTACTTTATTCCAAAACAAACTACCGGTGGCAATGGCTTCAAAGGCATTAGACAAGACTCAAATCAGTTATGCAGTAATAGAAAAAGAATTGTTGGCGATTTGCTTTGGTTGTATTAAATTTCATGATTATATTTATGGTAACGCAATAACTGTCATATCTGATCATAAGCCTTTGGTTGCTATAATGATGAAGCCTATCCATTCTCTGTCGGCAAGGATGCAACGAATGCGTATGCGATTGCAGAATTATAATATTGAAGTACAATACTTAAAGGGGACGGAATTATTCTTTGCAGATACCCTATCGAGAGCCCATACAGCGAGTGTAACTCCAGATGACCTATACGATCAGGATATGTCGATAGCTTGCATTGGTATTGATCATGACGTGGTACAAGCCGTTAAACGGCAAACAATGTTGGATTCGACATTAAAGAAGGTTATCGACTTGTCGACACATGGATGGCCGAGGGAGGGCAAAACTCTCGACCCAGATGTTCAAACATTTTTTAGGTTTAAGGATGAACTGACCATGTCTGAGGGAATCCTATTCAGAGGATCACAAATGGTTATCCCAAAATCCATGCGGACGGATATGTTAGCTAAGTTACATGAGGCTCATTTAGGAATAATCAAAAGCAAACAATTAGCGAGGGACACAGTTTTTTGGCCTGGGCTAATGGGGACATTAGAAGAAACAGTATTAAGATGCCATGTGTGCCAGGAATTTCGAAAAATGCCAGCTAAAGAACCATTAATGAGCCATATGATACCCGATCTACCGTATAACAAAGTAGCAGTAGATTTATTTCATGTCCAGGATAAGAATTACATGGTAATAGTTGACTATTATTCCAAATTTCCAGAAGTTATCGAAATGATAGAAACTACAAGTAAGGCCATTATTAATGCTTTGAAGCAAACATTTAGTAGGTATGGCATTCCGAGATTTGTAGTGTCAGACAATGGTCCCCAATTTTCAAGCAAGGAATTTCGTGAATTTGCAGTATATTATGGCTTTGAGTCAATCTTCACAAACCCAATGCACGCGCAAAGTAACGGCCAAAGTGAGCGTTATGTGCAAACATTCAAGTACATGATAAAAAAATGTTTGAGGGATGGCACTGATATTAACATAGCAATTCTTAACTATAGAAATACATCATTGGAGGGTGTAGGAGCATCCCCAGCTCAAATTTTAATGTCTAGACGTTTAAGATCCCGTATACCAGTGTTGGATAGTCATCTCAAAGCGACGATACAACCATCAAAAACATTACAATTACAACATAAACAACTTATCCAGAAGAAGTATTTTGACAAGCGTGCAGGTAAAGAACATCCACTGTTACAAATAGGAGACAAAGTCAAATACAGGAACCATAATAATGAATGGGAGGGAGGTCATATTGCAGACACGAATGACAATCGGGGGCGAGATTATAACATTCGTAACGATAAAGGAAATATGTTAAGAAGGAATAGAAAGTTTATATTCAAGTGTCCACAGACAGCTGTCAATGAACAAATAAATAAGGAAGATCTTCTGACAAAACACACATTCTCACCTTACACTACACGGTATGGTAGGATTAGTAAACCTCCGAAACGTTTTGAAATAAATGCCACGAGATACAACATACAATAGGTCAGATAAAGAATGGTCACGTTATGATGTCAATAAGAATGGACAGTTATGCGTACATGCGTAGCATGACGTAACACATCGTTCAATAGGTCAAATAAAGAACGTGAACACGGATGTTAGAATAAGAATAGTCTAACGCTGTTGGAGCGTATGGACGACCGTGCGTCCATACAAACGTCTAGTCGGATAAGAAATAACATGTATTTAAGGTATGTATGGGTTAAGTAATTACTGTTACACCGTTATAACGATATCTGTCAATAACCATGTAAGTAGACCCTAAGATAACATCGATGTAACGAAAGAATAATAGGAACATCGTTGATAATTAACGCAGTATTGCGTTTCAGGTAAGGCAAGAATGGTGTTAGAAATGCATATGTACGATTAAGAGATATATCATCATTAGCCTACACCTATAACGTCATGTCAAGGTATTAAGATGATAATTTCATATAATAAATATTATGAAGGATATCTTTATGGGGTTAAGGTGATATCTTATGTCAGGACGGGAGTGTGTATCACATGTTAAATCATTCCTTGTTATAAATACCCCCCGTCATTGTTAATATTATAACTGTTATGAAAAGGGGAAGATGTAAGATATGTAAGTACCCGAATGCCCCCGCATATCACGGCGTGACGTCATGAGGTTCGATCACCAATAAAAGTCAGTTACATACAAGAACTCAGAGTGTCGATACATCATTACACCTACTACCACGCGATAGCGGCTGAGACTATGCCGCACACCTACGCAGTTACACTGAACTGCGCTGGGCGGTGGCAGGATAGCCACCGGGCAGACCCCGACTGGGCTGCCCTCTTCTGCGTGTGGCTAACTCACCCCCCCCCCCCCCCCACCCCCCCTCCAACCTGTAGATTCGATGTGGGATCTGGCGAGTCAGGGGGCGGGGCAGATGACTGTGGACGCCGCGGAGAGCAGATTGGTTCAATAAACCAAGTTGAAGCGTACTTATATTGGATCTTGGCGTTCTTCCGTGTGCGCGTGGCATGGTGAGAGTTGGAGGGCCCTGGGCCATTACACTATTTTAGCAATAGTTTTACCATTGAATTGTCTTCAGAAGCTTTGAAGAAGAAAATTCTCGTAATAACCTATATCAAACCAGCAATAGAATGCAATCAATCTCAATGCGTTCTCTCTGCTGTCACAATGGGGATTGTCTTGACGTTGGCAATTTTCTCATTTTCCTGCAGGATGTTTTATGACTAGCCACATAATGTAGCGTTTATAAGATATAGGCAATATACGGCCCCAAATGGAACACGCCCCCTCAGTCCGGGTACACCCATCAGACATTCCATTGCCAGGATTTCCACCGCTGTGTATAACTTACGGCGTCATCAAAGACAGGTTGCTCTCATACCATGTCTATGTGGTGTGGGAGGTTAAAAATCCCTTGGGTCGGTAAAAGTGTAGGCTCGGGCTTTCTATTGACAAATTGTCTAATGGTGAAAACAAGTCTATTCAGACTTATCCATGTTAGGCAGTATAAATCTTCAAGGGAAAAAAAGGTAAAAAAAAGAAAGATGTATGTCAAGTCTATATTTCTCTCTCTCTCTCTCTCTCTGTCTCTCTCACTCTCTCTCCCTCTCTTATTCAGATGATTGATATAGACAGAATCTTTTTTTTAAATTGTTTTTATTGAAGATTTATACTGCCTATCATTTTCACGGTTAGACAGTCGGTCGATTGAAAGCCTGAGCCTACACTTTTACCAACCCAAGGGATTTTTAACCCCCGACACCACATAGACATCGTATGAGAGCAACTGGCCTTTGATGACACTGTAAGTTATACACAGCGGTGGAAATCCAAATTGGCAGAGGTGATGGCATAGGGAATCAAACCATCGACCTTCCAATGACTTACAAAATTGATACTTGTCATTTCCTAGCCTGGTGTTCGCCATTACTAGGATAGGGCAAGAATTAGTTACTTCAGTGTCAGGATAATATGACTTTAAAATATCGGTTCATGCTGCTAGCGGCCTGATGTCCTAGAGCAGCAGCACTGTAAAGTTATTGTGAGTGCGAACTGTCACAAGTCGGTACCTCTCCTGATATGACCTTAGATGTCGTTAGGACGTAAAACAACAACAAACAAGCCAACAGGCAAGTCGGTACCCGTCCTGCTATAACCATAGATGTTGCTAGGACATTAAAAATACATTCAAACAAGCAAGTCGGTCCCCGTCCTGCTATGACCGCAGATGTTGCTAGGTTGTAAACCCCCAACAAAACATTGACATTATCTATGCCTCAGTCGATGCGCCTCCGGAGTCCCTAGAGCTCCAAGCTCTATATCGGGTAATAACTGTTTAGTTTTCTTCTGGTGCGGTAATATTAGCCCTCCGTCCCTCCGCCCCTTCCGCCCTCCGTCCCTCCGTCCCTCCGCCCCTCCCTCTGTCTCTCCGTCCGTCCCTCCGTCCGTCCCTCCCTCCCTCCCTCCCTCCGTCCGTCCCTCCCTCCCTCCGTCCCTCCGCCCGTCCGTCCGTCCGTCCCTCCCTCCCTCCGTCCCACCCTCCGTCCGTCCCTCCTTCCCTTCCTCCCTCCGTCCGTCCCTCCCTCCCTCCGCCCCTTCATCCCTCCGTCCCTCCCTCCGTCCCTCCGTCACTCCGCCACTCCCTCCGCCCTCCTCCGTCCCTCCCCTCCGTCCCTCCCTCCGTCCCCTCCCTCCGCCCCCTCCGTCATCCCTCCGTCCCTCCCTCCCTCCGTCCCACCCTCTCTCCCTCCGTCCCTCCCTCCCTCCCTCCGTCCGTCCGTCCGTCCGTCCGTCCGTCCGTCCCTCCCTCCCTCCCTCCCTCCCTCCCTCCGTTCGTCCGTCCGTCCGTCCGTCCGTCCTCCCTCCCTCCCTCCCTCCTTCCCTTCCTCCCTCCTTCCCACCCTCCCTCCCGCCCTCCTTCCCTCCTCCCTCCCTCCCTCCCTCCCTCCCTCCCTCCCTCCCTCCCTCCCTCCCTCCCTCCCTCCCAGCTACACCTCCCTGTAGGCCTTTTTACCTGAGGGCGTCAGTAGAATCAAATTGTAGTCACGGAGGTCAAAGTTCAACAAGAGACGTTAACCTTGCCCCAGGTCTATTCAGTCCTGATGCCCTTTGTGGGTTACGGTTGGCAAACATTCACTCCATGCCGGTGCTATGTGTGTATATATATATATACATCGATATATATCTAGATTTATATCATCTGCTCCCTGTGACGCACAACGAATTGTGCGAGTATAAAGATACGTAAGGGAATTATTATCATTATTGTTATACTCGGTAAGATCCAACGGTACTGGTGGTGCCACCTGTGGCCTCCTCGCCTCCACCAGATCTAGACCAGTGTCAGTCGCACCATATACATATATATCGCCGGGCACAGTGGCTGAATTGGTAGAGCGCCTAAATGTAGTGAATCTCACATTAAAAATGTTATGCAATAATATGCTTAGTCAGCGTTTCATTTGTATCACATACATGCAGAGACCTTTTCTCTCTCTCATAATATTTCAGTTACTGGTGTTCCCTCTAGGGATGCAGTGTGCTTTAAATCAAGAAGTGATGGGTTTTTGCACCTAACTTGGCTGCCCTTTCCAAATGGAAGCAAAGTCACCCCAATGACAATAGTGGCTTCACGCCTGCGGAAGTGGCTTCCAGCTACTTGCATGTTCCACAGCTGAATACGTAAAGTGGTAAATGTGCCACACGCGGGCGGCTTATTACAGTCTATAGATGCTTCGCGTCATTAAAATGTCTTCTGAACCCCACTAAATATCAGCTCGTCGGCCACTAAGAGGGAGCTCGCGTAGCTCGCGCATGCACAATTTGCATGCGCTGACCAGACCGTGGGATTGGCTGGCAGATTTGTCCCACTTACCTGCTGAAGATTGGGGTGCAGTTAAATGAATACTGGTCTCTGGTGCTGAAGGTGCTACTGCTAAGATTAGTGGAGTAAACCTTCTATACATGCCATATTAGACCTGTATGTATACTGTGTGGCATATTGCAGATGGAGGGGTGGGGGCAAGATGTGCCACCTGGAGGGAAGCAAGGGAGTAGGGCTGCTTGAGCAGCCAGTCTGCCCTCCAGGCAGCACACCAACCACCAGCAACCACCTAGCAACCACTACAAGGAAAGGTCACAGGCGTTGGAGAAGACAATGTAGCGATACAGGATAATTACATTCCATCATAATATACGCATAAGCCTTTATACATAACATAATTAAAATAGATGATTTTACATATGTGGAGGCATATGTAATAGCCGAGCGGGTCAGTCGAATGATTTCAAATGGGTCAAAGCCAAGGGTCAAGGCCTATTTGAAAATGCTCCGCCCACCCACAAGGACTATCATGGTGCTACCAAGTGTGTGCAATCGTGTATTTCGCTTTTCATTGCATTTTATAGAGCTACTTTGCTATTCGCTATGGAACTATGGCTCCATATCCCAGTGGGGGAGCACTATAAAGCTATTAGTATTAGAAGTGTCAGCAACATGGTATTTCAGTGGGGTTGCAAATTGTAGCTGTTACAACTGTCAGCAGCATGGTATATCAGTGGGGTCGCACTATAAAGCTGTCACAACTCGGTGCTCCTCCCGTTATCTCTCGAGGTTGTTGCTAAGGCGTGAAACCCCACTGAATCACATTCGATCCCTCCCACATGGAATTAATCCATTTACCCGCTTTAATTCAGAATTTAATCATAATGGCCCGAGTATACACTTTCTACTCGGTGCTGCTCCCCATTTCTGCATGAACTACAGTAACTGGTGCTGTACATTATACAGCAGGAGCCACTCCCTTAATTCTACACCATCGCTGCTGTAACTAATACAGCACTGATCAAACTCAGATTATTTAGACTGTCAATTACAATAGTAAGATGGTGGGAAGACCAGTGCTCCGGCGCTGACAAATGTCATATTCAGGTGAATAAATACTTTACCAAAAAACAAGAAACAAAAAACTGTCCCCAAAACCCCCCAAAAAACTAACAAAGGATAGCTGTGTGAACTGATGTGAACTGGGACCATGGTCCAAGTTTCCTATCTGACGTCATAAAGAACACATTTCAAAGCTAATGAAAATCTGTTGCGCAATCTAGACACTTGACAAGAAGGGAGACTTGGCCTTATTATGTGTGGCGGGCATTCATTCAATAGCTGGCGTTGACTGAGGAAGGAATTTGATAACTGCAAGGATGCAATCAATCACACAAACCCCCACCCTCATATCGCCGAGCTGGGAGATCAGGTGAGCATTTAGAGGAGCCATATTGACCCCCCCCCGCCCCCCCACCCTTCCCTCTAAACCGTTAAACCCTTAATCTGGGTCTGTAAAGCTTATTTTGTTTAATGACGCCTCTAGAGCACATTGATTTTTATCATCGGCTATTGGACGTCAAACATATGATCATTCTGACATATTGCTTTGGAGGAAACCTGCTACCGCCACATAGGCTACTCTACGATAAGCAGCAAGGGGTCTTTTATATGCACTTGTCCACAGACAGGACAACACATACCACAGCTTTTGATGAACCAGTTGTGGACCACTGGTTGGAACGGAATATAGTCCAAACTGCAAATGTGTCCACTGAGCAGGATCGATAGGATGACCCACACCTTCACAGGTGGACACGCTATCGCCTGAGCTACGTCCCGCTCCCTTAATATGGGTCTGATGCATGCAGTGACTATATAGTCAACTAGGTTATCTTCAGTTGGGGTGGGGGAGGCGGGGGGGGGGGGAGGGGGGGGGGGTCTGGGGGGCGCCATCTCACGATTTCGAGAAAGAGTTACTTATTCCTGCTGATGATGATCATTTGTTGTAAGTAAATATCATTTGGCGGGAATAAATAATACATTCACCTTATTTTATTTATCATTTAATGGAAAGTCATAGGTTTCCTTGTCATGTTTCCAATACATGTGAAAAATGTTGTCTGCTTTTCATGTTATCGAAGCCAGACAATATCTTTATAGGCGGTGATCAGTCTGATTCAAATGTATGCTTTTTTAATCTTTTTACTGGCAGTCATACGATTTTATTTACTGATTAGAATGCGAGTACAAATTCTCTTCCAGTCGCTTGTTATCAAAGACAGACGACATTTTATGTATAGGCAACGATCAGTGTGACTCAAATACATGTTCATTTTTCACAGACAGTCATAGGATTGTATTTGCTGATTAGAATTTGACTACAAAATGTTCTCTGCTCACATGTTATCAAAGGCAGACGACATCTTATTTATAGGCGGCGATCAGTGGGACTCAAATTCATGTCTATTTTTCACTGACAGTCACAAGATTTGATTTACTGATTAGAATATGAATACAAAATGTCGTCTGCTTGCTTGTCGATAAAGGCAGACAACATTTGTTACTGGCATCAATTGATGTAACTAAAATTCCCTCTAATATTTATCTATGATGCATATTTTCACCAAAAGTAATATATTTCCATTTACCTATTAGCATTTTGAGGGCAAAATGTCGTCTGATTGCATGTTATTGTCAGTGAAGGCAGGCGACTTTTTGTTTTATTGGCGGTAAATAATGCTGTTTTTCATAGACTGAAGGGTCTGTAATGAGACTGTTGGAAAGAGCGGGTGTAGATGGCGAGCTGGGGTTATATATATAGACATAGACAAGACTGAAGAAGGCACTGCATAGATACCCATAGAAATGACAAGGGACGGGGTGTTATGAGGAAAGTGGTTGTCATGACTCCGCCCCCCCCCACACACACATTCTTTCAGTCCTGGCCTCTGATGTTCAAACATGTGTGCTGTACCCTATCTAACGGACTTACTTATCTACAGAGGACTTAATGTTTCATTTTCTGCTCGCTAGAGATTTTGTTTGTTTGATATGTGGTAATGCTATGGGATATATATTAAGGGTATCGCTATGGTTATGAATATTGCTCTTTTATTGCCGATATAGCATTGAATTGCCATTACTGACTAGCTTACCCGTCGTGGTATGACCTTAGATGTTGCCAGGACGTAACACTCCAACAACCAATCGACTAGTTTACTCACTCACCCATTCACTCACTGCCCAACTCACTACTGCACTCACTACCCCACTCACTCATTCACTCACTCATCCATTATCTTACTACATGACCAGACGGGATGGCTGAATGAGTTAGAGCGTCCGTCTCCCGTGCTGGTAGGTCGTGGGTTCGAGTCCCGGTCGAGTCAAACCAATGACTTTAAAATTGATACTTGTTGCTTCCTAGCCAGGCGCTCGGCATTATTAGGATAGGGCAAGGACTGGTGTGCTCAGTCAATGTGACTGAGTGGGATACCAGGTCATGGTGCAAGCGGCCTGGTTTCCCAGTCGGACAGCACTATAAAGTCGCCATGAGTGCGCACTGTCACAAGTCGGTACCCGTCCTGATATGACCTTAGATGTTGCTAGGATGTAAAACAACAACAAACAAACAAACAAGCAATCTTACTACATCACTCACTCACACTCACTCATACTCACTCACACTCACCCACCCCGCCCATGCACTCACACACACTCACTACCTTACTACCTCACTCACGCAATCACTCACTCAATCACTCACTCAATCACTGCCTTACTACATCACGCACTGCCTTACCACATCACTCACTGCATTAGTACATCACTCACTCACTGCCTTACTACATCACTCACTCACTCCCACACTCACACACTCACACTCACTCACAATATACATGAGTTAGATAGGGACTAGAATGACCAGTTTTAAACACTAATCAAATGCTCTCCAGCAGAACTTTGTGGAGCTTCCCTGTCCTGACATGTGTTTGGAGAGTGTTCGGTAGTACAAAGGGAACAGCATGCATTTGTTGTTTCCATGTTGTGTGGTTTTGTATTTAGATATGCGCAATTTCTGCCTACCGGACCGAGTAGCAGAATCAGTAAGAGCGCTGGCTTCCCTCACTCCACCACAGCTCCTATGGAGGAATAGTAAGCCAGTATATGTTCCCCTACCATTTATACTCATATAATGCGTTATGCATCACATGTATATGTTAATAATATGTTGCTTATTTACTTGCACTCAAGTAAAAATGAGAGACAAATAAGTGTTCACACTTCCTGTCTACCATTCGCTATTTCGCTATTAATACGCATAGATCAGGGAAGAATTAGGAATGCGGCAAATTGGCACTAGGAGCAAACCTTACTCCGCAGATAACTGTAGTAATAGTATTTATATTAGCATAACCCATTGCGCACCACATAATAATATACGTCTCTGATCTATGCTTGTTAACATGTGTATATTAATATGCATAGATCAAACCCAACAAACAACACATGAAGATTGAATACTGTAATCTCTTTCAGGTCACTGACATTAAACAGATCCAGGGAAGCAAAGAATTAGCTATGCGGGGCAGTGGCGCTAGGAGCAAACCTACCCCACAGATAACTGTTGTAATATGTCATTTATATAAGCATAACCTATTACGCACCCCATAGTAACATAGTTACGCCTTGTCTTTTGAAGCAGTTCCTGCTTGCTGCTTACTTGTTAGATGAGGTAAGCGTATCAGACTAATCCATAGCGGATGCACTATCTAGCCCATCTCGGTGTCATAAACAGGAAGTGGTGTGTGCCAGTGAGTAACCATGTGGAGTCCATAGAAGTGGCGCAGGCGCCTGAGGCCATCAATCATGGCCGCTTGACTGGGGTCAGTCCCGCCTGGCCACCCTCCAGATGTCGCTGCTGTAGGCCCAGTGGTACAGCAGTCCAGGGTGGCGCCATCTAGTGAACTAACTAAGCATACTAATAGTCTTCCTGATTTTTTTAAAACAAAAAATGCTCACATTTTTATCACTGAAACGCTTGTTTATATATATATATGAGTCGGCCTCAAGACAATGGGCCAATTGGTGGTCAATTTAAGATGTTGGCGTCGCAATTCTTAACGTGTAGTGCATTTCTTTGCTTCATATTAAATTATCCTAGAAACAAATAAGGTTGTTGTATTTTTCTCTACCTTTACATTCAGGATCAATTCAAGGACTTTCCGACACCTCTGTCAATGCTAAACTATAATTATGCCGATCGACACCGACATCCAATGCTCGACGCCGACAACTTTAACAGATGTCGGCGTCGCAATTCTTAAAGTGTAGTGCATTTCTTTGTTTTATATTAAATTATCCTAGAAACAAATAAGGTTGTTGTATTTTCTCTACCTTCACATTCAGGATAAATTTAAGGACTTTCCAACACAACACGTCTGTCAATGCTAAACTATAATTATGCCGTTCGATGCCGACATCCAATGCTCGACGCTGACAACTTTCCCCAATTGGCCTATTTTCGTGAGCCTGACTCATATATATGATTATGTACATATCTAATTGATGATTTTTAAAATATATATTATCGCATACCTGTCTATGCGATCACAGAGACTGATAAGGATAGTTGGTATTGGTTAGTGAGGTGGGAGTAGCACCATGGTGGCGTCACCAGTCTGAGTGAATAATCAGGGATAGGAACCAGTGAAGCTTCCGTTATTTATATTTGCATAAGTTCATATACGTCATATATATATATACATGTGTATATGTGTATATATATGGATTTATACATGCATACATATGTATATATTATATATATGGTACTCCACAACGTTCAACGTTCCATGGCCTTTCACTCGGCCACGCACACACGGAAGAACGCGAAGATTTAGTGACAGTACGCTTCCACTGGTATTTTTACAAAACCTATCCGCTCTCCACAGTGCCAACAGTCAAGTGACCTGCCCCCCCCCACATCGCCTCTATAGGTGAGTGGGGGTGTGATGGCCTCACGCAGTAGAGGGCAGCCCAGTCGGTGCCCTGCCCAGTGGCTAGCATGCAGCCACCTAGCACAGTTCAATGTAACTGCATAGGTGTGTGGCGTAGTGTCTGCCGCCACCGCATGGTAGTGGAGCTCATGTACAGACTACTACATATATATAAATTTATAATCCATCCCACAGTGTTGGTATGCCCTGGAGTTTGTCCGCGTGCTAAAGGTGGCTGTGGCGGATTCAGGAACTACACTGAAATAACATGCACACCACTCAGTGAGGGAGTAACTCCAAAGTGGTTTGTCCTTTGTTTATTCTCCCATAATTCATTATATATATATATTTTACCTCGGTATATAGCCTCAGGCTAGCCGCAGGCTAGGGAGAGGTAAGCACATCCGGGTCCAGCAATTAGCATAAGCAGCTCACAGCGGGAGGACGTTCGCTGAGCTGCTCCGGCAGGATTTAACTACTACAACACTTTAACCAACTGTAAGTATTGAGGAATTGCGATAAACTTCTTAAGGATGGTTTATAGCATCCCATTATGAAAGCTTAGAACTTTCTCAGGTCCGATTTGGACATGTTTTGGTGTTATAAAAAACACAAGGATAGAACGCTTATGTACAGAACCGAAACCGATACCGCTTGATATAGCGAAACCTGTATACAGACAGGCAGAGATGTTAACCCGAGTTGCATCTCCTAAGGAAATTCCTCCGAACCCTAAAGAGGGTTTTGTTGGGGATGATCCTGGGTTTCTTTTATAGACTCCCCAGACCGGTTTTTGAGGCGAGCCTCCGAGTTTCGTAATATTTTCTTCAACTTGCTGGCGCAGAATGCCGCGGGTGGGAGAAGTGTACGAAACAGAGAGAGCGGGCGTGCCAATGGCCGCCCCTCCGTATGGTTGGTTTCACTACCGATAAAACCTACGGCATACCATTAGCTTAACGCCTGTATACAGAACGGTGTAAACACGTTACTCTATACCATAAGAATAATACCTCAACCCAGTTCTGGGGCTCACTTTGTGACCATGTTGAGATGATACCGGTATTAAGTAACTTTTTTGTTACAGAAACCGATGGCCACCAAGCGAAACAAGGTTCCGCCGGCAGCGGCAGAAGGCCGCATGCCCTCAGGGTACGATTCGTCGCCGCCACAGACGTGTCCACCGTCACCACAGCCAGGAGCTGGTCCTTCGGATAAGGATAGCGGAGAGGAGGACCTAGAAGAAAAGATCGTCAGACTTATGGAGAAATACAAAAACACGCAGCCCATTACACAGGTTTCCTCTCCTCCCATCCCAGACGACGACTGGGAAGACTTTTCGGATGATGAAACAGAATCAGCATTTGAGGTTCCGAAACCGAAAGTCAAAAGGCGCAAAAGACCCGTGAGTAGCTCAGGTGATGAATTCACCAAAGTCAATAAGAAGCGGGTTAAAAAGACCAAGAAAAACAAAAAGAAGAAGAAGAAGGACTCATCATCTGATGATTCAGATGACTCGACCTCAACTGAGTCTGACTCAGAGACCGAAAGAGCGGGTGTTTATGCAAGGATAGGGGCGAAAATTAAAAAGAAATGCCCGTTGGCGAAAGCAAAGAGGTTGCGTACCACAACCATGATGAGGGAAACGTTAAAAGGACATTTCCACACGTTCAAACCCGCTGAGGTGATCAACAAGTTAACCAAACAAATCTCGGGAATCAAAGGGGTTCCCGAGTCCATCAGCAAAGAAATGGATGCAGGTATCCATCTCTCGGATGAAAGACGGCGTTACGAGAACGCGTTGTGTACGATCCAAAAAGCAGTGCTCGGAGCTCTGACTTCTATAACTCCGGTAGCAAATAGAATGCAAGCCGAGAATAAATTCTCGTCGCTTGCACGAGTCATGGATAAAGGCATTGCGCTGCTTACCGCAGCGTCAAACTTTATGACTTTTCGACGTTTCGAGAACGTCTATAAGTCGGTGACCACAGATGCTGGCAAAGAAGTAGCCAGGTCTAAGAAAGTAACGGACAATGACGGTAAAGAATATACACTTTACCTCCCACCAAAGCCAGTGCTAGGTAAGCCGCTGGACAAAACCAAAATGTTTGGGGGACAGCTAGCGCACCTCTTCAAAGCAGTGGAAGTAGACACTAAAAGCGCTAAGAACACTGACAGGAGTAAAAAGTTTGACAACCCCAGCAAATTCCGACGCCCCCGCTCGGATTTTCGCTTCCGCCGAGGAGGCAGGCCGGGACGAGGAGGTCCATCCTTCGGGTTCAATCCCAGAGGATGAGGCAGAGGAGAACGACAGACCACGGGGTGGAACGACAACCGCGGGTACAAAAGGGAGTTTACACCCAGACCCCAGTTCCCACGGCCAGGAGCCAAGTAGAGTCGACGACACAGACTTCTACCCTCAACATGGTGTCTGAAGAGACACAAACATATGTAAGCAAGTTTAAGGCAGGCAATATCCTGAACTGTTTACAAAACTGGTGTAATATTACAACTGATAGCGAAATTTTGGACATTGTTAAAGGGGTTCAAATACCGTTCACAGACATACCAAAACAGAAAAGAGTTCCGTTCCCATATAAATTTAACACAGAAGAAAAACTACAAATTGATTTTCAGGTTTCTCTTTTTGAGACAAAGAGAATTATTGAACGAGTACAAAACACAGAAGGACAGTTTATTTCTAATGTTTTTTCTAGGCCGAAACCAAATGGCGAAATTCGCATGATTTTGGATTTAACAAAATTAAATGAATCGGTTACATACAAACATTTTAAAATGTTCTCATTAGAAACGGCGAGAGATTTAATTACGCCGGAAGCCTGGCTCGCCAGTGTAGACTTAAGAGATGCGTATTACACAGTCTCCATTTGCAAAGAACACAGACAATTTCTGAGATTTATTTGGAACGGTACCCTCTTCCAATTTACATGCATGCCTAATGGTCTAGCTTGCGCACCTCGACTGTTTACAAAGTTATTAAAACCTGTTTTTGCAGTCATGGGTAGAATAGGACACACAATGTTCCC
This sequence comes from Branchipolynoe longqiensis, assembly GCA_030323885.1. Taxonomy (NCBI): domain Eukaryota; kingdom Metazoa; phylum Annelida; class Polychaeta; order Phyllodocida; family Polynoidae; genus Branchipolynoe; species Branchipolynoe longqiensis. The sequence continues at coordinate 53,580,284 of CM059199.1, read as the reverse complement.
ATACATAGATGATTCATTTATTATGGCAGAATCCTTTGACAAATGCCAAACAGCAGTTAATGATTTGTGTGATTTATTAACAGATTTAGGTTTTTACATTCATGACAAGAAATCTGTTTTCGTCCCGAATAGGGAATTAAAATGCTTAGGTTTTCTGATTAACACCAAAGCCATGACCGTATCTCTAACGGAACAGAAACTACAGAAGTTTCATGACACGGCCTCCCAGCTGCTTGACATATCCAGGCCAAAGATTAGACAGGTCGCCGTCCTTATCGGTATAATGGTCTCGTATGCACCGGCTGTTCTTTATGGAGCGGCGCATATCAAGTCTCTAGAAATAGACAAGAATAGAGCGTTAGCACGCACAAAGGTAACTTCGAAAGACCAATGAACATTTCCCAAGACGGGTGTAAAGACATTTTTTGGTGGATCGAGAATATTAATAACTCTCCCAATCCCATTCGAATGGGTCAACCCAACACGGTAGTTACTACCGATGCTTCATTACAAGGTTGGGGAGCTCATCGAAATGATGTAGCAACAGGGGTAGATGGTTAGAAAACGAAAAATCAGACCATATTAATGTTCTTGAATTAAGAGCGATTTACTTGGGCCTTTTGAGTCTAATTAAAATACCTAAAAATAGGGTTCAACTTCTGACAGATAACACTACAGCTATGGCATATGTCAGGAATATGGGAGGTACAAAGTCAAAAGAATGCAATAACTTGGCACAGAGTATTTGGAACTGGGCGCAACAACATCAAATATGGTTAACCATATCTCATATCCCAGGGTCGCAAAACGTCCTGGCTGACAAAAAGAGCAGAGTCTTTCACGATCACTTAGAATGGAAATTAAACACACAAATTTTCAACAAAATTTGTCAACAATGGGGGTCACCTACGGTAGACTTATTTGCATCAAGAAATAATTTCAAAATTAACAAATATGTGTCATGGCACCCAGAACCATTTGCTTGGCACATAGATGCTTTCTCACTGATTTGGGAAAATGAATTTTATTACATTTTCCCCCCCTTTAATATCATTACCAGAGTGGCACGAAAGATAAAGATGGACCGGTCCCACGCCATCCTGATCGTCCCCGAATGGGACACACAACCGTGGCTAGCGGGACTAGTCTCGACAGCCAGAGACTGCCTCAGATTCCCAAAATCCCGAGGAAATCTAACTCACCAAGGCCCTCTGGAACATCACGGCAACGTAGCAACAACACCATTGCTTGCATTCCTTTTCTGAATAAATACCTAGAACAATTTGGGTTAGACAAAATTACACAAGAACGGTTGGTGTCGCATGCGTGGAGAAAAGGAACAGTCAAAATGTATACCACATATTTGAAGAAATGGGGCGTTTACTGTCTTATTCAAAAGGTTAAACCTATGAATCCAACTATTGCCCAAGTGTGCAGATTTTTCAGGATGTTAGAACAAGATGGGCTAGGTTACGGCGCAATTAATGCTGCCAGGTGTGCTCTCTCGATCATTCTTCCCAGGTTAGGGGGAGAAACAATGGGTAAACATCACGTAATACACTGGGTACTAAGGGGGATTTATGAACGAAACCCACCTAAACCAAAATACGACCGATTTTGGGATGTGTCACTGGTGTTCAAAATGTTTAAGGATTGGCCACATAATAGATTTCTAGATATAAAACAATTAGGGTTTAAGTTAGCACTTTTATTACTGTTAGTCACAGGTCATCGAGGCCAAACTATAGTGGCACTTTCACTCGATGGACTGGAAATAGATAGAAGGCAAGCGACCTTCGATTTAACAACATTGTTGAAATCTAATCGCATAGGCGACCCTTTGTCATCAATTGATGTAACGCAATTCAAGGACAATCCAAAACTGTGTGTAGTATCTGCGATTAGAACATATATATCCAAGACACAAGGAGTTAGAAACTCAAGACAATTATTGATAAGCTTTATTAAGCCACACAAGGGCATTTCAAGGGACACACTCGCCCGTTGGACAATTAATGTGCTAAAGATGGCAGGAGTGAATACGGACAAATATGCGTCACACTCAACGAGAGGAGCCATGGTGTCAAAGGCATGCCTCCTAGGAATTTCGGTCAAGCGCATACTAGCGCATGCAGGATGGAAGACCGAACGATCATTTGCTAGACATTATAACAAGCGTTTGGAGAAGCCCAGTGGTGTCGCACAACGACTGCTACAGCATTAAAAGGTCAAAAAGGTGAGAACATAAGCCTAGTCACAAACAGTGATTTTAACAATGTTCCATACCACAAAAATAAACAGAAAATAACATAACAATAACAATTAAATATCAGGATAAAATGATATTACGTAAAGTCTCCCTAGCCTGCGGCTAGCCTGAGGCTATATACCGAGGTAAAATAGATTAGTTAGACGAATCTTACCTTGGTATAGATGATGGATAACTATTGTTTTCCCGAGGTATAAGCCTCGGCTAGACGTGGGTGAGGGCCCACCCTCCACACCCTACCACGTCTAGACTGTTGCTTGTACCAAGGAAACATTAGTTTTTAGAATTTTTTATTAGAGATCATTTTATCCTGAATTAGTAGGTAAAGATTGCTGGACCCGGATGTGCTTACCTCTCCCTCACCCACGTCTAGCCGAGGCTTATACCTCGGGAAAACAATAGTTATCCATCATCTATACCAAGGTAAGATTCGTCTAACTAATCTATATATGTGTTGTATGAGAACTATGCGAGTATAAAGGCATGTAAGGGAATGTTCCTTAATAGTATCACTCCAATGTTGCGTACTACTCGATGGGTGATACCATCACTAATTGGGACCGATGGCGCCACCACTTCCAACCCTTCCAGTGGTGCGAAACACTGTCAATCGTGCACTGGAAATATACATATATATATATTTATATATATTGTATGTGTAAAGTAAATTAAACATGTTGACAGCACATTTTCCGTGGTTATATTTACTACAGAGTTTTTTTTTCGTCTGTATAACTTACAGCATCATCAAAGGCCAGTTGCTCTCATACCATGTCTATGTGATGTGGAAGATTAAAAATCCCTTGGGTCGGTAAAAGTGTAGGCTCTGGCTTTCAATTGACCAACTGCCTAATGGTGAAAACAACTCTATTTAGACTTATCCATGATAGGCAGTATACATCTTCAAGAAAAAAAACACCATGCGCTAATTTTGAAACCCTCAGCAGTGTGTTTGTAGATGGCTGCTGCTGAATACTGAGGCGGTTCCGTCACTACTTCGCTGGCACTCTCCCACTTTGCGCTCTTCTACTTGACCAGGTACCTGGCCGCCCTCCCCATCTGGTCTACTTTTCCGAATGGTCTCCCTTCACGTGCCCCTACTCACGTTTGATTTAATATGCATTGGCCTCACTCTCCAAGCAGATGTCTGCTCGCTGCATGGCTGTGTCTGCTGGAGCCTACTAGTTCATGAGTAATGTCAGGTTGGAGAGTGTGCTTCCTCACATAGGTTGCGAATGGAGTGGCCTTGGGTTTCTATCAGGAGGCTTGCATTACATTTTTCCTGTAATTTTAGGTAATGAATGATACATGATGAAGTTGATCAGATATTTATAGGGGCAGTAATATGACTAACACAACTTTATTTTACAAGTAGCAGGAGTGAATATGACAATATGGGAGTTACTTAAAGCTGCATAGTCCGATGAAAACATATTTTTGAAACCAAAACAATTATTTAGATTTGATTGTACATATCTAACTTTAATACTGGTGCACTTATCAAACAGTTGCCACCATATAGAAACGAATACTGAGGCAATTGAATAGAACCTGTTGCTGCAGAAGCCAATGGTGTCAGAATTTTGGCGTGCATGCCAAAATAAATTTAGTATGTTTGTACTTCAAATATCTCAAAACTTAGCCATTTACCATATAAGATACTTCAAACTAAATAAAGTAAGTTAGATTATATCGATCAACGTAATATATTTATCTCAGAAAATGATAGAAACTCAAAACCATCGGACTATGCAACTTTAAGGTCGTCTGATGCCGAGGACCAAGTGGTCAATAGTGACTCTCTAGGAGACCAGACGGGATGGCCGAATGAGTTAGAGCATCCGTCTCCCGAGCTGGTAGATCGTGGGGTCGTGGGTTCAAACCCTGGTCAAGTCAAAACAATGACTTAAAAATTGATACTTGTCACTTCCTAGCCAGGCGCTTGGCATTATTAGGACAGGGCACGGACTGGTGTGTTCAGTGTTAGGATAATGTGACTGAGTGGGATACCAGGTCATGGTCCCGGTGGCCTGGTTTCCCAGTGGGACAGCACTATAAAGTCACCATGAGTGCACACTGTCACAAGTCGATACCCGTCCTGATATGACCTTAGATGTTGTTAGCAGGTAAAACAACACACAACCAAACAAAACAAATAAGTGACTCTCTGGGCCATATACAGCATAACCCTGTAAAACCAAACTTGAAGGGACCCTATAAATTTGTTTGGATTAACCGATCATTGGTTTAACCAAGCTTTGGCTTTGACTTTGACTTTGAGTAAACGTGTATTGCGCATGTAATATACAATGTATGTGGACACCTTGATTATTGTTTTTTATGTATGTACAGTATAACCCTGTTAAACCAAGCTCGGTTAAACCAGACGATCGGTTAATCCAAACTTTTGTCGGCGGCCCGGCAAAATACTACCATTTATCATATAAAAAAAGTCAGCAGTGGGGTCTCAGATGACCTTATAATAACATAAAAGTTTGGTTTAACCATACCGGAGTGGCCTGGGGTCCGACAATTTTGTTTGGATTAATCGATAATTTGGATTAACCAACTTTGGTTTAGCAAACTTTTTTTATATGATAAATGGTAGTATTTTCCCGGGCCGCTGAAAAAAGTGTGGATTAACGGTCGTTTGGTTTAACCGAGCTGGGTTTAATAGGGTTATACTGTAGTGATATATGTTAGAGGGCGCTTAATCAGGTGAATAGGCTTACTCTATGGAAAGGGAATCGAAACCGGTTCAGATTCCACAGCCATAGATAGGAATCTTTGTTTGGGTGTAAGCTAAATTCTTGCAAAAGACGAATGCACTAGAGAGGTCTGGATTATTTCCCCCCTCCCCCTTCCTCCTTTCCCCCCAGGAAATATTTTAATATAAGAACTCTGAAATACAGTGTCTAGCCATTTCAAGGAGGTTACATACTGAGGTGCTTTTTTTGGTGTTTTTTGTGTGTGTTTTTTTTTGGGGGGGGGGGGGGGGGCAACTGCTTAGCTCTGACTCTATTGTCACGAGTTAATAATTACACTATGTCATATACAAAGTAAATTCCACATATTCCTGACATCACTGAACCAGATATTTCAACTGCAACCCTGTAGGTAGAGACTAATGTATCTAGGCCCATTTAACCAAATATCTCATGATTATTCGGTGTAGTTTTAGCGAAATAGCGAATGGTAGACAGGAAGTGTGAACACTTATTTATCTCTCATTTTTGCTTGAGTGCAAGTAAATAAGCAACACAAGGAATAATTAGTAGCATGTGGTGAATAAGGGGTCAAATTTCCCTGGATCATCAGCCCATGCTTTTTCTAATCTCTTCTTGAATGAATTTATTGACTCGGCATCAATAACATTTTGTGGGAGACTGTTCCATATATTTATGATCCTGTTTGAGAAACTGTTATGATCCTGTCTGAGAAACTGTCTTGTTTTAAGTGCACTGCAATTGATAGTTCTATAATATGAATATTTTGTTCAGATCTATCTAATATTCATGTAATGAATCCATGTTGAAGTCAGATGACCATATTTTTTAGTTCCCTTTAAGAGTACATCGAGGGAAGATTGAACTATTGTTACCAAGCCCTGTCGGATTTCATTGATTGATTGATTGATTGATTGGAGTGTTACATCGTAACAATACATGGTCATATCAGAACCGACTACTAGGAATAGATCCTAATTATCCTGGTTATATATCACATCGTAACAATATATGGTCATATCAGAACCGACTACTAGGAATAGATCCTAATTATCCTGGATATATATCACATCGTAACAATATATGGTCATATCAGAACCGACTACTAGGAATAGATCCTAATTATCCTGGTTATATATCACATCGTAACAATATATGGTCATATCAGAACCGACTACTTGGAATAGATCCTAAATTATCCTGGTTATATATCACATCGTAACAATATATGGTCATATCAGAACCGACTACTAGGAATAGATCCTAACTATCCTCGTTATATATCACATCGTAACAATATATGGTCATATCAGAACCGACTACTTGGAATAGATCCTAATTATCCTGGTTATATATCACATCGTAACAATATATGGTCATATCAGAACCGACTACTACTAGGAAATAGATCCTATTAACTATCCTCGTTATATATCACATCGTAACAATATATGGTCATATCAGAACCGACTACTTGGAATAGATCCTAATTATCCTGGTTATATATCACATCGTAACAATATATGGTCATATCAGAACCGACTACTAGGAATAGATCCTAACTATCCTGGTTATATATCACATCGTAACAATATATGGTCATATCAGAACCGACTACTTGGAATAGATCCTAATTATCCTGGTTATATATCACATCGTAACAATATATGGTCATATCAGAACCGACTACTTGGAATAGATCCTAACTATCCTCGTTATATATCACATCGTAACAATATATGGTCATATCAGAACCGACTACTAGGAATAGATCCTAATTATCCTGGTTATATATCACATCGTAACAATATATGGTCATATCAGAACCGACTACTAGGAATAGATCCTACCTATCCTCGTTATATATCACATCGTAACAATATATGGTCATATCAGAACCGACTACTAGGAATAGATCCTAACTATCCTCGTTATATATCACATCGTAACAATATATGGTCATATCAGAACCGACTACTAGGAATAGATCCTAACTATCCTCGTTATATATCACATCGTAACAATATATGGTCATATCAGAACCGACTACTAGGAATAGATCCTAATTATCCTGGTTATATATCACATCGTAACAATATATGGTCATATCAGAACCGACTACTAGGAATAGATCCTAACTATCCTCGTTGTATATCACATCGTAACAATATATGGTCATATCAGAACCGACTACTTGGAATAGATCCTAACTATCCTCGTTATATATCACATCGTAACAATATATGGTCATATCAGAACCGACTACTAGGAATAGATCCTAACTATCCTCGTTATATATCACATCGTAACAATATATGGTCATATCAGAACTGACTACTAGGAATAGATCCTAATTATCCTGGTTATATATCACGCATCCAACACACACCGAAACGAGGATCACAAGAATACAATTTAAATAAATAAATATTTACATTTGTAAAAAAAAAAAATAGAAAAAAAAAAGAAGAAGAATTTAATACCACCGCATACATAGAAGTTTATAATGTGGATCTTGTGCTTTACTTTCCCACGATCCATCTTATATATTGCAGTGTCAACTACTGTGTAACCATGCCAACGTATCTAACCGCCTAATAAAACTACACTTGGGGCCTCGTTGCTGTAATCTATGCATGACTATGAAAAAGCCGGGACTGTGCCTGGAGAGTGACAGACTTCGGCAGACTATAGGTTTCTTATGGGAATTCCTTAGTGCGCCCCTAAAGTGATCCATGTAGGAACGCCTATTTGCTTTTCACAATGTGCGCACACTGTGGGCCCCCTTTACTAACAAACGACCATGCTGCGTTAAACAAAAATATAACTGTGTTAAATGTGTGTTGGTAGTTTAAAGGGATGAAAGATCTGCGCGATTTCGCCGATTTGCGCGATATTTTTTATATTAACTGATTGGTTAGTTATAATCCCATTCTTATATGACCTGAGATGTTTCTTGAATATAAAACCCAAACAAGAAATAGTTAGGTATGGGCAAAAAATAGGCCCGACAAGGATAGTTGAAGCTCGACTTCCGGCATTTGTTCCACGATTCCCTCACAGTGGGGGAAAATGCGCGTTTTCGAGGAAATTCGTCGTCGGTGTAATAATCTCGGCTTGATTTCCGTGTTTTTTGCCGGAGACCACTTTAATCGCTGAGTCTAGATATATCCTATCTAGCTCCAATTTTTATGGGGATTATTTTGAAAGGCAACTATTAATATGGTGTATTTATTTGAGGCATCACTTTAATAACTTGTGAGATATATTTTAGTTGAAGGTGAAGATTGCTCAGTGAATTGCATAGTGGTTGCGGAGTTGAGGCGGTAAGGTAAAAGTCCAAAGGGAAATTGGTTGTATTCTGTGGGCTTTTCATTGCTGATTTACTAGATCCTTTTGGTTGTTGTTGATGTTGAAGTTGAGTTTTGTCTGACGTCTGTACTATCTTGTGCATTAGCTACCCCTTATGGTCCTGTCACACTACGACGTAACGACGTCAACGTAGGGAGAACGTGAAGAACGTTGAACTTCTCGGCGTAGTATGCAAATTTGGGCACAAGTTGAACAAGCGTAGTGATACTGTCATTCAACGAGAGAGGTCAACGTAATGACGCTCCCGGAATCTTATTAACGTTATTCCATCGCTAGAACTACGTTGCTTTATGTTACCTTACGTTACTTACGTCATTAAACATTGGCGAAACGCTGAACGTACGTTCTCCTGACGTTCTCCTGACGTTCTCCTGACGTTCTCATGACGTTCTCCTGACGTTCTCCTGACGTTCTCCTGACGTTCTCCTGACTTTCCCATTATGCCGCATGGATGTTTCCACTGGCTTTAATGTGGGTCAATGAGTGGAACGTAGTGAGGAACGTTTGCCTAACGTCCGTTTAACGTCATTGACGTTCGCTGAGCGTGAACAGAACATACGGCAAACGTAAACCCTTACGTTCGAGCTACGTCAAAATTTTTTAACATGTCCAAAACCTCGACGTAAATCGACGTAACACGACATAATGTGACGTAGCTCGACGTCAGTCTAACGTCATTATGACGTCATCATAACGTAATCCAACGTACATCAACGTAATGACGAAAAATCACCACGTTAGGCTCACATTCGCTCATTACGTCGTAGTGTGACAGGGGTATTAGGTTTCTGGATAAAGAGCATATTGCCTCATGTATAATTATGTATATATATATATATATATATTTGTAGTAGACCACAATGTCCAACTTTCCACGGTCTTTCACTTGTCCACGCACACACGGAAGAACACCAAGATTTAGAGACAGTACTCTTCCACTGGGGCCACATCTCCTGACCAGCCACTGCAGGGACAAATAGTTTTGCGCCTGTCTGGACATGTTCTTGCCCGTGTGAGACCTCTATTTGCTCCCCGAGAGAGTGCCGCTGGTAACTTGCAAAAGCCAGCAGCACTTCAACACTTTTGCAGGCAGCTTTCATAAAATGTACCATCAACAGCGACCAACAGCATGATGATGATGACTATTCCACTGGTTTATTACCAAACCTATGCGCTCTCCGCAGCGCAAACAGTCAAGTGACCCGCCCCCTAACTCGCTAGGTCCCACATCGCCTCTATAAGTGGGTGGGGTGTGTGCTAGCCACATGCAGTAGAGGGCAGCCCAGTTGGGGCCCTGCCTGGTGGCTAGCGTGCCACCACCTAGGGCAGTTCAGTGTAACTGTGTTGGTGTGCGGTATAGTGTCTGCCGTCAAATGAGGTGAGCGTCAGTCTCATTTTTTTTTTTTAGATCTGGGGATCCAAACTCATGAGTTTGTGGCTTTGAACCCTGGTTGAGTCAAACTAATGACTTTAAAATTGATACTTGTCGCTTCCTAGCCTGGCGCTCAGAATTATTAGGATATGCCAAGGACTGGTTGGCTCAATGTCAGGATAATGTGACTGAGTGGGATATCAGGTCCTGGTGCTAGTGGCCTGTTCTCCCAGTGGGGCAGAACTATAAAGTCACCATGAGTGCGCACTGTCACAAGTCGGTAGCCATCCTAATATGACCTTAGATGTTGCTAAAACGTAAATCAACAACAAACAAACTATATAACTATATATATTCATAAATCAATATTTGTGTATTGTATAAGCATTATACGAGTAAAAAGGTGTGCTAGGGAAATATTGTTATCACTATGATATATACATAATTGTACACAAAGCAAGATATTGACTAAATGCACATTATGATTAAATCTATAATTTTGCAGTATAAATATACCGTATTCTCACGTGTTAACACTCTGGGCGTTTAAATTAGCAAATCATTGAAGTGGGGGATGGTTGTTTACCAACACACATGGGCTTTTAAGTGGTGGGCGTTTATGAAATATTGGCCAATTGGGGTGGAGTGGGCATTAACCCACACATGGGCGTTAAACCACAAGAATACCACAATGTATATATATATTAACAGTGACTGCCATTGATAGTCAGAAGTAGATAGTGAGGCGGAAAACTGGATGGCTTACCACCAGTGATATCCGGGTAGTAATAGACAAGCTTATTACAATAGTACAAACTTTCAATTATTTATATTCGCATAATTCTCATATGTCACACATATATCAAATATATGGATAGTGATATACCATATGATGTGTAATAATTAGGAAGAAGGAAATGGTTCTTCCAGCACCCCAGCCCCCCCCCCCCCCACCAGCCGCAATCATCTGGGCCAGCCATGGGTTGACCTCTCTTCCATATAGGCGTCACATCCTGTTACTCACCTGCCGCTAGGGGGCGTTCATGCTTTCCCTTCCTTGGAATTTTACATATACAGGAGCCTAGCTTGGGATTTTTAGGTGGTACGCAGACTTTTTCTCTGGTGGAATAAAACGCTATTCACTGTGTGCGCCCTCACTTCTTCCCACACAAAACCTGGATGGTCTGGGAATAGTTCTAAATTGTTATAAGCCAAATTGAGACTTCATTTAAAGCTTATTTTGTATTCACTAAAATCAGTACATGTTATATTAAACATTTGTTGTTTGTAATCTCAGGTGGTATGCTGCTGCGTACTGCGTATTTGAAAGCTGTGCCCCTGATATAAATATTGATTTATTAATAAATATATATATTTATATATACATTGTATTTATGTGCGTATATAAATATATATAAATAAATATTTATGTATATAAATATTAATTTATATATATATATATTTATACAAATATGTGTGATACCTAAATATGCACCCCGTAAAAATATTTATATGTATATATATATATACATATATATATATATATATATATATATATATATACATACATACTAATTTTCTAGACAAATATTCCAAGCAGTCCTTACACAATATGTTGTAGCCAGTGAAATTTGGGACGAGTGATGCTAGAGGTGCAATTGACATGCATTTAAGAATTAATAGCCCATGGATATGGAAGTTAAATCCCTTATTAAAACTGAAATTAGTTTTTGTAATCCAAGGGTAATTTTAATTGTATAATAAAGCACCGCAAAAAGTTGATATCACTATGAGGCAGCTCTAGTCTGATATCAGATTTATTGAACTGGAAAAGACCACTGCCCCATTCCTCTAAAAGAGGAATAAGATATTTACTAAAGAATAAAAACAAACATAATGGGCAAGTTGCTGTGCATTGTAATGGATGTTATAAGTTAAGAATGAATTATGAACAGAAAGCAGCCAGTTCACAAGTATTTATATTGTTTTGTGTCTCAGTGGTATTGGGAGCATATTCTTTACGATACGATCAATATCAGCCCGGTCCATGAGTTATGCATGACTTGGCAGTTCTTTGCTTTATTTGATGTGTGTGGCTTCGCATATATATGTGTACTCTATTATATTGGTTTAGGACATGCGTGAATTTAGCATGGTTTCAGCTGTGTTTGCTCTTGGTCTCATGTGGCTTCAAATGTGACATCATGTGGCTTCTAACATGGCTTCAAATATGACTTCATATGTGTGATCGGATGTTGCTTCAAACGTAGCTTGATATGTAATGTTGTACTTGCTTAGAATATGACTCCATATGTGCCATTATATGTGACTTGAGATATAGCTTTATATCTGGCTTCAAATATGGCTTCATATGGGCGGCTTCAAATGGAGTTTCAAATGTGGTTTCAAGTGTAACTCGTATGTGGCTTCATAGGGGCTTCTAATATATGGCTTCTAATGTAGCTGATATGCGGCTACAGAGGACCTTCAAATATGGCTTCTAATATGCCTTCAAATGCAGCTCATATGTGTCTTCTTTGGCTTCATAGGGGCGACTAATATGGCTTTAAATCTAGCTCATATGTAGCTTCATAGGGTCTTCAAATATGGCTTCTAATATGGACTGAAATGTAGCTCATATGTGGCTTCGTAGCGGCTTCAAATAAAGCTTCTCATATGGAATCAAATGTAGCTCATATATATGTCTTCATAGGGGCTTCAAATATGGCTTCTAATATGGACTCAAATGTAGCTCATATGGGGCTTCGTAGGGGCTTCAAATATGGCTTCTAATATGGACTCAAATGTAACTGATATGTGGCTTCGTAGGGGCTTCTAATATGAACTCAAATGTAGCAAATATGTGGCTTCAAAGGGGCTTCAAATATGGCTTCCGATATGACTTCAAGTTTAATTCATATGGGGTTACATAATGGTTTTAAATGTGACTCTGTGTTTAGTTTCCAATGTAACTCAAATGTGGTTTCATAGGTGACTATAGATGTGGCTTCATACACAGTGGTGAATATTATTAGTTCCTGGCTTCCCTACCTTGTTCCTATGTGGCTTCAATGTGCCAGCATTTTTGGCTTCACATTTGGCTTCGTCGATGTCCACATATTGCTATGTATGATATACCATGTGACATTGGAAGTGTTTTTTATGAAGTATCTCATTCTCCCATATGTGCTATGAGAACCCTTCCCACCACCCACACACCCACCCACCCACACCAAAACACCCATACACCCACCACCCAACCACACACCCACACCACACACCCACACCATACACCCACACACCCACACACACACCCTCACACACACACCCGCACCCACACACACCCACACACACACATACACCCAAACACACATACACACACACCCACTCGCTCACACACACACACGCACATATCCCCACACCCCAAACCCTCTCACACACACCCACACCCACTCACACCCACTCACACCCACACACACACCCTCACACACACCCTCAGACACACCCTCAGACACACCCACACACCCACACACATCCTCACACACCCAAATACACACACACACAAATACACCCCACACACCCACACACACATCCTCACACACCACACACACCCAAATACACCCACCCACACACACCCTCACACACACCCTCACACACATACACACACACACTTCCACGCCTACTCTTATGCCCCCAAATCACTCCCTCTGGTGTCTTGTTTTAAATATGGCTTCAGATATGGCTTCACGAGTGGCTTCCCGAGTGGTTCATTGGCTCTTTACAGGGTGTTCAATATGCCTACCGTATGGCATCTTCTATGTAGCCCCCTGGTGTCGGCTTCCGCAATAATCCCCCGCACCCGGCACACCCAGACTCACCCCCCCCCCCCCCCCACACACACACCGACAGCCACATAGGCACACATCCCACACACGTACCGTGGCACAGCGGGTGTATGACGTACATCATGGACGTATTACTGGGCTCGCCCCCGGCCTTGCCGCTCGCGTGCTGTCACTGCCGCCGGCACCGGCAGTCTCGGGCAGCAGCGCCGTCTATTCAGTCAGTCACCAGACAGGAAGGCCGAATGAGTTAGAGCGTCCGTCTCCCGTGTTGGTAGACCTTGGGATCGTGGGTCCGAACCCTGGTCGTATCAAAGCGATGACTTACAAATTTATACTTATCGCTTCCTAGCCAGGCGCTCGGCATTATCAGGATAGGGCAAGGACTGGTTGGCTCAGTGACAGGCTAATGTGACTGAGTGGGATATCAGATCATGGTGCTGGTGGCCTGGTCTCCCAGTGGGGCACCACAATAAAGACGCCATGAGTGTGCGCTGTCACGAGTCGGTACCCGTCCTGATATGACCTTAGATGTCGCTAGGATGTAAAACAACAAACAAACACCAATTAAGTCAGTCTTGTGGGTCTAGTCTGAGTCCGGTACAGTTACTAATTGAGTACAGTTACTGACTGCACCCTAATAGACAGCGCTACCCGAGATAAACACAGTAGATTGATCATTATAATTGACCTTACTTTACTTTGAAGTAACTGATTTTAAATGGCTAACTTTTGAGATATTTGAAATGCAACCATGCAACAATTAATTTTGGCAAGCACATCAAAAGTCTTTGAACTATAGGCTTCTGCAGTAACAGGTTCTATTAAATTGCCTCAGTATTCCCTTCTATGTGGTGAAAGGTATTTAAAAAGACGCCAGTATCTAAGTTAGATATGTAGAATCAAATCTAGATAATTGCTTTGGTTTTGACAATTTGATGCTTTAATCGGACTATGCAGCTTTAATGAACACCATCCTACTGAAGTATGCGTCAGCTAATGTCGCAGTGGCAAGCCTGCGTGTTGAAGGTGTTCTCTGTGGTGGAGTGGTTAGAGTCTTTGACGTTTTTCTAGGTCGGATCTGAAGGTCGGTGGTTCGATTCCCCATGCCCCCACCTCTGCCAATTTGGATTTCCACCACTGTGTATAACTTACAGTGTTGTCAAAGGCCAGTTGCTCTCATACCATGTCTATGTGGTGTGGAAGGTTAAAAATCCCTTGGGTTGGTAAAATTGTAGGCTCGGGCTTTCTATCGACAAACTGTCTAATGGTGAAAACAAGTCTATTCAGACTTATCCATGATAGGTAGTATAAATCTTCAAGAAAAAGGTGATCGAGACTGCTATACAAGTGACGCCACCTGTGGTTAGCGGCTTCAACATGTACTAATCGCTACAGTTGAAAGGCAGTGTGCTTAATTTGGAATTTTAATCTTATTTTAGTTTCATCTTGACCTGTTTAGAATGGTAGCGGAAGCGAAAACTATGTGAATATTTCCTTTATTTCCACCATGTCCTGCTACTTGACTGGATGGCCTAGTGAGTTGAGCACTCGCTTCCCATGGGTTCAATCCCTGACTGAGTCTATCCAAAACTCCACAAAATTAGGTATCTGTCCTTACCTTTTCTCACTAATCGGCATTGATTGGTTGTGCATTGGTGGAGATGATGACCGCAGCTCATCATTTATTGTGAACTCATCGATGACCGATGAGTCCAATTTGTGCTTGTTATTTCGCGATGGCACATTTGACATGTGTATGTAGCTGCAGTCGGATATTTGGTGCGTGAAGGAGACAATCTTTCCCCTGATGACACTTTCGTTTAGCTTGAGATATATACTCTCAATTTCAAACCGTGCGGTGCCTTTGCAAATAGAAGCGTTCTATGAACTCCTCACAGGATACTGTGACTGAGTGGGATATCGTCATTTTGCTAGCGAAATGGTGCTCTCTGTGTGCTGGGTGCAGCCTGGTTGCGGAAGGCGAGGCGGGCATTACGAGACTTCCTGTGTAGTAGATGGGCAGTGCTGATGGCTACCTATACATATAGATCAAGGCGCAGGGCGGAGGTGTGACTGAATGGGCGGGGTCGTGACTGAATGGGCGGGGTCGTGACTGAATGGGCGGGGTCTGGCATGGGGCGGTGTTCGAGACAGATTCTGACCGCCAACCAGCGAAGCCGGTGTATGTCCACCATTCGCGTATTGAGTGTCCTTATGGACTGCGGTAGTGTGTTCTCGGTGGAAACCGGATGCGCTGGCCGAATCGAATAGAGTGCAGCCTTCGCATACGGAAGGTTAAGAGTTTGAAACTCAGTCGAGTCAAACCAATGACTCACAAAATTGATACTTGTCACGACCTAGCCTGGCAGTCACCATTAATAGGATAGATCAAGGACTGGTTAGCTCAGTATTATGTTCATGTGCCTGTGTGGGAAGATTGGGTCATTGGCGGCAGCCTGGTCTCCCAGTGGGGCAGCACAATAAAGTTGCCATCAGTACCCGCTGTCACAAGTCGGTGGCCATCCTGCTATGACCTTAGATGTTGCTGGGATGTAAAACCCCACTGTTCTCAGTGGTGTGATTTGGGGGCTCAGTGCTGATCAACATGGGATGGGGAGATGGCTCACGTTGGTACCTTGCCACCCGCCACTCACCTTGCCTGGCACTTGCCATTACTAGGATACGGCAAGAACTATTTGGCTCAGTGACTGAGTGGGATATCGATATTCAATCTCTTTGAGTTGATGCTGCTGTTGTTTTTATTTGCAAGTCAAAGTTATGGTTGAAGTCTTGTATTTTAATTGTGTTTTGTCCAAACATTTTACTATCAAAGATGTAAGAAATCTTAATTAATACACATTCAGAATACACACATGTATGCATACATACATTCATAACCATGTACATAATACATACATGTATGCATGCATACATATGTACATAATTCCGGCATGCATGCATGAATACATACATACATACATACTTACATCCATGCATGCATGCACATATATATGGATATGTGTACACGCATGCATAATGCATATGAAGAGTTCAGGCGTAAAACCACGTAAACGTCAATCCAAAAATGGAGATAAACATTGGAATCAAACCATCAAAAATAAATTTTTTTTTTTTTTTTGCATTGCTCCATAAGCATGTGATTATATGAAAAGTGGAATTAGTGAGAATTAAAATTATTTTCAGGTAAAAAATCTGTTATTTGTCACAGTTACACAGAATTTTTGGATTGGCGTTTACGTTGTTTTGCCTCTGAACTCTTCATATATAATTATACGTGCGTAGTGAGGTGCACTGGCCTCCCCAGGT
Source organism: Branchipolynoe longqiensis (assembly GCA_030323885.1). Classification (NCBI taxonomy): domain Eukaryota; kingdom Metazoa; phylum Annelida; class Polychaeta; order Phyllodocida; family Polynoidae; genus Branchipolynoe; species Branchipolynoe longqiensis. The sequence goes on along the minus strand of CM059199.1, from coordinate 53,563,373 downwards.
GAAATGCCACATACACAGGTAGGCATCGGTAGGTTTATAGCATCAGGGAGTCTAGATAATACAAAGGGCAGGGGCTAGCCCAGGAATGGCAGAAGTATGGGTTCGCAACCCACTCTGGGCAGAAAGATTCGCTTCTTTTGGAAAAAAACATTTTAAGTGCTTTATAACGTCTATGTTGTTCTCACCTAATTAAGAGACGTCAAAGTGAGAAATGTCTCTTTAGTAGCATCTATAGACCTATTTCACATGACGTCAGCATAGGTAATTAGGTCTGTGCACGTGCAACTTGGCTGCAGAACAACACCAGGTTGCACTCGCAAGCTCAATGGCCATGAGCAATCTTCATACAGAAAAAGTGAAATATTTCTAAAACAGCACAACTTAGAAACAAACTGCGTGGCACACAAATGTTTAACAAACAGATTATATTAAATTTATATCCTTAGGGTTCTGTATTTCTATTAAGTTTTAATAAAATTGACATTTTGCACTGCACGTAGGTATCAGCAAACTCAATGGCCATGTGTAATCATCACACAGAAAAAATGAAATATCTCTAAAACCGCACCACCTAGAAACAAACTGTTTGGCACACAAAGAGAACATATTTAACAAACAGATTATATTAAATTTCTATGTTTATTCTTCTGTATTTCTTTTAATTTGGAATAAAATTGACGTTTTGCATGGCGTGTATCGGCAAATTCAATGGCCGTGTGCCTTTGTTTTGCCGCCAAGGTGCGCGCGCATAGACAATGTTTATAAACATTGTACGGGGTCTATTTGTTCAGCACCTAATTAGAACATCGTCTATCTGGCATGACACCAATCAGCCTACACACGTTCTTGGTTGGTTGGGGCTTTATGTCCTGGTAACATCTAAGGTCATATCAGGATGGGTACTGACTTGTGACAGTGCGCACTCATGGCAAATTTATACTGCTGTCTTACTGGGAGACCAATCCACCAGCACCATGCTCCGATATCCCACTCAGTCATATTATCCTGACACTGAGCCAACCAGTCCTTTCCCTATCCTAATAATGCCGATTGCCTGGCTAGAAAGCGACAAGTATACATTTTTAAGTCGCTGGCTTGACTCGACCAGTGTTTGAACCATGGGTTTGAATCCCACTATTTTATGTAGACATATATAATGCACACATCCATTTACACAGGCCTTTTTGTTTAGTTCTGCGCTTACACTGCCCATGCAGAAGTGAGAGGTCGTGGTGGCTTAGCGGTCATGGCGCAGGCTGGTACAGGTGGTGGGTAATATAGCAGGCGCTATACAATATATAATACGTCATCTTGGCGCTGGTCACTGCATAATGCAGACGCCTGCCAGTCCTGACTGAGCTGCTCAAATGGCGGCTTGTCCCCGCAGTGGGCGCAATATGGACGAGTAGAGCTTGTCACCTCCACCAGGGGGCGTTGTGAATGCACCCACTTCCACAACAGCCACACCCTCCGGCACTTGCAATATGTGTATGTATGTATATGTGGTTATGTAGTCTATTTTTATTTTTGTTTTTGTCCATTAGGTGATTAAGCAGGGGAAATTTCAATCGTGGATGATTGGTCTTCCTCATTCCACTGCTCCTTGCCCTATCCTAAGAATGCCAAGCACCAGACTAGGAAGTGACAAATATCAATTTTTAAGTCATTGGTATGACTCGACCAGGGTTAGAAACCCACGATCTATCAACACGGGAGAAGGATGCTCTAACTCATTCGGCCATCCCGTTATGGTGATATAAATGTGGTGTATAATATGTTATGGTGATATGAATGTCATAAGTAATTTATTATAGTAATATAAATGTGTATATAATATATTATGGTGATATAAATGTGGTATATAATCTATTAGGTGATATATGATGCATTATGCGAGTATAAGCATATGTAAGGGAATTATTAACATTATTGTTATACTCTGTAATACCCAACACTGTACCGGTGGTGCCACCTGCGGCCCTCCACGCCTCCACCGGATGTAGACCAGTGTCAAATGTGGTGTATATTCTATTATGGTGAGATGAATGTGATCTATTATAGTAATATAAATGTGCTGTTTAATATATTATGGTAATATGAATGTGGTGTGTAATCTATTACGGTAATATATATGTGGTATATAGTATTTTGTGCTAATATCAATGTGGTATGAAATCTATTATGGTAATATAAATGTGGTGTATAATCTACTATGGTAATATAAATGTGTATGCAATCTATTATGGTAATTTGAATGTGGTACGTAATCTATTATGGTAATAGAAATGTGGTATATAGTCTTTTGTGCTAATATAAATGTGCTATCCAATCTATTATAGTCATATAAATGTGGTGTATAGTCTATTATGGTGATGTGAAGATAGTAAATAGTTTATTATGGTAATGTAAATGCAGTATGTAATCTACTAAGTACTATGGTTCTGCCACAGCTCAGTATCTTTCTGAAATGACTTCCGATGTTACTTGAAACCTCACTGACTCGCTTACTTACTTCATTAACTCACTGACTCACCGACTCACAGACTCACTAGGTCACTCAGTCACTCACTTATGCCAAGTACACACCTACCGTTTACGATTCGCGCACTAAAACTCGCGACTCGACCCGACCCGCTTAAAACTGAAAACGGGCCGATTCATTTTTCGAATCGCGAATCGCAATCGTAAGGAAGCCGTTTTAGCCCTCAAAGTGAGTTTTAAGTCGTGAATCGCAATCGGTAGGTGTGCTAGGGGAGTGCACACCTCACGACTTTTGGGGAGTTTTTGATCGTATGCGGTAGGTGGGTGCGGAAAAACGGTAGGTGTGTACCTAGCATTACTCATTCATTTACTCACTCTCTACGTGCAAAATCCCGAATTTCAAAGAGGTTACCATATTTTCAGTAAGAACTGACACTGCTGCATTTGTGAAATGCCCTCACACACTAAACAGCGCTTGTTCAACGGTTTGCCACCAGGGCCGCATGACCAGTGAACTTGTGCTGATACAAAACTTATTGATATAAATAAATAAAATCAACAGCAAAAGGCCAACTGATGGAACTTGCCTGTTGTGAATAGCAATGTAAAGGGCTCCCTCTTTGTGATGTCTGGCAACTGGAACGCGCGCATGCGCGGGACGTCGGTAGTTCGATACATCCTCGTTATGCGTTCCACAGGGAGCAGTGAATAATGCAGCACATACGGACGCGCCGCTCGCCACCGGGGGGCGGGGGGGGGGGGGGGGGGGGGGGGGCACCGCTGTCGTCTGCTCTGTCGAAATGCGATCTGTTGTACCGACATGTTGTCCTCCTCGATAAAATGTGTTCGCTGGAATGTCGTCTGCTTTGATAAATGTCTGCTGCAACAAAATGTCGGCTCCAACGTGGTTGTCTACTTCTATCAAATGTCCTCTTTGACGAGATAGCCTCTATTTCTACTAAATGTCGGCTCCAATGAAATGTAGTCTGCGTGGCTAAAATGTCTACTTCGATAACAAAAAATGTACTTTGATGAAATCTTGTCTGTTTCAACTAAATGTTGGCTCCAACAAAATGTAGTCTACTTTACTAAAAATGTCTGCTTCGATCAAATGTCTGTCCTCTTTCACGAAATCTTGTCTGTTTCAACTAAATGTCGGCTCCAGCTAAGTGTAGGTCTGCTTTGCTAAAAAAAAAATCATATTCGATAAAATCTTGTCTGTTCCAACGAAAAGTTGGCTCGAACATCATTGTCTGCTTCGATAAAATGTGCTCTTTGACAAAATGTTGCCCGTTTCAACCAGATTTCAGCTGCAACGAAGTGTAGTTTGCTTTTCTGAAATGTCTGCTTTGATCAAATGTACTCTTTGATGAAATCTCGTCTGTTTGAACTAAGCTTTGGTTGCAACGAAGTGTCGTCTGCTTTGCTAAAATGTCCTCTTCGATGAAATATTGTCTGTTCCAACAAAATGTCAGCTCCAATGAAGTATAGCCTGCTTGGCTAAAATGTCCTCTTCGATGAAATATTGTCTGTTCCAACAAAATGTCAGCTCCAATGAAGTATAGCCTGCTTTGCTAAAATGTCCTCTTCGATGAAATCTTGTCTGTTCAAATGAAATGTTGGCTCCAACAAAGTGTTGTCTGCTGCTATAAAATGTCCTTGTCAATGAAATCTCATCTTTTGCAACAAAATCTCAGCTCCAATGACGTGCTGTCTGATTTGATGTCTGCTCGGACAAAATCTTGTCTCTTTCAACAAAATATCAGATCCAATTAAGTGTGTAGTAGTCTTTCGATAAAATGTCCTCTTCAACAAAATCTTGCCTGTTCCAACGAAATGTCGGCTCCAGTGAAGTGTAGTCTGCTTTGATCAAATGCTGTCTGCTTCGATGAAATGTCTGTTCTGAGAATATATCATCTGCTCTGTCGCAAAAACGTCTGTTCTGCCAAAATATCCTCTGCCCTGACCAAATGTCGTCCGTTGACTGAGCAGAGAAAAATCATGCCTACTTGGAATAAATGCTGCATACACAAGTTCATTGAAATTAATCGATGTTTATTACAATTAAATCTGTAATTTTACACTTTTGAATATAGACACCTATTCACCCCAAACCGACACCTATCTATCGATATCTTATCCTTAAATCCAGTTATGGATGCGACCCCTGGTGAGCTTGTTGAGAAGCTGTAGGGGAGCATAATAACAAGATGGAAAGAAAACCCATCTTGCTTAGAAAAGCATTAAGAATTATGATTGTTTATTCGTTGTTGTTTTGCGTCCGAGCAACATCTAAAATCATATCAGGATGGGTACCAACTTGTGACAGTGCACACTCATGGTGACTTTATAGCACTGCCCCACTGGAAAATCAGACCGCCGGCACCATGACTCGATATCCCACTCAGTCACATTATCCTGACACCGAGGTAACCACTCCTTGTCCTATCCTATTAATGCCGAGCGCCAGGTTTGGAAGCAACAAGTATCAATTTTATAAGTCATTGGTTTAACTCGACCTGGAATTGAACTCCCGATCTCCCGCACTCGAGGCCCGCGCTCTCCCGATTCGGCCACCGAGCCCTCGTCTTAAGAATAATGAAAAAGTGGCAGATGATAGTGCGGAACTGTCGTCTGCTTGGCATATCTGGGAAGCAGCATGTATACCTGTAATCATTTATTTGAGAAGGGCGATTTTCAGCTGATGATTTGTTTAAAACAGCGATGTTGCGTTCAAGTGAACGATCACCGAGCAGATGTTTCCCAAATGCTGCGCTGCACTATGCTGTGAGAGTGTAGAGATTTATTGCAGCCATAGGTTGCCCAGCAGAGCCTGTAGTATCGGTGCTGCCCTCTAGCATGAGGCGTTACGATATGGACTCTCGGCGTCCCTGGGCGTGAAACTCAATATACTGGTCTTTGGGGCCTGAATATCCCTAAAGCCCCTGTCACACATCACCGGATTGGAGGAAATGGAAAGAAACCGAACAAAGTCTGTTGATAGTCCGGTTTGTGTCCGTACAAGTTTTGAACATGCACAAAACTTGGAATGGATACCGCCGGATTGATGTCTACGTTTCTTGTCCGGTTTGAGTCCGTTTAGTCCGCTTACCATCCGTTGGCTATCCGTTCATGTCCGTTTCATGTCCGTTTCATGTCCGTTTCATGTCCGTTTCATGTCCATTCATCCAGCGGCCTTTGACCCGATATCGCAACATTTTGACACATTTTAATACATTTTGATACTTATGACGCCCGGACTAGACTATTCTGTCCGTTGTTCAATCCGGCGAGGTTTGACAGCCGCTTTAAGCCTTGTATTAAATACTTGCATGTATAATATGTCCTGTACTGCAATTCCCATCGTGATGCCCAGTCCGATAAAACCCGATATCGGACTCGCCGGCTCCGATATCGGCGATTGATAGTTTTGCTGTGGCTGGTTACTTGTTGCTCGGCTCAATTTGACGATAATCCTACTGAGTGAGTGGGATAGCGGGTGGCACCTGGTGGCATGGGATCTCAGTGAGGCATTACTATAAAGCCACCATCAGTGTTGCCAACTGTACCTGCCCGGGAATGATATTAAATGTTGCAAGGCGCAACATCGGTGGCGCAACATCGGTGGCGCAACCTGGCGCCAACAGTAGAAACAAACAGTATTCGACCACATACAGTATCCGGGGAGAGGGTGCCCTGCAGAATCTCGACCAGACACCCGTATATTGCAATATACATGTTATTTGTAGATATATACCAAAGACCCTATAATACTAAGACAGCTCACTCCCTATCTCTCCCATGGTAATGTAAATTTTGCAGTGCCACCTTGTGGTGGGTTTGATCAGCCTGGCTGCTGGTTGGTGTTTCACATGTAAACACATACAATTATATTATGCGTGAGATAGGTAAGTATGAATACACATCAATATGAAATTACTATGAACAAATACACATCATCATCAGCATCATCATCGTCATCATCATCGCTTTCATCACACATCTTTCACATTCATATATACATTTATACATATAATATAGCAACTTGTTTAACCAAGAGAACAGCCAGCGCACCAAGTGGTGGATTTGATCATTTTGGTTACACAGCACAGGCTGAGTGAGCCGTCTTAGTATTATAGGGTCTTTGTATATACATATATGCACAAAAATAGAAATGACGAATGCTTCGCTAAATAGGAGAACCAGAATATCTATTTGGTGTTTCTTATAGTTTTGTCAGTGTAGACTGTCGGAAATCAGGTGCCCTGATCCATTCCAGCATCACAGAAGTTTTGTACCTCGCGTGTGGCGCCACCTGGCCCTGGCAGCAGAAACAAACACTACCTGACTAAACAAAGTGCCTGAGGATAAGGTGCCCTATGCACGCTCCACCCTACACGCATATACTGCAATATACATGTAATATATATACCTATATATCTCATCTTTAAATTCCTCCTAGCGAGTGGAGGATTGGCTCCGCACAGGAGGTGGAGCAGTGCATGCTGGTACCCCCACCCCCCACCACCAACCCCGGTTAGGGTGGGGAGGGGGGGGGAGTGCAGGACAATACAGACCAGATGGGATGGCCGAATGAGTTAGAGCGTCCGTCTCCCGTGTTGGCAGGTCGTGAGTTCGAACCCTGGTCGAGTCAAACCAATGACTTAAAAATTGATACTTGTCGCTTCCTAGCCTGGCGCTTGGCATTATTAGGATAGGATAAGGACTGGTTGGCTCAGTGTCAGGATAATGTGACTGAGTGGGATATCATGTCATGGTGCTGGTGGCCTGGTCTTCCAGTGGGGTAGCACTATAAAGTCGCCATGAGTGCGCACTGTCACAAGTCGGTACCCGTCCTGATATGACCTTAGATGTTGCTAGGACGTAAAACAACAAACAAACAAACAGCAGGACACTACAGGAGTTATTACACACCTTAAATGGTTTATCACTATCCATATATATATATATATATATATATATATATATATATATACATATATATATATATATATATATATATATATATATATTAGATTCATATTAACCATAAAGAGATCATATAACATGTTTGCATGTATGATTAGATATATCTTCATGTGTACAGTGTCACAGACATAAAAGAAAAACCACCAAGCTCCGTCTCCTTCAGCCTTTACTAAGATTTATTTTTCTTTCTGGCTAAGTTATCCTCATCATTAATTACCATTTTATTAGGGACATTGAAACATGAGATCCAGGGACATTCTCATGTTTTTAAACTACACTCCTCAGTCTAACACGTCATTGAAGGCAGTTGTGAAGCTAGTCCTCAATTATGTCTCCAGCTGCCCATTATAAGGATGTTTTTTCTTTCTAGGATGTAAATGTCATTAAACCAAACTATTGCGTGGCCATCAGTTGCTGACGATGGCAGTCCCGCTGTTTGTGTACAACTGGCGCCACCTGTATTCTTTTTCCTACACTACTATATACTATTCCACTACCGTTAATCGCCACAACATCATGTTTTATATTCACATAATTTATTATACAACACATAATATACAAGTTCTGTATCGTATCTTTAGCTAACGCAGGGTCCTTTGCGAATTTAATTCTTTTTAAGCGGGTGGGTGGGGGTGGGGGGGGGTATTATTCAAAAGCCGAAGCGCTGTTCAATGCAGCAACCGGGGAGTATGGGGTGGTGTGTGGTGTGTGGACGTGTGTTTGGTGCTAGACGATGATGGAGAGGCATTGCCTTGTGGATAAATCGACTCAGCCATTCTTTGCAAGCCCCACTACACAATCCCACGGGTCCCATGTTTCCTGTGAAATAAACACCTTAGATTTTAACATATTTAGCTCGCAGTTATAACGCATATGAAAATTTGGATACTATTTGAAAGCTCTTCACGAACCCAATCCGAAAATCAAATGAAAATCATATGAAAGGGGTGAATAATTAAAGCGGCATAGTCCAATGAAGCGTCAAATTTTCAAAATCAAACCTATTATCGAGAATTGATTCTGCATATCTAACTTAGATACTGATGCGCTTATTAAGCATTTGTTGCCACGTAGAAGAGGATACTTAGGAAATTTGATAGAACCTTTTACTGTTGAAGCCTATAGTGTCAGAGTTTTGGCGTGCTTGCGAAAACTAATTTGACATGCTTGCACTTCAAATAGTGGAAAAAGTAGCCATTTAAGATCAAAGTTACTTACAACTAAAGTAACGTAGATTATAACAATCATTTTAATATATTTATCTCAGAAAAATGACGGAAGCTCAAAACCATCGGACTGTGCAACTTTAAGTTGAGCAATCCTGGTGGCGGGATTTGACGTGGTCTCTCCCCGACGGTATCCACCAATGGGGCGGAGTCAGGCGACAGGGGGCGCCACTGTGACATGCGCACAAAGCGACCATTGCAAGCCGGGTAAAGCCTTTAGGAAGTGCTTCACCGCTTCCTAAATCAACCCATTAGATAGAAAACCCCGTAGAAACCCACAGTTCTCAGATTGCAAAGTGGCGCTGTTCCTAAATTCTCCTTTAACATTGATCGCGCCATAGGGATTAGACAAATGATAAGGGTTGGGGAGCTCTTGTAAATGTTTCCCATAAACCACTCTTCAGTATTTCAGTTGGCAACTGGCACTCCCTTTTTGAAATGCCTCTGCCTGGTTGCCATCCCAACGGGGGGAGGTTGGTGGTTGGTGGTTGGTGGTTGGTGGTTGGTGGTTGGTGGTTGGAGGTTTACGTCCTGGCAACATCTGAGGTAATATCATCGTTGGTGGTTGTTTGTTGGTTGTTGGTTGTTGGAGTTTTACGTCCTGGCAACATTTGAGGTAATATCATGATGGGTACTCACTTGTGACAGTGCGCACTCATTCCGGCGTTATAGTGCTGCCCCACTGGGAGACCAGTAGCAAATAACATGGATAACAATGATTACACGAGCAACAAAATAGCACCTACAACAACAATAATAATATTAATGACAAAACTAACAATGATGACAATGACAACACAATAACAAATATATATACATATATATATGCTGTATAAGAATTATACGAGTATAATAACACAGAATACTATACTATCCTAGCACCCACACACCAGTGATCAGGTGCTGGAACCTCACCTACTCATCTACTACTCATGCCTCAGCTCCAACGGTGGTGCCACCGCTCGCCTGCTCACTGTCCTACTCACTTGCCGCTGAGAATAGTAATTGGGGTTTTATGTTCTAGCAACGTCTGAAGTCAGGCAGGGCGGGAACCTACTGACTTGTAACAATGATGCTCAATCATGGCGAATGTATATTGTTGTCCCGTTGGAATAACAGGCACACTTTCCCGATATCCCACTCAGTCACAATATCCCAACATTGAGCCAACCAGTCCCTTGTAGTCTTCTGGAAATGCCGAACACAAAACAATATAGCGATAGGTATCAAATCGCTAAGTCTTTGGTTGTTTTTTTCCTCGGCCGGGGATCAATCCCACGTCCTGTCACACAGGAAGCTGAGAGTCCCACTAGGGCTATCCTCTCCAATGTTTCACTCTAGATCCTGTCAGTTTGCTCCTATAGTAATTGACTGATGTATGGTGCCACCATTAAAAAAACACTCTTTTTTTGTTAAAGCCGAAGAAGAAGCAAAAAGCTTCCCCGGAGACGTGTGTAGGTGTAGTAGTAACACAGTTGCCCGCCTCATTTGAATGCCTCTTTGGTTGCACTGCATCACCTTGCCAGGGTTGCCAACCCTAAAGCCGCTGTCACACATCAACGGATTGAGCAACGGACAGAATTGTCTAGTCCGGGCGTCATAAGTATAAAAATGTATTAAAATGCGTCAAAATGTTGCGATATCGGGTCAAAGGCCGCTGGACAAATGGACATGAAACGGACATGAAACGGACATGAAATGGACATGAACAGATAGCCAATGGATGAAACAAACTCAAACCGGACAAGAACCGTAGACGTCAATCCAGCGGCATCGGTTCCAAGTTTTGTGCATGTTCAAAACTTGTACGGACACAAACCAGACGATGAACGGACTTTGCTCGGTTTCTTTCCGTTTCCTCCAAAGAGTCCAATCCGGTGATGTGTGACAGGGGCTTTACAGTTTCGCCGTTAGGTGTACAATATTTTATATCCCATAATCACCTTACGCCATATAATACCATCATTATAGTAATATTAGATCAATCTCACGGATTATTGCAGATAACATAGAAAAGAATGTAGAAATCTATCACAGATGTGTCCAAAATGTACCACAGAGGATCTAAGATTTAATTTTTGTTAATATAACATCTCTGAAGATCTTCTGGTTTTTCATTTGCCAATGTTGGCAGCCCTGCCTTACATCAATCCACCGGAAGGTGCATTGGTGCAAATGCACTTTGCGCATGCGCACGCGGACCGAAGTGAGACGCTGCTGGGTTGTGTGCATTGCCAATGGGGCGGGCTTGGTGGTTATTGTTCGCCTGATCCCATCAACTTCCGGTTCTGGAACCTTGGCGATTACTCCGCTTGCAATTCAATAATGATAATTGCATTGTTGGTGGCATGATTTTGGTAAAGAGGCAGTTTTCTCAACGCTTCCGGATTGCCAACCTGGCTTTAGTGCACTGGTCTTTTAGGATGTGACCTGCTGCAGTGTTATAGCAGTGCATGCTCAACACTTCTGGATTAGTGACCTATATTGGAGCACTACTGTTATACGATGCGGGCTGCTGCAGTGTTTTAGCAGTGCATGCTCAACACTTCTGGATTAGTGACCTATATTGGTGCACTACTTTTATACGATGCGAGCTGCTGCAGTGTTGTAGCGGTGCATGCTCAACACTTCTGGATTAGTGACCTATATTGGTGCACTACCTTATACGATGCGAGCTGCTGCAGTGTTGTAGCGGTGCATGCTCAACACTTCTGGATTAGTGATCTATATTGGTGCACTACCGTTGCGAGATGCTGCAGTGTTGTTGCGGTGCATGCTCAATACTAATAATAATTTCAATAACATAGTAATATACTACTGGTAGTGAATTAAATGCAAACAAAAAATGTAATATATAATTCTAATCTAAATCCAAATCCAAACTATACCAAAAGAACAAAAAGGAATAACACATTAACAGGGCATAGCAAAATAGTCCCGCGAAATGCCAGGGAATAACAATGCCTAACAGTACAGTCCGTGCACTCTCCCTGTGTCACTCTCCCCAACAGTACATACCCTGCACTCTCCCTGTGTCATGCTCCGCCTGCAGTACAGACCCTGCACTCTCCCTGTGTCATGCTCCGCCCACAGTACAGACCCTGTACTCTCCCTGTGTCACTCCCCCCAACAGTACAGACCCTGTACTCTCCCTGTGTCACTCCCGCCCCCCACCCAACAGTACAGACCCTACACTCTCCCTGTGTCACACTCCGCCCACAGTACAGACCCTGTACTCTCCCTGTGTCACTCTCCCCAACAGTACAGACCCTGTACTCTCCCTGTGTCACTCCCCCCCCCCCACAGTACAGACCCTGTACTCTCCCTGTGTCACTCCCCCCCCCACCCCTGGCAGTACAGACCCAGCACTCTCCCTGTGTCACTCCCCCCCCCCACAGTACAGACCCTGTACTCTCCCTGTGTCACTCCCCCCCCCCCACAGTACAGACCCTGTACTCTCCCTGTGTCACTCTCCCCGCAAATTACAGACCCTGCGCTCTCCCCTGTGTCACTCTCCGCCCGCAGTCTGCGCGTCGGCCCGCACATGCGCGTCGGCCCGCACATGCGCAGTCATCACCAACGGCCCGCAGGTAATCTCCGCCAAGCACGCCTCTCTCCGCCACCAGGTGGAGCCCCCAGCTCCCCGTGGAAATAACGCGGTGCTTGCTGGTCATTTTCGGTGCTCACCGGGCGCGGTGGTCGAATCGGTAGAGCGCAGGCCTCATGTGCAGGAGATAGGGAGTTCGGTTCCCAGTCGAGTCAAACCAATTGATACTTGTCGCTTCCTAGCCCGTCGCTCGGCATTAATAGGATGGGACAAGGACGGGCTAGCACAGTATCAGGATAATGTGACTGAGTGGGATATCGGGTCGCCATGAGTGCGCACTTCGGTGGTGTGTTAGCATTTCTTCCCTTATGCTGAAGATTTAGTCTTGGTGGTTTTAGATTGTTTTCCTTCTTCATTTGTGTGTGTGATTATTTCTTAATTTGGGAGTAATCATAATTATTTATTTGTGACGATAGTGGGAATTGGCCCCGCTGGCCGAATCGGTAGAGCGCAGGCTTCCCGTGCGGAAAGTCGGGAGTTTGAATTCCAGCCGAGTCAAACCAATTGCTTATCAAATTGATACTTGTCTCTACCAAGACCGGCACTCTGCATTAATAGGATAGGACAATGACTGGTTAGCACAGTATCAGGATAATGTGACTGCGTGGGATATCAGGTCATGGTGACAACGAATGATTGTCCCCGCTCTTTCCCACTATATTATATGTAATTTTTTCAAGGTTCAAACCAAATACTTACAAACCAGCCACTTGTTGCTACATATCCTGATGCTTGGCATTGCTAGGATACAGTGAGTAAGTATTATTTCACTCACCGTTAGGATAATGGCGCTCAGTGGGATGCTGTGTTATTGTGCTGGGGCACAATCTCTCAGTGGGGCGCCATTAGCGTGCACTGTGACAAGTTGGCACCATCTACATACCCGTGCCCCCTGTCTACCCCGCTGACCCCCCCCCCCCCTCCCTGCTCCCCGTGCTTCTGGGGGATAGCCCATTGCCTACCTGTGAACTCCTACCAAGAAAGCATTACCGGTTGAGTTCTCCAGCCACTGCCTGAAGGTTACCTGAAGGTTATGTAGAGGTTACCTGGAGGTTACCTGAAGGTTATCTGAAGGTTACCCAGAGGTCACCTGGAGGTTAATTGGAGATTAATTGGATATTACCTGAAGGTTACCTGGAGGTTACCTGGAAGTTACCTGAAAGATACCTGGAGGATGGATACCTGGATGGTACCTGAAGGTTCCCTGGAAGATACCTGAAGGTTACATGGAGGTGACCTGAAGGTTACTTGAAGGTTACCTGATGGTTACCTGGATGTTGCCTAGACGTTACCTGAAGGATGCTAGCAGGTTACCCGGAGGTGGTTACCTGAAGGTTTCCTGAAGGTTACCTGAAGGTTACCTGAAGGATATCTGAAAATCACATGAAGATTACCTGAAGGTTACCTGAAGGTTTCCTGAAAGTTACTGTAAGGTTACCTGAGGGTTACCTGGATGTTCCCTAGAGGTTAGCTGAAGGATCCCAGCAGGTTACCCGAAGATTACCTGAAGGTTACCTGGAGGTTACCTGGAGGTTACCTGAAGGTTACCTGAAGGCTATCTGAAAATTATGTGAAGGTTACCCGAAGTTTTCCTGACAGTTACCTGAAGGTTACCTGAATGTTACCTGGATATTACCTGAATGTTACCTGAAGGTTTCCTGAAGGTTACATGAAGGTTACCTGATGGTTACCAGAAGGTTTCCTGAAGATTACCTGGAGGTTACCTGAAGATTTCCTGGAGGTTACCTGAAGGTTACCTGAAGGCTACCAGGTGCCGTATGCACCAATCGGTGATAGGCTTAGCCAGAGCTAAGGCGCTAGCACCGGTGAGCTACCTCGGGGTAGCGGCGGGTTGGAGAGGTGTGTGAATCGGTATGCACCAATGTACTAGCCGGTGCGGATAGCTAACCGTGAAGTTATTTATAGATTTGGGAATTCCCTCGATTTGACAAGATGAATAACGCTGCCAATGCGGCGGGAGCGTTAATAACGGTTCGATTTTGTGGTTAATTTGAATAAATTTCACTTATTGCGTATGTAAATCTGTCAAATATAATGGCATTGAATAGATTTGGGTATAATATATTGGCGGCGGCAGCGGCGGCGGCGACGGCCATGTTTAGTTGACGTTGGACAGTATGGATATTGACGTCGCTGCGGAGGCGGCGATTTGCTTACTACATTCGTCGATTCGAAAATATTAATATCGCCACTGATGCGGCGGCAGCGTTAATATCGGTTCGCTTTTAGGGTTAAATTGATTAAATTTCACTTATTGAGTATGTAAATGTGTTAAATATGATCGCATTGAATAGATTGACATCCATACAAGCACACTAACTGCCCCGGCTAGCAGTTAAACGCGATTTGAAACTGGGGTAGCTTAGCCTAGGCTAAAGTCCGCAGTTAGCACTGGCACCGATTGGTGCATACCGATTTTCCACAGTTAACCGTGTGGAGCTAGCCTAGCCGCGGTTAAGGCCCTAACACTGATTGGTGGATACGGCCCCTGAAGGCTATCAGGGGCCGTATGCATGAAGCGGTGTTAGCATCGTGTGGTGTTAACCATCTAACACCAGGTAGCTATCACCGCCGTCGAGAAGTTTGTCACGCCGTATGCGTGGGCGCCTAAACGGTTCGTGTTAGCTAAACATGAAGTTATTTATAGATTTGGGGTATTCCCCTTAACTGGTTCCGGCGTGTACCGGCCAATTGTCTTCTCCACACACCGGGCATCAGTGAGCCTTGTTATTGCTGAGCCTATTCCCAGCGAGTACCGCTATTTGACAATAATATTGGGTCGATTTTTGGTTTAATTTGACCAAATTTCGGCTGCGGCGTTAATATCGCTTCGATTTTGTGGTTAATTTGACCAAATTTCACTTTTTGAGCATGTTATTCTGTTAAATATGATAGCATTGAATAGATTTGGGCCTAATATATTGCCGCCGATGCGGCGGTGGCGATTTGTTTAATTTACATTCATCGATTCGACAATATTAATATCGCCGCCGATGTAGCTGCGGGATTAATATCGGTTCGATTTTGCAGTTAATTTGATAACATTTCACTTTTAGAGTATGTAATTCTGTTAAATATGATAGCATTGAATAGATTTGGCCCTAATCGGTACCTAACACCGCCCGTAAACCTGCTATGGGCTGGTGTTAGAATCTCCGACCTTAAACTCACGGTGTTTCCCTAACACTGCTCCATACATACCGACTTTTCGCCGCTAAACTGGAAATCCTGCCCAAAACGTGTTTTGGCTCGCTAACACCGCGTCATGCATACGGCCCCTGCAGGCTAACTGGTCACTTCAAGGTTTCCTCAAGGTTACCTCAAGGTTACCTGAAAGTTACCTGAAAGTTATCATTATCCATGACCAAATTAACACTCATTATACCTTAGGAGCCATGACTTAGTTAATGCGGATTCTACCTTAGGTCCCATAACTAACGACCCAATTGACGCTCATTCCAGGTCATGGCCCATCATCTCTTATTCTTTGTTTCACCGGACGCGGTGGCCGAATTGGTAGAGCGCAGGCCTCCCGTGCGGAACGTCGGGAGTTCATTTTCCGGTCGAGTCAAACCAATGACTAACAAAATTGATATGATACCTTTCGCTTCCTAGCCAGGTGCTTGTCATTATGAGGATAGGGCAAGGACTGGTTGGCTCGGTGTCAGGATAATATGACTTAGTGGGATATCAGGTCATGGTACTGGCATCCTGGTGTCCCGTACTGATATGACCTTTGACCTCAGTCACATTATCCCGACACCGAGCTAACCAGCCCTTGGCCTATCCTAATAATGCCGAGCACCAGGTTATGTCATTGGTTTGACTCGACCGGGAACCAAACTCACGAACTCGCGATCTTCCGCACGCGAGGCCTGTGCTCGACCGATTCGGCCACCGCGCCCTGTCCTTTGACCTTAGATGATGCCAGGACATAAAACCCCAACAACCAACCAACTCTTTGTTTCCACACAAAACAGAAAGCAATCTGTCCCTTAACTTGGCTCCGTGCCCTCAGTCCCTACTTTCTTTTGGGAAATGTAGAATTCCATTTTGTTACCAGAAAGGAAAACGAATGAAAGGGAAAGCTTCTACAGTTTCACACAATAACTACGCAACCATTAGCAACTCCCCCCATCTGTCATCAGTGACATATCGTGAACACAACCTTCGACGCACACAAAGGACCACATTAAACAAAATACAAACTGAGTCACTACACAAATGCACACGTCAATAACGCTCTTACCTCACGTTTGTGTGCGCATAGTTTTCTTAACCGAAACTCTCTTTTTATGCTCAGTCTGTGGTAGGCCTTGACTTGTCCTTCAATCCGTAAAGCCCCTCTCACACCTCGCCGGATTGAGGAATCGGAAAGAAACCGAACAAAGTCCGTTGATATCCGACAAAGTCTGTTTGTGTCTGTTGCATATCAGTTGCATATCCGTTGATATCCGGCCAGATCCGTTAAATGTTTTGAACATGCACAAAACATGAAATGGAGGCTGCCGGATTGACATCTACGGTTCTTGTCCGGTTTGAGTTCATTTCGTCCATTGGCTATCCGTTCATGTCCATTTCATGTCCATTTCATGTCCGTTCGTCCGGCTGCCTTTGACTCGATATTGCAACATTTTGACACACTTTAATACATTTTGATACTTATCATGCCCGAACACCACCGGACTAGACAATTCTGTCCGTTGCTCAATCCAGCGAGGTGTGACAGGGGCTTAAGGAAATGCTAATTTTGTTTCTGATGTTTTCTTTGTTGTGTTTTTACGTTCTAGCAAGATCAAAAGTCATATCAGGACGAGTACATACTTGTAGCAATGCGCACTCATGGCGACTTTATAGTGCTGCCCCATTGGAAGACTCTGCCACCAGCACCATGACCCAATATCCCACTCAGTTCCCTGCAACTGTTTGTAACAAACAGTCAGTTATGTCAGTTCTTAATTCATCTTCCGAATACCGGATAACTTACAGCGTCGTCAAAAGCCAGTTGCTCTCATGTCATGTCTATGTGTTGTGGACGGTATAAAAATCCCTTGGGTCATTAAAAGTGTACGCTCTGGCTTTCTATCGACCAACTGTCTAATGGTGACAACAAGTCTGTACAGACTTAACCGTGATAGGCAGTATCAGTGTTGATTAAGCCAGTCCTTGCCGTATCCTATTAATGCTGAGTGGCCAGGCCAGGATAGACAGTGACAAATAAAAACTGTGTAAGTCATCGTTTTGATTCAGTCGGTGATCGAACACCTGAGCTTGCGCAACGGAACCTAGATAAAAGATTCACCCGGTACTTGTAGTACACGTGTGAAGACCATCCTTATATAAATATGGGCGAAAATAGTGTTAGTATGGAACAGGAAGTAGAATGCCTGGCACCAGTGTCAAATGGTTACTTATATCAGAACAGAGTTGGTGAAATGGGAGAGAATGCAAAAAGACAAGATGGCGGCCAGAGAACGCCGTCGATTTCACTTTTAAATTGCATTAAAGTATATGTTTTATTATATTTTCCAATTCAAAAGTAGCGGGTAAACATGAAGACATATACAAAGAATAAATGTTGCTTCTTAGATTGTGAAATTAGGCTCTCATAAAGACTCAGTTCATTAGTCCGATTTTTCAACCGTTTTTATATAAGGCTGGTTTTCACCCCTGTACTGGAAGTACAGGGTGAATGTTTTATCTAAACGGAACCCAGCTCTTACCAATTCAGCCATCCTGTCCGGGGGGTTTCTGATCTATGCGCTTTCCAGTGTATGCTGCACACAATCTCTCCTGATTCTCTTCCTCAAACCCTACATGATGTGGGAGTGTGGAGGGAAGGGTGGGTCTACCATCCCCACTTCCCCCACCCACCCGCCGTTGATTTATTTCAGCCAATCTGTTACTGAGATGAGCACCAGGTGTCCAGTCACCAGTGCCATTGTTGTCGCTCCTCCAGTGTCTCAATGGGGATCCATCCCGCGGTGGGACTGCTGCACTAACTAACGGATCAGCGCCGACCAATTCCACCAAAATACAAACTTGTGGTCACATGGGGTGCACGGTCCTTGAACAGTGTCGTCTGCTGTCTTCGCTGTTGGGTTTCCATAAAGACTGACCTATATGTGCTTGTAATTCGATTTGGGGGTAGGGGTGGTGAGGGAGGAGGGGTGAGGGAGGTTTGTGATTTGCAATTGTTGGGAAATTGTTTGTGAGTTGGTGAAGTGGGATCAGCTCATCGAATATCGGCAGTCGGCGACCTGCTAGTTCATAGGTCTACCCATGGCGCTCAGGTACCCATCAATATATCGTGTGCAAGGATATATATATAGTTAGTATATTTATATACGTGTATAAAATCATCGGTATGAGGTATTTCTTACTATTTCTTATTATTGTTATGATCCGTTATTGTCCACTAACAGACCCAGATCTATTCACTGCGGCACTCATTTGCCTACGGTGGCGCCGCCACCGGCAGGTCTTGGTACTCATTCCTCAGAAGTTGTATAGATCACTTGCTGTGAAAAGTATATATTTATACAGCCTTATATACCATGTTCTCCCACGTTAAAATAGGCAAATCACTGAAGTAGGCGGTTGGGTGTTTAAGGGGTGGGCGTTTACGAAACATTGGCCAAGTGGGGGGGGGGGGGGGGGGGGGTGCATTAACCCACATATTGGCGTTAATCAACAAGAATACGGTATATAGATATCTATATGTATGAATATATATATAGTGTACTTGCATGTACATATATGTGAATATATACATATATCCTCTTACATATATAAATCTACGTGCACCATGAGCCGATGTAATATTGTTTGTTGGGACTTTGCATCCATCTACGGTCATATGAAGAGTTCAGGCGCAAAACCCTGTAAACGCCAATACAAAAATGGAGATAAACATTGGAATCAAACATTCAAAGGGTTAATTTTGTTATGTTCCTACTCTTTCGTTCATTGCCGCATAATCATGTGATCATATGAAAAGTGGAATTAGTGAGAATCGAAATTATTTTCAGGTACAAATCTATTATTTAAAGTACATTTTTGGATTGGCATTTACGGGGTTTTGCACCTGAACTCTTCATATCAGGACGGGTACCGACTTGTGACAGTGCACACTCATGGTTACTTTATAGTGCGGCCCCACTGGAAGATTAGACCGCTGGCACCATCACCTCTTTTCCCACTCAGTCACAGTGTCCTGATACTGAGCTAACCAGTCCTTGTCCTATCCTAGTAATGCCAAGCGCTAAGCTAGGTAGTGACAAGTATCAATTTTGTAAGTCATTTATTTGCCTCGGCTTGTGTTTCAAAAACACTTGACCCCTCCGCATGGGAAGCTTGTGCTCTTACCGATTCGGCCACGTGTGCTCTTACCGATTCGCCTGTGCTCTTACCGATTCGCCTGTGCTCTTACCGATTTGTCTGTGCTCTTACCGATTCGTCTGTCCTCTTACCGATTTGCCTGTGCTCTTACCGATTCGGCCACCTGTGCTCTTACCGATTCGCTGTGCTCTTACTGATTCACCTGTGCTCTTACAGATTCACCTGTGCTCTTACCGATTCGGCCACCTGTGCTCTTAACGATTCGCCTGTGCTCTTACCGATTCGGCCACCTGTGCTCTTACCAATTCGCCTGTGCTCTTACCGATTCGTCTGTGCTCTTACCAATTCGTCTGTGTTCTTACCGATTCGCCTGTGCTCTTACCAATTCAGCCACCTGTGCTCTTACTGATTCGCTGTGCTCTTACCGATTCACCTATGCTCTTACAGATTCGCCTGTGCTCTTACCGATTCGGCCACAGGTGCTCTTACCGATTCGCCTGTTCTCTTACTGATTCGTCTGTGCTCTTACCGATTCATCTGTGCTCTTACCGATTCGCCTGTGCTCTTACCAATTCAGCCACCTGTGCTCTTACTGATTCGCTGTGCTCTTACCGATTTGCCTATGCTCTTACCGATTCGCCTGTGCTCTTACCGATTCGCCTGTGCTCTTACCGATTCATCTGTGCTCTTACCGATTCGTCTGTGCTCTTACCGATTCGCCTGTGCTCTTACCCATTCGGCCACCACTTGAAATATCTCCAAAGTTAGCCATTTAAAATAAGTTAATTCATACTAAGATAATGATAATGGTCAACCTAATATATTTATTATCTTTAAAAAAAACACCTTAAAAAAAGCATCAGACCATGCAACTTTAATTATTTGTGGGCATCTAGTTAATGATTATGACAGTTCTGCTATTGTCAGCCATTTTGATTATGTCGCTGAACCATCCACGGGGATGTGGGAGATTGCTTACAAACAGAGAAAGAATGCATGCAGTAGATAGCTACACAACTGAAAGTGATAAAAACAACGGGAGTCACAAGACTATTACTGTCTAGCGGCGAAAACAAGTCATTAGGCTTAACCGTTATGGGCAGCATAAATACACCCATCACAAAAAAAGAATTTAAAAAAAAGAAGTGATTTCACATTGCGTTGTCCTTTAGTAGAAGCACTGCGTAATATCGACATGGGTCTTGTCCGATATCATAATTACACTGTAGGGGGCAGTGTGGGCAGTGCTGTGAGGATCCCTATAGTCAGTCTGTTATTACCCCGAAGTAGACATGTATTTATAGGAGCAGTCAATTCCACTGTGAAATACTGCCTCGCCCTACCCTTCTCGCTGGCCGCCTTCTTTTTGTATTTACTTCTTTTTGTATTTACTTCTTTTTGTATTTACTTCTTTTTGTATTTACTTCTTTTTGTATTTACTTCTTTTTGTATTTACTTCTTTTTGTATTTACTTCTTTTTGTATTTACTTCTTTTTGTATTTACTTCTTTTTGTATTTACTTCTTTTTGTATTTACTTCTTTTTGTATTTACTTCTTTTTGTATTTACTTCTTTTTGTATTTACTTCTTTTTGTATTTACTTCTTTTTGTATTTACTTCTTTTTGTATTTACTTCTTTTTGTATTTACTTCTTTTTGTATTTACTTCTTTTTGTATTTACTTCTTTTTGTATTTACTTCTTTTTGTATTTACTTCTGTTTGTATTTACTTCTTTTTGTATTTACTTCTTTTTGTATTTACTTCTTTTTGTATTTACTTCTTTTTGTATTTACTTCTTTTTGTATTTACTTCTTTTTGTATTTACTTCTTTTTGTATTTACTTCTTTTTGTATTTACTTCTTTTTGTATTTACTTCTTTTTGTATTTACTTCTTTTTGGTAGGAATTTTGTTTGTTTTTTCCGCACAATTCTTTTATCTTTATTTAATCAGTTAACTGCCATTCATTTATTGATGTTGTAATATTTGCTGGTGATTAAAAAGAGAAATTGCTATTAATGAAAAGAGGGTTTGTATGCCTCTGGTGAACCCTTGAAAACCCTAGAAATTAAGTATTAAGTAATGCATCCAAGTGTTTGAATACCCTTGAAAAGCATCTTGCAGTCTGGAAAACCTTTGACAATGATAATTTCATGTTAAATAAAATATAAATGACGAAAAGGTTTGAGATTCTTTGTGGTTTAAAGCTGCATAGTCCGATGAAAACATAAAATTTTCAAAACCAAAACAATTATCTAGATTTGATTCTACATATCTAACTTAGATGCTGGTGCACTTATTAAACATTTGTCGTCACGTATAAGGGGATACTGAGTCAATTAATAAAACCTGCTACTGCAGAAGCCTATGGTGATAGAATTTTGGCAAGCTTGCCAAAATTAATTTAGCATGTTTCCATTTCAAATATCTAAAAAGTTAGCGATTTAAAATAAAAGTTACTTCAAACTAAAGTAAGGAAGATTATAATGATCAAGTTAATATGTTTATCTCAGAAAATGAGAGAAACTCAAAACCATCGGACCATGCAACTTTAACAACAACAAAATCTTGTGCCTCGAAAATCACACAGAGTCCAAGTGATATTTATTGGAAAAGAAAGTTTCACATTCTTAGTTCGGTAAGATCCTGGGATTTTGGTAAAGTTGACCTGGAAAGTGCTTGAAAAACCCTTGAATTTTAACTTCCTTCAAGTGTATCAGGGATGAAAGATCTCCCCGATTTCGCGGATTTCCGGGATTCTTCCTGTAGCTATAATTGTATACTAATATGTTGTGGCCATCATGATATGACCTTAGATGTTTCCAGGATGTAAAACTCCAACAACCAACCAACCAATTACGTTGTTTCACGCTGCAGCACCATCAGCGTATACTACTAATACATGCTTCAAATGGCGCAGCACTATCAGCATATACTACTAATACATGCTTCAAATGGTGCAGCACTATCAGCGTATAGTAGGCCTACTAATACATGATTCAAATGCCGCAGCACCATCAGCGTATACCAATATGTATGAAACCCGACTTCCGCAAATTTTCAGGGATTCCCTGGCAATGCTAAGTCTATGGGAGAATATCAGCATTTCCGCTTCTTATCCCGGAGACCACTTTCATCCCTGTGTATGAACCCCATAAAAAGAAGCCTCAAGCTGAGCTAGTGGGAATTGAGAGCTGATGGGTTATTTGTAGATAGAAGGGTGGAGGCTTGTGAGTGAATGCAAATGAGGTTTTGGTTAGGACCATCAGTCAATGGTAACCCTTGGACAGCTGAGGCATGCAAGGAGGGTGTGAGTCACTGCAGTGCTAAAATTATCCAGTAGAGGCAGGCAGTGTGACCAGGAGGGGTAAAGGGGTGGGATGGGTGAGGCGCCATCTTGGTACAGTAGTGGTCAACACTGACCCTTCACTGTCTCAGGTAAGGAGCCGCATAGATAGTGGTGTTCTGTGTGGCGAAAATAAAATTGTAGATGAGTTCACCAAATGGCTAGTTTTATCAACAGCGTTGATCATTCACAGATTTATAATCAAAAAGAAAATGGTTGATGATTTCACCAAATGGCTGGTTTTATCAACAGGGTTGGTCATTCACAGATTTATAAACAAAAAGAACATGGTTGATGAGTTCACCAAATGGCTAGCTTTATCAACAGGGTTGGTCATTCACAGATTTATGAACAAAAAGAAAATGGTTGATGATTTCACCAAATGGCTAGCTTTATCAACAGGATTGGTCATTCACAGATTTATAAACAAAAAGAAAATGGTTGATGATTTCACCAAATGGCTAGCTTTATCAACAGGGTTTGTCCCAATTACACCAAGGTGCTCTCTGTGGCAGAGTGGTTAGAGTGTCTGACTTTTTTTCTAGGGCGGACTCCTAATCTGAAGGTTGGTGGTTCGATTCCCCATGCCCCCACCTCTGCCACTTTGGATTTCCACCACTGTGTATAACTTACAGCGTCATCAAAGGCCAGTTGCTCTCATACCATGTCTATGTGGTGTGGGAGGTTAAAAATCCCTTGGGTCGGTAAAAGTGTAGGCTCGGGCTTTCTATCGACAAACTGTCTAATGGTGAAAACAAGTCTATTCAGACTTATACATGATAGGCAGTATAAATCTTCAAGAAAAAAAAGAAGATAGGTGATTGCACCAGGGAGCCTAGGTGGTGTAATTGTTAACACATTAGCCCCGGAATGGCAAGAAGTGGTGCTTTGAAACCTAATCTAGGTACAATATTTCCCATTTTTATCACCACACTCCCCCGCCCCCCATTTTCATCACAGGTTGCCATGGCCTGGATCCTGTACAAGCAATGTGATGTATGGTTGCTGAATTTACCCTGTGTATTTATGATAAATGCATTGCCTCTATGTATGTAATTGTAAGCATTAGACAACGTGTGGATGTAAGTCATTTGAAGGATTTAAAATTCCAGTGTGGGGGGGGGGGGGGGGGGGGAGTGTAACAGTCTGTACTCACCTCTCAGGAAAGGAGTCACATCGACAGACCTGATCTAACTAAGCACAATACAGTATAACCCCGTTAAACCAAACTTGAAGGGACCCTAGAAATCTATTTGGATTAACCAAACATTGGTTTATCCAAGCTTTGGCTTCGACTTTGACTTTGAGTAAGCGTGTATTGCACATGTAATGTATGTGGACACTTTGATGTTTGTTTTTTATGTATATACAGTATAACCCCATTAAACCAAACGATCGGTTAATCCAAACTTTTTTCGGCAGCCCGTCAAAATACTATCATTTATCATATAAAAAAGTCGGGGGGAGGGGGGTCTCAGATGACCTTATAACCACATGAAAGTTTGGTTTAACCATACCATACCGGAGTGGCCTGGCGTCTGACACTTTTGTTTGGATTAACCGATAATTTTAATTAACCGACTTTGGTTTAACCAACTTTTTTATATGATAAATGGTAGTATTTTGCCAGGCCGCCGAAAAAAGTTTGGATTAACCGATCGTTTGGTTTAATCGAGCTTGGTTTAACGGGGTTGTACACTATTTATATCACTGCCCCCTCCCCAACAGTATAAACCATAGATGAGAATCTTCCGGATTTCTCCAGAATTCTGGATTTTTTATCTGCACGATTTTTTCACGGATATGGTCCAAATTTGCGACCATTCCGGCTTCTCCCAAAAATTCGTAAAATATGTTCCATTTTTTGTTTGTTTTTTGTCCGGCCATTCTCATCTATGATAAACATAGCTCATGAGAGTGCGGTGACTTACCGCAGTGGTCCAGGACCTGGCTCCTTTCTCACAGAAAACTAGTCCTGATATGACCGTAGATGTTTTTGGGGTTTTCTTTTGGTGTACATTTGTTGTTTAGGCAGGGGAAATTTCAATCGCGAGCGATTGGTCTTCCTCATTCCACTGCTCCTTGCCCTATCCTAATAATGCCGAGTGCCTGGCTAGGAAGCGACAAGTATTAATTTTTAAGTCATTGGTTTGACTCGACCAGGTGTAAAATTCTCCTATTAAGTATGTATTGAGTATCGAGATGGCTAAATGGGAAACAGTACTCCCTTTATAATGCTCACACCAGGGAGGGAAGAAGTGCCCCTTTAAGCAGAATCCCTCCCCCTTATCTTGCCCAGCCACACGGTCACCGGCATGTTATGTGGTAATCCCACGATGGCTAGGTGGTGGCCGGGTTTGGGTGGGAGGGGGGTGAGTCCTTAAGGCAGCCAATGGGGAACTATGTTAGGGAGAGATCATGCGGGAGAGGAATGACTGGTGTGCATGAGTGTAATAGCCAATAAGGAGGTCTATAACATCCACTGTTGTATGTATCTGAAAACATTATATAAGTGAATAAAGCTAAGCATTCAGCGCCATCTATTATCTACACTTCTGCTGGTGCTGAACTCGGATCGTGTGTTGTGTCGTGTGTTGTATCTATTATGGGGTAAGCTCTAATATATAATTCATATAACAAAGAGAGAAAAGGGGAGCTATGAACCGTACGTATCACACCGGATATCAGGGCAGTATAGCCTTGTGGAGCAGTACAGCTGATGACATGAGAGAACATAATGACAGTAACCACAACCTCCGCGTACCATGTAACGGGATCGGCCATAAATAGCATTCTGTAGCCCGCATATATCATGCGGGCGCCCGCAAACACGGGATTTCATACAGGGTTCGAACCCACAATCTACCAACATGGGAAATGGACGCTCTAACTCATTCGGCTATCCCGTCTGGTTGCCAGGACGTCAAACTCCTGCCAAACTTACTGCCCAGTAAGTTTACCAGCTTACTGGGCAGTAAGCTGGTAAACTGGTCCCCTAGCCCTTGACTGGTTCCTGCTATGTATTGGCTTTAACCAGTTAAAGCCAATACATAGGAGGAACCTGTCAAGGATCATGTTGATGTTATGATTACTGCTTTTGATGATAAATTATTACGGCTGGGGTGAGCTATTCTTAGCACACAGCCCGTTAAGATGCAATCTTGGTCACGATCTCCAGCCCCGGCCGAGTCTAATCTGGAAAACGTATCAAATTGGTACTTGTCGCTGGATTGACAACTTTTGCAAGGCACTACCAGGATAGGGCAAGCGCTGGTTTGCCTAGTGGCAGGATAATGTGACTTGAGTAGGGCAGCACTATAGAGCAGCCATGGGTGCACACTAGGTGCACATCCTGATATTACCTGAGATTTGCTAGGATTTCAAATAAAATAAAATATTTAACAGATCGATGGGATGCAATGTAAATTCAAGTATTATTTCTTTTTCCCCCTCTTTCTCTTTCTTTCTTTCTTGCTTTTTTTCTTTCTTTCTTTCTTTCTTTCTTTCTTTCTTTCTTCTTGTTCATCAGGGAATTGGTATTATCAAATAGGGAACTAGGAAAAGTTACCCTATATATATGTAGTATGTATAAGGGTATATATAGTTAGTACATGTAGTAATTACATATAGTAAGTATATATGTAGTATTCGTAAGATATGTAGTAAGTATATGTAGTGTCTACTTGTGTTTCCCATCCTTTGGTCGCCATTTTTCTTTTTGCTCAGGTAGGGCCTATAGTTTCATTGCCAGAGAACTAATAAAATAGAAC
Organism: Branchipolynoe longqiensis; assembly: GCA_030323885.1. NCBI lineage: Eukaryota > Metazoa > Annelida > Polychaeta > Phyllodocida > Polynoidae > Branchipolynoe > Branchipolynoe longqiensis. The sequence goes on along the minus strand of CM059199.1, from coordinate 53,536,595 downwards.
TCAGCCTAATTTCTGTGTTCTCTTGTCCTTGTTTCCTCGTAGTGGCATTTATAGTAAATATATATAGTAAATATATATAGTAAATATATATAGTAGTATATAATAGTAAGTATGTATAATAATTTTATTTAATAGTAAATATAGTAAGTATATATAGTAAATATGTATAGTAAGTATATATAATAATGTTATTAGTAAGTAAATATAGTAAGCATATATAGTAAATATATATAGTAAATATATATAGTAAGTGTATATCGTAAGTATATATAATATTGTTATGTAGGAAGTAAATATAGTAAGTATATATAGTAAATATATATAGTAAGTATATATAATACTGTTATTTAGTGAGTAAACATAGTAAGTATATATAGAGTAAATATATATAGTAAGTATATATAATAGTGTTATTTAGTAAGTAAATATTGTACTTTAAATATTGTAATTATTGTACTATATTTGCCATATATCTATATATATGGCAAATATATATAGATATATAGCTATATATGCATATTCTTGAAAATTAATGTTGCTTACCTGAATAGCACACACATGAGCCGAACCCAGCTTTCCAGGCGCGCCTGTGTGCGTGTGCGTGTGCGTGTGCGTGTGCGAGTGCGTGTGCGTATGCGTGTGGACAGTCTTTGATGAGTGGTGCCAGTTCGATCAATGCACAGTCATCAATAATAAATAGTGTCCCCCGGTTGACCCCTCTCAGTGACCTCATTCTGGAAGCCATCTAACAAATCCCGCTTATGCCTCGGTCACAAATGCTGCGGTCGCCGTACGGTGCTGCGGTCTGCGGTGTGCGCTGCAGTTTTTGCAAATGTTACGGTCTGCAGTTTATCTATTCACAAATCGTATGGTCACTGCAAGGCACCTTGGGTTTTGTCTTTAACTTTATGCACATACTTAATATATAAAAATGTAACTTTCTTAATATTAATCACACAAACATGAATATTGTACCATATTGATATTCATTGATGTCAGAAAAAGGTGACCGTACGGTGTTTTGGCATCCTTGGGCCTGTGGCGTTGCGATTTTCCAAAGTTAAGATAACTCCAACTTTTAAAAAAACGCAACACCTTGCGGCAAGCAAAAAACCGTAGGGTCACTGTATGGCAACCGTAACTCACCGTGCTGTCACCGTACGGTCTGGCTGATGCGGCGAGTTACGGTCGCCGCAAGCACGCTATAAGGCATTTGTGACCGAGGCATTAACAAGTCGCCTCAGCGTAATCCATCCTTAGCCCTCCTCTGGCACTGACACGCCGCGGCTCGCAGTCCAGCTCCTCGCCTGTTGTCTTCACAGGCTCTGATTTGTCTGATCAGGGCGGGTGAACATCAATGTTTCTTCGCCAGTTCGCCGTTGAGGTCTGGGAGGTCTTGTGAACTGGTGCCATGTTGGTGGTTGCAGTGTAGAATGTGCATAACACTAACAGTAACATGCCTTTACCGCAGGCTGACCCAACTGGGCAGTAAGCTGGTAAGCAGTAAGCTGGTCCCCTAGCACTGCAGTAACTTGGTCACATCACTCTACATTAGCCTGATGTTCCAATCCTACAGTAGCGTGGTCCCCTAGCTCTACAGTAGTCTGGTCGCCCAGCCCTCCACTAGCCTCGTCTTCCATCCCTACATTAGCCTGGTCCCATAGCCCTGCAGTAGCCTGATCCCATAGCCCTACATTAGCCTGGTCCCATAGCCCTACAAGTAGCTTGGTCCCATAGCCCGACAATAGCCTGGTCCTATAGCCCTACAAGTAACCTGGTCCCATAGCCTTGCAGTAGCCTGGTCCCATAGCCCTACAATAGCCTGGTCCCATAGCCCTACAGTAGCCTGGTCTCCCAGCCCTACACTAGTCTCGTCTTCCAACTGTACATTAGCCTGGTCCCATAGCCTTGCAGTAGCCTGGTTCCTTAGCCCTGCAGTAGCCTAGTCCCATCACCTTACAGTAGCCTGGTCTCCCAAACTTTCACTAGCCTGGTCCCATATCCATTCAGTAGTCTGGTCCCAGCACGTTGCTGTAGCCTGGTTCCAGCACCCTGCAGTAGCCTGATCTCACAACCCTGCAGTAGCCTGATCTCACAACCCTGCAGTAGCCTGATCTCACCACCCTGCAGTAGCTTGGTGTTCCAGCACCCTGCAGTAGCCTGATCTCACAACCCTGCAGTAGCCTGATCTCACAACCCTGCAGTAGCCTGATCTCACCACCCTGCAGTAGCTTGGTGTTCCAGCACCCTGCAGTAGCCTGATCTCACAACCCTGCAGTAGCCTGATCTCACAACCCTGCAGTAGCATGATCTCACAACCCTGCAGTAGCTTGGTGTTCCAGCACCCTGCAGTAGCCTGATCTCACAACCCTGCAGTAGCCTGATCTCACAACCCTGCAGTAGCCTGATCTCACCACCCTGCAGTAGCTTGGTGTTCCAGCACCCTGCATAGCGATCACAACCTGCAGTAGCCTGATCTACAACTGCAGTAGCTCTCACCACCCTGCAGTAGCTTGGTGTTCCAGCACCCTGCAGTAGCCTGATCTCACAACCCTGCAGTAGCCTGATCTCACAACCCTGCAGTAGCCTGATCTCACCACCCTGCAGTAGCTTGGTCCCAGCACCCTGCAGTAGCCTGGTCCCAGTACCCTAAGTGGCCTAGTCCCAGCACCCTGCCTGATCCAGCACCCTACAACAGCCTGGTTCCAGCACCCTGTAGTAGCCTGGTTCCAGCCCTCTGCAGTAGCCTGGTTCCAGCACCCTACAATAGCCTGGTTCCAGCGCCATGTAGTAGCCTGGTTCCAGCACTCTGCAGTAGCCTGGTTCCAGCACCCTGCAATAGCCTGGTTCCACAGCCATGCACAGGGGCTACTGTGGCCTATGCATGCATCTAAAGCCATGTTCTTCTAAACCAATCCAAGTGTCTCATTAAATCAAATTCACTTAGAATAAACTGTTGTTAACTGCACAAATTGACTATTGATTCTACCTCAGCCTGTGCCATGTTTTCACCAAACATGGTTGATATACAATGACTATTGTTCATGCAACAATACTCCATCTTTGTACTACGCTGAAGCACTACTACTACACTGTGACTGAAGCCTCGATTGCATACAAATGAATGTATATAGCGGGTCAAGTCTTTAAGTAAAATAAAACAATTGGTGATAAAGGAATCAGGTGGAGACAAATGAGGAAGGAACCTGATCCTCATATCGGTGATATCCAGAACAACAATGTGGGCGTCCATTAATTATTATTTTGTTTCTTGGAGGTTTTCAACCTAGCAATAAAGTCATATCATGATGGGCGCCGACTTGTGATAGTGCACACTCATGGTAATTTTATAGTGCTGCCCCGCTGGGAGATCAGCCCACCAGTACCATGACTTCATATCCCACTCAGTCACATTATCCTGACACTGAGATAACCAGTCCTTGCCCTATCCTAATAATCCCGAGTGCCTGGCTAGGTAGCGACATGTGTAAGTCATAGGTTTGACTCAGCTGGAAATCGATCAGACTCCTGAGCTTCCGCGTAGGAAGGCTCTACTGGGTATCATCCGTGTCTGCACAGTCTAACTTAGATAAAATATTCACCACATACTTACAGTACAGGGGTGAAAATCAACCCATTAGAAAAACTGGCGAAGAATTTTGACATGCTGGGGAAATTAACTGAGCGAATAAATTCTTAATTTAAGAACCAAAATATATTCTTTATATATATCTTCATATTTACCCGCTACTTTTGAGTTGAAAAATGTAATAAAACATAGTTTAATAGACTTTAAAAGTGAAATCGACTGAGTTCTAGCGCTGCCATCTTGTCTTTTTGCATTCGCGCCCATTTCACCAACTCTGTGCCTATATGGGTAGCCATTTGATACTGGAGCCACAGTTTCTAGTTCCTGTTCCATACTAAAGCTATTTTTGCCCGTATTTACACTACGTTGTCATTCACCCGTGTACTACAATTAGAGGGTGAATCTTTTATCTAGGTCTAATGAGGCATGCTGAGTGAATGACAGTTATGTTGATGGGCACATGTTGCATAATGGCACCGCATGGGCAATCTGATGACGGTAATCTAATTTGATATATATGAACAGGCAGGAAACAAGGCGATGACACAATGCAATCAGGCCTGTCAGGCAGATTTAGCGATGGCAATGAAATCTCGAAGACCTGGCTTCCCTTTGATTTTGTTTGTTGTTGGTTTACGTCCTAGCAACATCTAAGGTCATATCAGGACGGGTACTAACTTGTGACTTTATAATGCTGCCCCACTGGAAGACCAGGCCACCAGCACCATGACCTGATATCCCACTCAGTCACATTATCCTTACACTGAGCCAACCAGTCCTTGCCCTATCCTAATAATGCCAAGCACCATGCTAGGAAGCAACAAGTATCATTTGTTAAGTCATTGGTTTGACTCGACCAGAGTTTGAACACACGATCTACCAACATGGGAGACGGACGCTCTAACTCATTCGGCCATCCCGTGCTTCCCTTTGAAGCATGAAGCCATCACGTTGCGAGTTGTGACTGCTGTACATCATACAGAATGTGAAAATAAAGAATGTAAAGAATGTTAAAATATCAGGTTTCCCTCACTAGTAGGAGCACCGGGTGCGGTAGCTTAATCGATAGAGCGCGGGCCTCGCATTCGGAAGGTCGGGAGTTCGGTTCCTGATCGAGTCAAACCAATGACTTTAAAATTGATACTTGTTACTTCCTAGCCTGGCGCTCGGCATTAATAGGATAGGGCAAGGACTGGTTAGCTCAGTGTCGGGATAATGTGATTGAGTGGGATATCAGATCGTGGTGCTGCTGGCCTGATTCCCCAGTGGGGTAGCACTATAAATTCACCATGAGTGTGCACTGTCACAAGTCGGTACCCATCCTGATATGACCTTAGATGTTTCTAGGGTGTAAAACAACAACAAAACAAAAACAAACACTAGCAGGGGCCATTCTCAGGAGCTATGCAATAAGGCCAGAGTTTGATATGTTTACAATCTTGTTGAAGGGTGCAGAAATTTCATTTGCCGTAAAGCGCATCCGTAAACAGGTGAGTCTGGAGAACAGATTTAAATTGGTCAAAAGTAGATGCATTTCCTGCTGTGTCTGACAACGTATTCCATAAAGTTGGTCACAGCACACAAAAGACACAATAACCGTATGACGTGCCTCAAGACAGAGAGGCGTGTACAGGTACCGAATCTCTTATTCGGCTTCCGGAAATTTGGAATTCCCAGAAAACCGGTTATTTTTTAAACTGGCTAGTTTTACGTTCTACTGTATACATGGTACGTATTATGTACATATTGACGCATTGATGCTGAAATACAGGGGAGGATGGCCAAGGCTAGTGCATCTTTCGGCCGACTATGCCAGAGACTCTGGAACAACCACCATGTGTCCATTCGGGTCAAATGCAAGATCTACCATGCAATCATACTATCCACCCTACTATATGGAGCCGAGGCCTGGACAGTGTACAGACGACAGGTGAAAAAGCTGCATGCCTTCATGATGCGACATCTGTGTACAATCATGAGGCTAACCTGGAAGGACAAGGTGACAAATAAGGAAATACTCGAATGGATGGGGCTGCCCTCTATGGAAGATCTTCTGATCAAAAAGAATCTCTGGTGGACTGGACACCTCATGAGGATGTCATTAGACAGGCTACCAAACAGAGCCTCTATTCTCAACTGTCTTCTGGTTACAGAAAGAGAGGGCGCCCTCATCTCCGGTTCAAGGATACCATCAAGAGAAACCTGAAGCTGAGAGACATTAAGACCGACTCATGGACGCAACTCTCACAGCAGAGAGCTAAATGGAGAGCGGCAGTCAAGTAATGAAAGCAGTCTTTGTCGCATCGCGACCGACAGCATGATGATGATGATGATGATGATGATTATATATTTAAAGAATCTTAAGTGGATTAATAAAAATCAAACATACCCTGCTTTAGAAATATAGTAATGTAGTGGTCTGCACTGACCTCTCAGGCAAGTAACCACATAGACAGGTAGGCGTGGGTAGTGTGTTGATATCAGGGAGCCTAGGTGGTGTAATGGTTAGCACACTGGCCTGGAATGCAAAGAGATGTGGGTTTGAGTCCTGCTCTAGACGCAATATTTCCCATTTTCATCACCCCCACAACACTGGTGCCGTGATCAGGATCCTGTACAAGCCATGCGCTGTATTGTTGTTGAACCTACCCTGTATGTGTTAGTGCATTGCCTGTATGTATGTAATTGTAAGCAATAAAAGACTTACAATTCCAGGGGGACGAGTGTAGTGGTCTGCACTGACCTCTCAGGCAAGTAACCACATAGACAGGTAGGCGTGGGTAGTGTGTTGATATCAGGGAGCCTAGGTGGTGTAATGGTTAGCACACTGGCCTGGAATGCAAAGAGATGTGGGTTCGAGTCCTGCTCTAGCCGCAATATTTCCCATTTTCATCACCCTCACGACAGTAATTTGGATCTGTTAAATACGATTTTGTTCTTTTCTTTTCATTGTTAATTTTATATTTTATGTATATATTTAGGCTGTGTTCTAGAAAACTGGAAAATCGGGAATTCTGGGCCACATCTGGTCCCAAGCTTGCCAGATATTTGGTCCGATACCTGTATCAATATCTGATTGTATGATCTCAGTGTTCGGGATGTCTGACTGAGGGACAAGGGATTACACTGATTTTGTAATGCTTTGCGAGTGATAGCTTTATAGCTTGTTACTAACCTCATGCAAATTCCTTGTGCTGACTAACCATATATCAGCCAATCAGAGCGGGTGAGGGTGAGTGCTATGATTGGCTGGAGCTCTGGGATGGGTGGGTGCTTTGCTGTCCCTTATTCATCCAGCAACGACAGCAAAGGTGTGTTTGTTGTTGTTTTAAGTCCTAGAAACATCTAAGGTCATATCAGGAGGATACCGACTTGTGACAGTACACACTCATGGCGAATGTATAGTGCTGCTCTACTGGGAGACCTGGCCAGAAGCAGCATAACCTGATATCCCACTCAGTCACAATATCCTGACACTGAGCTAATCAGTCCTTGCCCTATCCTAATAATGCCAAGCACCTGGCTAGGAAGCGATAAGTATAAATTTTAAAGTCATTGGTTTGACTCGACCAGGATTCGAACCCACAAACCCATGGGTTAGGATCCCCCGATCTCCCAAAACAGAAGACGGACGCTCAACTCATTCGGCATTCCCGTCTGGTTGACAGCAAAGGCGTGACCCCTGCTCATTCGACCAGATTCTTCGGTTGTGTGCTGCAGCCTAGCTGAGATGACAAGACATGCGCTGTAAGGGGAGCGAGTGAGCAGGTGAGGGATGGTGATTTCACACCTTGTGACAGCGCAGCCGGAGTACCGCCTGTCATGTATGGAACCCAGCTATTAAAGCAGAGGGTTTATAATAACAGCCGCTATCCGCCTTGCTATTTACCATGCGGTCACAAACCCGCACATCCTGGTGAATGATCTGTATGGTCATTTACCATGCACTCAGGCCCTGATGTGTACCATGCATGCCTCGGTGCATGACCTGTGTGGTTATTTACCGTGCACTCAGGCTCTGATGTGTGCCATACATTCTTTGGTGCAATACCAGTATGGCTATTTACCATGCAGTCAGACCCACCTGTGTACCATGCATGCCTTGGTGCATGACCTCTATGGTGATTTACCATGCACTCAGGCCCTGCTCTGTATCATGCACTCTTTGGTGCATGACCTGTATGGCTATTCACCATGCACTCAACCCTACCTGTGCACCATGCACGCCCTGGTGCATGAGCTGTATGGATATTTACCATGCAGTCAGCCCCACTTATGTACCATGCATACCCTGGTACATGACCTGTATAGCTCCCCACTCAGTCATATTATCCTGATATTGAGCTAACCAGTCCTTGTCCTATCCTAATAATGCCGAGTGCCAGGCTAGGTAGTGACAAGTATCAATTTAGTAAATTATTTGTTTGACTCGGCCGGGATTCGAACTCCCGACCTTCCGCACGGGACACCTGCGCTCTACAGATTCGGCCACAGCGTCCGATGGCCGGAAGTGCAAGTCTAACCTCCATAGTCTGTCCCTTTTGCGCATGCGCTGTTGTTGCTGGTGAGCCTTAAAGCAGTAGCTAACCCTATTAAGGAAGCTGCCTGCATTAATGCATATTTTGTCCCCCCCCCCCGGAATCTTGCGCGTAGTATCCACAAAGCAGGAGTCGCCTGCATTAATGTCAAATCTAGGTGATCAGGTTTTAAAAAATAAATTTGTTTAAATATTGAAATAGGAATTACAATTGGCATTTAAAATAGCCCCCCCAAAAGATCATATAAAATATATCCTTCATAAACAGTTATAACAAGTCTGTAACATTCGGCCTTGTGGTTCAATAGTGGCGCCCACTGGGGGAGTGTGGAGGAAATAAGTGACGGCACTAATGCAGTGGTGAACTGATAGGTGGTGCTGCGAATGGGTTAAGGTTATTATTCCAATAGTAGGCTAGGTAGCACCCAGCTATCGAATATTCTTTACACAAATTGCTACTCGGCGCCTTAATCCCTAATTACAGCTAATTACCTCATACTTTCAGCTCACAGCGCAGGAAACTGAATCAAAGCAGTCGCGTAACCTTCAAAGTGTGTCAATACACTATTCATTCCAGCAAAAATGACCTGGCGCCTTTCAACTTTAATGCATTCACAGTGTAAAAAACAACCATCACCGCCCCGTCCTAGTGCGAACAGGGTAGCCATCTTGGAAGCTGCTTGTGTTAGTATCAAAACACTAATGTGGCGGCATATTTCGTTATTAGCCATGGAACTTTACTCTAATTGCTTTATGTATAGCGGTGTAGCCAGTGTTAGCCGGAAATGAAACGAAATGCAAAGTACAAAATTGTTCGCTTGTGCTTAAAGGAAATTAACAATTTTAAGCGCAGAATAAAACAGTGGCACTACTACCTCTCCACAAGTATAAAGGTGGCGCCACCTACACGCTGCCAAGTGGATTAAACTACCACAGCGCATCCTCTGACCCAACCACCCAACAAACACCTCTCCACAAGTATAAAGGTGGTGCCACCTACATGCTGCCAAGTGGACTAAATTACCACAGCGTCCCCTTTACCGACCCAAGCACCCTATGAACAACTCACCACAAATATAAAGGTGGTGCCACCTACATGCTGCCAAGTGGACTAAACTACCACAGCGCATTCTCCGACCCAACCACCCAACAAACACCTCTCCACAAGTATAAAGGTGGCGCCACCTACACGCTGCCAAGTGGAGTAAATTATCATAGCGCCCCCTGACCCAACTTCCCTACAAACACCTCTCCACAAGTATAAAGGTAGCGCCACCTACACGCTGCCAAGTGGATTAAACTACCACAGCGCATTCTCTGACCCAACCACCCAACAAACACCTCTCCACAAGTATAAAGGTGGCGCCACCTACACGCTGCCAAGTGGACTAAACTACCACAGCGCATTCTCTGACCCAACCACCCAACAAACACCTCTCCACAAGTATAAAGGTGGCGCCACCTACACGCTGCCAAGTGGATTAAACTACCACAGCGCATCCTCTGACCCAACCACCCAACAAACACCTCTCCACAAGTATAAAGGTGGCGCCACCTACCTGCTGCCAAGTGGACTAAATTACCACAGCGCCCCCTGACCCAACCACCCTACAAACACCTCTCCACAAGTATAAAGGTGGCGCCACCTACACGCTGCCAAGTGGACTAAATTACCACAGCGCCCCCTGACCCAACCACCCTACAAACACCTCTCCACCAGTATAAAGGTGGCGCCACCTACCTGCTGCCAAGTGGACTAAATTACCACAGCGTTCCCTGACCCAACCACCCTACAAACACCTCTCCACAAGTATAAAGGTGGCACCACCTACACGCTGCCAAGTGGACTAAATTACCACAGCGCCCCCTGACCCAACCACCCTACAAACACCTCTCCACAAGTATAAAGGTGGCGCCAGTTGACACTGCCAAGTGGACTAAATTACCACAGCGCCCCCTGACCGAACCACCCAACAAACACCTCTCCACAAGTATAAAGGTGGCGCCACCTACACGCTGCCAAGTGGACTAAATTACCACAGTGGCCTCTGACCCAACCGCCCAACAAACAATTGTCCACTCTTGCTTGTGACTGCGCCAAACTCACATGCAGTATGCTACTCACAGACAGGTGAGCCCGACACACCAAATTTACGCGTACGGTGCAAAGTGGTTTCAAACAGGAAGTATGGGTAGTTTTAACCTTGTTTGTAATTATCCTGCTGAGTACAATAATGACATCTCCAACTTCATATCAGTACACTCGTGTAATATCCACGTATATCATGTCAAGGGTACCAATGGCTCAGAACCATACAGGGAAGGGAGTTCATGTACTAGAGTAGCCATGGTAAATAGCTGGAAAGTGCCTCTCTCTCTCTGTCTCTCTCTCTCTCTCTCTCTCCCTCTATATATATATATATATATACATATATATATATGATATATAATTAATTATATGAGCATAAAATGGGCGGAGTAGGCTTGTGCTATTTATTATATTATTATTCGTCATTCTATTTATTTGTGCAATTCTGGACCGATCTGCCATTTACTGCAGGCCTGTTCGGGTCCAGGATAGTTTGGCGCCATGCTACGCATGGTCGGTCGGCGCGGGCGTCACATGAGCTCAATTTCAAAACGGTGTATGTATATATATGTATATATATATATATATATATATATATATTTATTTCACCTCGTTCTCGTACTCCTGGCTGAGTATAGCACAGTGAGAGGTAGGCGTACCCCGAAGCCAGCATAAGGAATTAACCGGCTATCCGAGACGGTCGTGTGCACGGGTCTTGTACACTGGTCTCGGGAAGTTTCTGGTGCCCGGCATTTAACCTTACAAAGAATCGAACAGGAAGCAGAAGAAACGGTTAGGAAATGCGTAAGGAATTGTTGGAAAACTTCAGTACTGAATCTACACACGGTTAGTCAACCAGAACGCATTGTTCTAGAAGCCGGCCCACGGACGTGTTTAGGAAGCTCTCGGGGAGTTTCTGGTGCCCGGCATTTAACCTTACAGGAACGGAACGTTCTAGACCGTTCACTGGCTTCGGACCAGAGCGGAGCCGCCCCACCGAGCATACGGTTAAGGCCCACTCACACCTTACCGGATTGGGGAAACGGAAAGAAACCGGACACAGTCCGGTGAAATATGTCAATGTCCGGTTTATATAGGGTCAGCATCCGGCATTTCTGTTCTCTGTCCGGTGGTGTCTGGCATGTACGGTGGTAAGTTTTGAACATGCACAAAACTTGGAATGGATGCCGCCAGAGTGATGTGTATGGTTTTTGTCCGGTTTAAGTTTGTTTAGTCCGTTTTGTCCAGTTCATGTCCAGTACCCACCGTAAACATCTACGGTTAGTTTCCTGAATGGTCCGTTGACGGGAATTCCGTCCGCCGGCTTTTTGTATGTATTTGGCGTGTCCATCACATGACGTAAACAGTCTGGTATGTGTCATGTTCGGTCCGTCCGTTTGACATTCGGTTTTCGCCCGTCGGTTCACCGTTCCATGTCCGTTTAGCTTTCGTTTCATCCAGCGGCCTTTGACCCGATAGCGCAACATTTTGACACATTTTGATACCGAACACCACCGGACTAGAAAATTCTTTTTCTGGTTATGTCCGTTGCTCAATCTGGTAAGGTGTGACAGGCACTTTAGGAATTGCATATGGTTACCGTACGATTATTGATATTATTGGAAAATTTTAGGAATTGCATACGGTTCCGTAGGAAATTTGACTGATAGTGCAACACACGGCTGGTTAACTCGAACGGCCCCGGACGTAGCTCAAGGGGTGTTGTGTCCACCTGTGAACCGTTGGATTATTGATTGTAAAGGCTCGGAGTGCAACGAGATGTGGGTTCGAGTCCCGCTCTAGACGCAATATTTCCTATTTTCATCACCCCCTCCCCCGCTATGACAATACTTATCTAGATTTGATTCTACGTATCAAAAATAGGTACTGTGCACTTATTAATTAATAATAATAATAGTGTGACCTATTATAATAATAATAATAATAATAATAATGGCAATAATAATAATAATAATAATAATGGTAATAGTAATAAGCATTTGTTGCCATAAACTATATAGAAGGGAACACTAAGTCCATTTAACAGAACCTGTTACTGCTGAAGCCTGTCGTGTCAACATGTTGACGTGCTTGCCAACATTCATTTGGCTATCACGTCTGTTTTTTGCCAGAAGAACTGGTTTCTGCGATAATTGTCCCTGTTGCGTGGTAACCATATATCGTGTGTGTATTGATGTGTGGAGAGAAAACAACTAGGATCGATTAAACTCAGAAAAGGCGGTGGGGGTGTCGATTCCCAGAACACCGAAATGTGTTTCTTTAGTGGTGTTTTTTTGGTGGTCCGCTAGTTGATTAAGGCGAGGAAATTTCAATTGCAAATAATTGGTCTTCCTCATTCCACTGCTCCTTGCCCTATCCTAGTAATGTCGAGTGCCAGGCTAGGTGGCAACAAGTATGAATTTTTAACTCATTGGTTTTACTCGACAAGGGTTCAAACCCAATGGTTCTGAATCCCTTTGAATCCCTCGACCTACCAAAATGGGAGAGAGACGGACGCTCAACTCATTTGGCCATCCTGTGAATAATATAGTATTACATACCTTGCACCTAATGCTGCATACACAAATTATGACGTCATCATATTTTATGAAGGCAGCAGTTGGATGCAGTTCAGCGTTTTCATTTTAAAATATGAATAATAAAAAGAGAATGAGAATGGAAAAAAATGTGAATTTGAAATATGAATAATATAAAGAGAATGAGGAGGATATAAATGTGAATTTAGTAGAAAATGATGGCGGATTTGTGAGTGGAACTAGCTCTTGCCGTGACAGGCGTGCCCACTTCCTTATACATGTATGTATGAATGCCCTGGATCAATAGACCCTATAAGAGGCCCGGAACATGGATTATGAAGCTGGTGGGTGGGTCATAGCTGCTTCCCTTCATTCACTACGCGCATGCGCAGTGGCACACCGATGGGAACGGCACTTCCGGTTGTGCGTAGACTGTAATAGCTCCCCCCCGCCCAACACCCCCCCCCCCCACCGCCTCCACAAATTTATTCAAACCACCTGCTGGCATAATATAGTAACATTGTATAATCCTATGGTTTGTTAATTGTTGCCATCTCTTTTCTATAAATACATTAGATTGATCATTATAATCTACTTTACTTTAGTTTGAAGTAACCTTTTTTAAGGGGTTAACTTTGGATATTATATTTGAAGTGTGAATACCTGCTACATTAATTTACGAGTGCTTGTCAAGATCTTGGACATCTTAAAGCTGCATCGTCCGATGAACTATCAAATTTTCAAAACCAAACAAATTATCTAGATTTGATTTTACATATCGAACTTAGATACTGATGCACTTATTAAGCATTTGTTTCTGCGTAGAAGGCAATACTGAGTCAATTTAACAGAACCTGTTACCGCAGAAGTCTATGGTGTCAGAGTTTTGGCAAACTTGCCAAAACTAATTTTCCATGTTTGCACTCAAAATATCTCAAAAGTTTACCATTTAAAATAAAAGTAACTTTGAACTAATGTAAAGTACATACTACTGATCGATCTAATATATTTATCTCAGACAAAATACAGAAATTCAAAACCATCGGACTATGCAACTTTAAGTTTCACCAGTGACAAGCTCTATTTAATTAACATAGTAGTCTTCCTTTTATGGAGCAGTACATCTTTAACGAGTGTGCAGGTATCTAACTTATTCTAAGTTTCGATATATAGCATCAAATGTCGGCAAGTGCATCGGTCATATATATATACATCTTGCAGTTTTGAGGAAATTATGTTTTAGCGTTGTCGTATGCTCTCACGAAATGTCGTCTGCCGCTATGGACATACATTTAAAGTTGCATAGTCCGATGGTTTTGAGTTTCTATCATTTTCTGAGATAAATGTGTCATGTTGATCGTTATAATCTATCTTACTTTAGTTTGAAGGAACTTTTATTTTGAATGGCTAACTTCTGAGATATTTAAAGTGAAAATATGCTAAATTAATTTTAGCAAGCACGTCAAAACTCTTGACAACATAGATTTCTGCAGTAACACGTTCTATTAAAATTAACCCCGAATTCCCTTCTATATGGCGATAAATGTTTAATAAGTACACCAGTATCTAAGTTACATATGTCAAATCAAATCTAGATAATTGTTTTGATTTTGAAAATGTGATGTTTTCATCCGACTATGCAGCTTTAGAGGTGCTGTTTTCAGTCTAAATCTTCCACATAAACAAACGCATACACTCACATACTTACTCTTGTCTGCGTCGGTTGGGTGTGTCGGTAGGTGGGGCGGGTTATTGGGATTTAATAACCATGGTGGTGTGGTAACCGCAGATTCGTCAGCCTCGCTTTGGCGCACGTTCCTCCATAAGCATATTCAGTGCTTTATGGAGCGACCCAACCAGCCACGGTGCGACCCAACCAGCCATGGTTGAACTCGTTTGAGCCCATTTAAACTTGTTTCCGGTGTGGCGGTTTCAGCGCCCGGTCAGTTTCAGCGGCCTGTCGTGGCTTCTGCGCATGCGCGGATTTTAAGACATATGCAAAACACCCGTGGCCTCGCCGGCTACAAGCTCAGTTGTAACTATCTCTGGTGCCCGGCAGTGTTAGGGACCGATTAGGCCGAAATCTATTGAATGCGATCATATTTAACAGAATTACATACTCAAATAATTAAATTTAATTAAATTAACCTTAAATTCCAAGCGATATTAACGTAGCAGCTAGATCAGCGTCAAATCGCCGAGTGTAAACAAAACAAATAGCAGTGCTCGCCGCAACGTGCCGCTGAAACTGACCGGGCGCTGAAACCGCCACACCGGTACAAATGCTAGAGGACCAGGTTGGAAACTGAGCGATAATAGATGAAAACTCCTGTGCCACTGCCTGAGCAAATGAATGCCAGGGGACCAGGCTAGACCTCCACAGAGCTAGCAGTGTAGTAAAATATTATTTTACTAGTTTATTGTTCAGATATTATCACATATTTATGTATCTTTTACACAGATTAAATTGTTTGAAGTATATTTGAAATTGATCTACATTGATTTCTGTTTAAATCACACAATATCACTACTTGCTGAATGGGAAACTCATCCTGCAAGGGTATGCTCAATATGACCCAGTGGTCAGCCGTTTTTCATCCTTTCGTCGTTGTGGACCCTTCTCCGTTCTTCACGAAGGAAGGAATGACTCTGCAGGTTGCGCATGCTCAGCTCTGAATGGGCGTATTTGATTAAACAACTCGGGTCACCCGAACCACTTTTTGCCGCATGTGCAGGGCCTACAACCTCGGGTTGTATAAACAAATGCGAGTGGGGTGGAAAAAAATGGTGGCTTAATCCAAAACAAAAATGTCTTTTTTAATAACCAATAAAACTATAGCAAAATAGGATTTCGCGTATTTTATGATTGCATAGTTTAGTTATATTTCAATTTAATTAATTTGGGTTATTGAAAAATAATAAAACAGTAAAAAACACATAGGACTTGTACTGGTACAGGACGGTTGCCAACACAAATGTGACGTCATCGCTCCTGGCCAACCCCAGCCAAGACGTGGGTTACTGAGGTCGGGTCGTTTTGCGCACGGCACATGTATTTTTAGACTCCACTCGCGGTGTTCGATTTGAAATCCTACCGACTCGAGTGACCCAAGTCGCCCGGGGCGTCATAATCGAATACAGCCAATGAGTGTGCGTGACGTCATAAGGAGGTTAGCGCGCTCAACGCACAGACACACACACACACACACACTTGGCCCTCCCCTCCCCCCCTAGCAGATTGTGTTGGGCAGTGTGTGGGTGAAAGCGTCAGAATCGTTTATGTCACCCAAGCGCACCCACAGTAAGATTGTATTGTATAACGAGTGATGCCCATATTATTTAGGCTGCAGGGCCTTAGAATCACCTGCCAGTGTATGGCTGGTGCGCGCTGTGCCACCTTGACTCACCCGGCTGGCTTGGCCCGGGCCTCACGGCAGCAGCCAATCAGGGCCCGGGGGCCCGGGTGAGTTGACTTCGGGCGGCGCGGTCGCTAGCAGGTATCCTTTCGGCCGGATTAGGGTTTTACATCCTCGCAACATCTGAGGTCATTATCAGTTATCAGGATGGTTACCGACATGAGACGGTGCGCATTCGTCGAGACTTTATAGTGATGTCCCACTGGGAGACCAAGCCGCCAGCACCATGACCTGATATCCCACTCGGTCGTATTATACAGAGGGTATACCAACCATACCTTGCGGTCTAATTCATATAAGCGTAGGCCTTTGTATGTAAATATATTTTAATATATATATATAAATATATATAAATATATATAAAAAATATATAAATAGATTAAAATATATATAAATAGATTTAAATATGTATATATAAATATATATAAATATATGTAAATATATAAAAAATGTATGCATCTATATAAATGTATATATGTATAATGTATATAAATATATATAAATATCCTATGTACAGGGTGGAGAACAGTATCACAAGAGCTTGAAATAGATGTAAATATCACTGATTAATGTAAATATCACAGATTACAACGCTATATATACTACTAGTGTGATAGCCATATTATCGCCCATATTATCACCATTTAACTTGTGTTATGTAAATAACTTCTGCGAAAGGAGCTGGATGACCAGTTCCTCGGCGCTGACAAGAGTGACCTGTTCTGATAAACAAACATCCACCAAAAACAAACAATTCTGAACCCTATTAACTCAATTTACCTTTCTATTCCAGGTGAGTTCCTTTTTCATGATCGATTAGCTCCAGGTGTTTGCCGGTGGTAAGTTTGTTTGTTCTTTCCGTGTTTGATTGTTCTTCATTGTGTGTCATTATTGCCATGATTACATAATATAGAGCGCATTGCCTTTCCATGTATGATGTCCCCCCCAAAAAAGCAGGCTGGACCTATTTCCTCAGCGGTCACGTGTTGGAGGCAGGTAAGGAAGTGGCCGTCCAAAGATATCAACATTTTCACCGTAGTGCAAAGCATTTTTTTGTTGTTCTTTCTTGAAGATTTATACTGCCTGTCATGGATAAGTTTGAATAGACTTGTTTTCACCATTAGACAGTTTGTCGATAGAAAGCCCGAGCCTACACATTTTCCGACCCAAGGGATTTTTAACCTCCCACACCACATAGACATGGTATGAGAGCAACTGGCCTTTGATAACGCTGTAAGTGTTATGCACAGCGGTGGAAATCCAATTTGGCAGAGGTGGGGGCACATGGAATCGAACCACCAACCTTCAGACTAGGAGTCTGACCTAGAAAAAAAGTCAGACACTCTAACCACTCCGCCACAGAGAACACCACAACAGGGGCAAGCAGCGGTGTCAGTCAAGTTCGACTTTTATCGTTAAATAAAATGTTGATACCAGCTTCAAAAACACCAGCAAGTCACTCAACGCAAGTTAAATGAAGGAACGCCTAGTTCCAATATATGATTATGATCTTTAAGTTTAAAAGAAATGCCGAGATCTTACACGTTGATGCGATATTTATGTATACACCATATCAGAAGTTTAATGCCGATTGAATCAATTATCTAAGACATTCATATTCTTGTCTTTATGTTCTGTAGTAGAATGTTGGTGTGTGCTACTTCGGGGGGGGGGGGGGAGGACAGGGGTCTGGAGAAGTAGTCACTCGTGTAACCGTGAAAATGTTGACAACTTTCGACTGCTCTAAATGGATTTCTGGTAGATGGCAGCTTCTACCGCAGACTACGCGTCAGTTTGTGAAAAAAGATGTGCTATGTACCTTCTTTTGGGATCACTCGCTCTTAATGAAATAAATAATACACAACACCAAGTCAGTTTTCTGTTTTACCTTTTTTAGCAAGGCATTAGCCATTTCTATTGCTGTGCCATACATGTATATCAGCCTGTCTCAAAAGGTGATAACTCTTCTTTTTTTTGTACATTGTAACGATTGACACAAAAGAGTACAGAAACGGTTACACTGAAAACACAAGAACATTTGCTTCATATCAATATGTATTCTATTGGGATTATGAAACACCATGTAACAAACTAATCAGTTTATCCTGAGCAAATGCATAAGCAGATAGCATGTTGATCGTTACAATGGACAAAGTTTTGTCCCATATTGCTTAGCACCTTTTGAGGCAGTCTCATGTATATATAACATTATATTGCAATATATGGGAGTAGGGTGGAGCATCTAGATCACCATCTCCCCGGGTACTTTATGTGGTCGCGTAGTGTTTGTTTCTGCTGCCAGGGCCAGGTGGCGCCACAAGCGAGGTACAAAGCCTTGTAATCACGACATGGATCAGAACAGCTGATTTCCGAAAGTCTACACAAAAACAGTTCTTAAAAAACCATCAAGTCAATCTTCTGTTTTTCCTTTTCAGCAAAGCATTGTCTATTCTTATTTCCAGGCTATAGATGTATATATGGATTGTGATAAGCCCGTTATCGCATGTAATAAGAAGACCTGGATTGGGTTGCACTAACCACCCACCCCCTTCCCGGGGGTGGGGGTGGGTACCAGCATGCACCTCTCCGCCTCCTGCGCGGGGCCTCTCCTCCACTAGCTCGGACGAATTATATATATATATATATATATATATACATATATATACCATATAATATATATATATATATATATATATATAAATAAACAAAAGTTCCGTTGTGCTTCCCGTTTGGCGACGTGGGCAGAAGATGGCACCACCAGTATTGTTTGGTACATAATAGGAGAAGGACAAAGTAATACAAGATCTTCCATACATTTATACTCGAATAATTCGTTATGTATCTCATATATATTATATTTTATCAGTGATAGAAATAAGCAAACATTTTCACTTGGCCATGATACAAGTTTGGTGTGATTTTCACTTGTCCGTCTTAATTTTCACTTGTCCACATCACTTACCTTTATTATCTCACTTAACCTCCGTGGTTATGGGAATAAAACTACACAAGTAAATCAAAACAACAAAGACAATTTTATAAATAATGTCAATTTTCACTTGTCCAATGGAAAAGCTCAAGCCATATTCTGCTTGTCCCTGCCTACCCGCTTTTGGTTCGGACAAGCGGACAAGCTCATATTTCGAACGCTCTGTAGACACACAGTACATGCTTAGATCAGAATCTAAGCAATACATTCCATGACATCACCCCACTGTATTTTCAGAATATCTTTTGCATCGTGTGGGGTGTCGAACGGGCAAAGTAGTCCACACTTAATGCAGACCCGTCTTGATATGACCTTAGATGTTGCCAGGATATGACCTTAGATGTGACCCATGCATTTGTACTCGATGAAGAACAGCCATCTCCCCTCGAGTGTGTTGGGTTTTGTTGTTGTTTTACGTCCTAGCAACATCTAAGGTCATATCAGGACAGGTACCGAGTTGTGACAGCGCGCACCCATGGCGACTTTATAGTGCTGCCCCACTGGGATACCAGGCAGACCATGACCTGATATCGCACTCAGTCACATTATCCTGACACTGAGCCAACCAGTCCTTGCCCTATCCTAATAATGCCGAGCGCCTGGCTAGGAAGCGACAAGTATCAATTTTTAAGTCATTGGTTTGACTCGACCAGGGTTCGAACCCACGATCCCATGGTCTACCAACACGGGCGATGGACGCTTTAACTCATTAGGCCATCCCGTCTGGTCGAGTGTGTTGGGTGTCAGTGCCGAAAAGACATTTAGACACATTTGGTGTGAGTGTTTGAATGTGTAGCGTTTCATTGCCTAGCACCAACATATTTTGTTGTATATGTAAATAGCACGCAAGACCACTTCATTAATTTAATTTAAGGCAGAATTTAGAATTCCTGGGTTGTTTTGCATCCTGTAATTTGAGATGCGTTCTGTTAAATTTTGCTGTCATTTGACATACATTTAACGACTTCATAATTGCATCAGAGATACTTTTGACTGATATTTAACATGGCTCGGATCATTTCGGAATTTTGTCTAAAGTTTACTGTAGGTATGTGAATGTGACAGATAAGACTGGCAAAATAAATCTTGGTTCTTTTTGGCAATGTGAAGTTGTGGCTGGAGTCATGCGTATTGCCGGGGGCATGCTTCTTACTAGCACTAGTATCAGTGGGCGTGGCTGTGCCAGTGGGTGTGGCTGTGGGCGTGGCTGTGGCGATGGGTGTGGGCATGGGCATGGGGGTGGCTGTGGGCGTGGCTGTGGCAATGGGTGTGGGCGTTGGTATGGTAGTGGGCGTGGCTGTGGGCGTGGCTGTGGGTGTGGGCGTAGTAGCCGACGTGGCAGTGGGCATGGTTGTGGCAGTGGATGTGGCAGTGGGCGTGGCTGTGGCCGTGGGCGTGCTGGGGCAGTGGGCGTGGCTCTGGCAGTATGCGTGCTAGGGCAGTGGGCGTGGCTCTGGCAGTGAGCATGGTTGTGGCAGTGGGCGTGGTGCTTAAGATGCACTTTGTGAGGGCGGGGGTGGGGGGGGGGCGTGACTGTTGTAGTGGGCGTGGCTGCGACAGTGGGTGCGTTTCTTTCTGGAAGTGGGCGTGGCTGCAGTACTGGCCGTGTTTCTTTCTGGAAGTGGGCGTGGCTGCGGCAGTGGGCGTCGTTCTTACTATAAATGGGCGTGGCTTCGATAGTGGGCGTGGCAGCTCGACTGGGTGTGCTTCTCGTGGGGCAGTGGGCCTGGTTGCAACACTGAGCGTGGTTCTTTCAGGAAGTGGACATTGCAGCGTCACTGGGCGTGCTTATCTTTGGGCATTGGGCGTGGTTGCAATACTGGGCGTGATTATTTCAGGAGTTGGGCGTGGCAGCGTCACTGGGCTTGCTTCTCTTTCACTTTCAGATAGTGGGCGTGGTTCTTGAGGGTACTCAGCTCGAGAGTTTACCTATACAGTATAAACCCGGAAAACCAAACTTGAAGGGACCCTAGAAATTTGTTTGGATTAACCGATCATTGGTTTAACTGAGCTTTGGCTTCGATTTTGACTTTGAGTAAACGTGTATTGCGCATGTAATATACAATGTATGTGGACACTTTGATTATTGTTCTTTTATGTATATACAGTATAACCCTGTTAAACCAAGCTCGGTTAAACCAAACGATCGATTAATCCAAACTTTTTTCAGCGACACGGCAAAATACTACCATGTATCATATAAAAAAGTTGGTGCGGTCTCAGATGACCTTATAACCACATGAAAGTTTGGTTTAACCATACCGGAGTGCCCTGGGGTCTGACAATTTTGTTTGGATGAACCGATAATTTGGATTAACCAACTTTGGTTTAACCAACTTTTTAATATGATAAATGATAGTATTTTGCCGGGTCACTGAAAAAAAGTTTGGATTAACCGAGCTTGGTATAACGGGGTTATACTGTACTTTGCTGCGGCGTGGCGAGATGAAATCTAATCAAATTCCTGAATGCGTCATCGATAATTCATTGCGGATGTCAGACGTCTGAGCGATCTGACATGCCACACCAGTCGCTCTATGAAGCTCTGCACTGGGCCGGCACATAGCAGAGGCTCTAACTAGTCTAAGTTGGAGTCAAACGGTCGTCTGCGCCATGTTGTTGGCTCAACTCCTGCAGGCTTTTGGTTCGCCGCAGGTTCTACCAACAATCCACCGAGTATACCACCGAATTCAAGCACTTGGGTGTTGCCCGGACGTAAAACTCCAACAACCAACCGATTAATCATCTAAAATATGCTGGGAGTGGGAGCCGGGCGCTGGGAGCGGGCGCCGGGAGTCATGCAGGGGGAGCCGGGCATAGTTGAGGGCGGGATTCCGGGGGCGGGGCTCCGGGAGCCGGGCGCTAGGTGCCGTACGCCGGGAGTTGCGCAGGGGGAGCCGGGCATAGTTGCGGGCAGGATTCCAGGGGCGGGGTGCCAGGCGCGGGGAGCCGGGCACTGGGAGCCGGGCACCGGGAGTCATGCAGGGGGAGCCGGGCATAGTTGCGGGCGGGATTCCAGGGGCGGGGTGCCAGGCGCGGGGAGCCGGGCACTGGGAGCCGGGCACTGGGAGCCGGGCACCGGGAGTCATGCAGGGGGAGCCGGGCATAGTTTGTGGCGGGATTCCGGGAGCGGGGAGCCGGGAGCCGGGCGCCGGGCGCTGGGAGCCGGGAGTCGTGCAGGGGGAGCCGGGCATAGTTTGTGGCGGGATTCCGGGAGCGGGGAGCCGGGAGCCGGGAGCCGGGCGCTGGGAGCCGGGAGCCGTGCAGGGGGAGCCGGACATAGTTCCGGGAGGGATTCTGGGGGCTGGGTGCCGGCGGGATGCCAGTGACCGACCGTCAATGCGAATCGTTGCCGGCATCTATCAGGCGAGTGCGGCCGAAAACAGAGCGGTGGGGGAGCCGGTGTACAGGAGGAGGTGTGTGGGGGGGGGGGGGGTGGGGGGGTGGGGGGGGGGGGGGGGGGGGGGGGGGGGGGGGGGGGCTGGGGGGGGGGGGGGCTGGGGGCGGGGGTAGGGGGGAGGGTTGCGGAGAAAAAGCCTCCTTCCCTGTGGATAGCCATCAATCACATTACCGTGAGATATCCATCTCCGGGAAGGCACGCTGCATGCTATTTCACACCTTTCGGGGAGGGTTCCTTTCCTTTTCTTATTTTAACAATAATTTTTTTTTTCTAATCCCGCGATTCTTTTGCTAATCGTGATTGATGTTTGAGTCTAGAATCTAACACGTCATCAGGAATCCTTCCCAATCTCCACCCTCCCCCACCCCCCTACACTACCCCCCCCCCCATTCTCCACTCCCACTACTCCTTCACGTGAGCGCGTATCTCTCACTACAGCAATAATTGCTTACATAGTTGTTAACGCACACAAACCAACACTGGACGCCGTGGCCGAATCGGTAGAGTGCAGGCTTCGTATGCGGAAGGTCGGGAGTTCAAATCCCGCTCGAGTCAAACCGATGATTTATCAAATTGGTACTTGTCGCTTCCTAGCCTGGCGCTCGCCATTGTTAGGATAGGACAAGGACCGGTTGGCTCAGTATCAGAATAATATGACCGAGTAGGAAATCGGGTCATGGTGCCAGCGGCCAGGTCTCCCAGTGGAGCAGCACGAAGATGTTGCCATGAGTACACACTGTCACAAGTCGGTATCAGTCCTGATATGACTTTAGATATTGCCAGGACATAAAACTCCAATAAACAACCAACATCGTCAGTGTGGAATAACGAGTCAAACAAGGCTTCGATACTCCTCTGTCGTGCCTTCTTAGTTCCCGCATGTTCCCTATCCACTGTACAGGTACAGTAGTAATAGCTTATACCCATTACCTGTTATTGGATACAACCAACACAGTCAGTGTGGAATAACGAGTCAAACACGGCTTCGAAACTCCTCTGTTGTGCCTTCTTAGTTCCCGCATGTTCCCTATCCACTGTACAGTAGTAATAGCTTATACCCATTACCTGTTATCGGATACAACCAACACAGTCAGTGTGGAATAACGAGTCAAACACGGCTTCGAAACTCCTCTGTCGTGCCTTCTTAGTTCCCCCATGTTCCCTATCCACTGTACAGTAGTAATAGCTTATACCCATTACCTGTTATCGGATACAACCAACACAGTCAGTGTGGAATAACGAGTCAAACACGGCTTCGAAACTCCTCTGTCGTGCCTTCTTAGTTCCCGCATGTTCCCTATCCACTGTACAGTAGTAATAGCTTATACCCATTACCTGTTAACTAACACAACCAACACAGTCAGTGTGGAATAACGAGTCAAACACGGCTTCGAAACTCCTCTGTCATGCCTTCTTGGTTCCTGCATGTTCCCTATCCACTGTACAGTAGTGTAGTGGTCTGCACTGACCTCTCAGGCAAGTAACCACATAGACAGGTAGGCGTGGGGAGCGTGTTGATGTCAGGGAGCCTAGGTGGTGTAATGGTTAGCACACTGGCCCGGAATGCAAAGAGATGTGGGTTCGAGTCCCGCTCTAGGCACAGTATTTCCCATTTTCATCACCCCATGACACTGGTGCCGTGACCAGGATCCTGTACTAGCTTTGCGCTGTATGGTTGTTGAACCTACCCTGTGTATGTATGTGTTAGTGCATTGCCTGTATGTATGTAATTGTAAGCATTACAAGACTTACAATTCCAGGGGGACGAGTGTAGTGGTCTGCACTGACCTCTCAGGCAAGTAACCACATAGACAGGTAGGCGTGGGGAGCGTGTTGATGTCAGGGAGCCTAGGTGGTGTAATGGTTAGCACACTGGCCCGGAATGCAAAGAGATGTGGGTTCGAGTCCCGCTCTAGGCACAGTATTTCCCATTTTCATCACCCCCATGACAGTAGTAATAGCTTATACCCATTACCTGTTAACTAACACAACCAACACAGTCAGTGTGGAATAACAAGTCAACCAAGGCTTCGATACTCCTCTGTCGTGCCTTCTTGGTTCCCGCATGTTCCCTATCCACTGTACAGTAGTAATAGCTTATACCCATTACCTGTTAACGCACATAACCAACAACGTCTGTGTGGAATAACGAGTCAAACAAGGCTTCGATACTCCTCTGTCGTGCCTTCTTGGTTCCCGCATGTTCCCTATCCACTGTACAGTAGTAATTGCTTATACCCATTACCTGTTATGTTAACGCACATAACCAACAATGTCCGTGTGGAATAACGAGTCGAACAAGGCTTCGATACTCATCTGTCGTGTACCTTCTTACTTCCTGCATGTTCCCTATCCACTGTACAGTAGTAATTGCTTATACCCATTACTTGTTATCGCACATAACCAACATCGTCAGTGCTGAATAATGAGTCAAACAAGGCTTCGAAACTCCTCTGTCGTGTACCTTCTTAGGTCCTGCATGTTCCATATCCACTGCACAGTAATAATAGCTTATCCCCATTACCTGTTATCGGATACAACCAACACAGTCAGTGTGGAATAATGAGTCAAACATGGCTTCGAAACTCCTCTGTCGTGCCTTCTTAGTTCCCGCATGTTCCCTATCCACTGTACAGTAGTAATTGCTTATAGTTATACCCATTAACTGTTAACGCACACAACCAACACAGTCAGTGTGGAATAACGAGTCAAACAAGGCTTCGATACTCCTCTGTCATGCCTTCTTAGTTCGCGCATGTTCCCTATCCACTGTACAGTAGTAATTGCTTATAGGTATACCCATTAACTGTTAACCCACACAACCAACACAGTCAGTGTGGAATAACGAGTCAAACAAGGCTTCGATACTCCTCTGTCGTCCCTTCTTAGTTTCCTCTCCATGTTGCCCATCCAATCACATCTAATCTGGAGCTGTATCAACTGACTTTATATATCGATTACAGTCAAAGGCTGTCCATATTTAATGCTCTCTTCATGACGAGACCTGCGGGCTTGGCGCTGGCGCTTATAGTGCACCGCACCAGCTCCTCCTGCGGCATTGTTAACAATCAAACTGTTCATCGTATTTTAAGTTCCTCATTTTGCATAAAATATAACATAGTTAGGTTCGTCACGTGAGGGATATTACTCTCACATGCAGATGTGTATACCGACATGGGATCAGTAAGTACTTTAATGTGGCATTAAGAGTTAGATATATAGCTAATTTATATTCATTGATGTTGTTTATATTTCACGTGTTAACGCGCTTTTATTAATTAATATTGTTGGAAGGGGGGGGGGGCGGATGAAAATAGGAAATGTGCATAGACAAAGACCCTATAATACTAAGACGGCTCACTCAGCCTGTACTGTGTAATCAAAATGATGAAACCCACTACTTGGTGCGCTGGATGTTCTCTTGGTTAAACAGATGCTATATTATATGTATAAATGTATATATGAATGGAAAGATGTGTGATGATGGCGATGATGATGATGATGCTGATGATGTGTGTTTCTTCATAACAATTTCATATTGATGTTTATTCATACTTACCTGTCTCATGTATAATATAATTGTATGTGTTTACATGTGAAACACCAACCAGCAGCTGGGCCGCTCAAACCCACCACAAGGTAGCACTGCGAAATTTACATTACCATGGGAGAGATAGGGAGTGAGCCGTCTTAGTATTATAGGGTCTTTGGCATAGAACAGAATTTGAAGCCACACTTGTCGCCATTTTGGGGCTAGTATATTAACCATTACACTACCTAGGCTCCCTAATGCAGGCATCCTTTCTACACTTACTGTCTATGTGGCTCTTTTTCTGAGAGGTCAGTGCAGACTACTCCAATATCTTATCTATGCATATTTGTGACCCGTTACATCGAATCAGGTATTAAGTATCATTTTGGACAAAATGAGTTCTGCACATATTCTCATTCCTTGGGTGACCAGCTCCATTTTGATTCCATTCTCCCCCCCCCCCCCTCCCCGCCTCCTCCCCCCTCCATCCGCCCTCCTGGATTTCCTGGTTTATTTACAATGACCCCTATCTCTGTTGTTAGTGATTATCCAAAAGCAGGCCTAACGACTTAAAAATTCCCGATTTGATATGACAGATCACATATGAAATAGTTATATCATATATTCAATTTAAACAAGAGTTTCATCGGATAATTAGGCGATCAAATACTCAATCATTTATATGTACACATGTCCGCCGATTTGATATGACAGAGCATTCATATAATAGTTATATCATATATTTAATTTAAATATAGATTTAATCGAATTACTAAGTGATCAAATACTCAGTCATTTATATCTACACATGCTATTTATATTATATATATATATTATATATATATATATATATATATATATATATATATATATATATTAAATGACCGTAATATTACACTAAATTGATTACAATGTGTTGTTATTATTATAATACACAATACAACATAAGGAGAAGAAGAAATGAAACATTAAATCTTCGTCCTGTTCACCTTATTTTCCTTCTCCCGTCCCTTGTCTCCCCCTTTTCTTTCTTCTTCTTTTCTTCTTCTTGCTGTTCTTCATTTCCTTCTCCTTTCCCCCCCAACCTCATCCTCTTCCTGATTTTTACTCTTCTTTATCTCCATCCTTTCAAGGGAAATAATAGTGTGTTATTTCCATGCCAATAAAGCATTCATTGTTACCCCAACTCTTTTTTTGCAGACACTGATTGAGAGATTATCGTAGTTATTCCTTATAAGCCGGCGATCGCACCCCGGAAGCTGATGTCAGAACTAATGCATTGTGGGTAGACCTGTACGAGTAGCTGTGTTGATTATGTAACACACTGAGAGCAGCGGTGAGCAGGTGTGAGTAGATGTTAGCGGATGTGAGCAGTTGTGTGCAGATGTGAGTAGCTGGGAGCAGATGTGAGCAGTTGTGAGCACATGAGAGCACCGGTGACCAGCTATGAGCAGATGTGAGCAGCTGTGAGCACATGAGAGCACCGGTGACCAGCTATGAGCAGATGTGAGCAGTTGGGAGCACATGAGAGCACCGGTGACCAGCTATGAGCAGATGTTAGCAGTTGGGAGCACATGAGAGCACGTGTGACCAGCTATGAGCAGATGTGAGCAGTTGTGAGCAGCTCCCTGTCATTGACTCTTCTTCCCATTGTGCAAACAGTACCAGCCCACCCAGTCCCATTCACCACAGCGTCCGACCAGATCGAGGCTATGGCCGCCAACCTTGACTAATAGACCACAGGCTTAAAGTTCCCCTTGACAGTTAGTCCACTTTCTAGACATCATTTCTTCTGGCTGCTACGCCCGATAAATGCTGAGTGTGCATTTCTCTTCCTTAAGCCAACTGGATTGCGCATTTTGTGTGGGACCACACCCATTTATTTTCTTTCTCTTAATCCGACGTTTATTGCTGAAGGGCTAGAAAGATCAACGCAATTTTCTCTTGATTTCGGCAATTTTCCACGAAGAAGCCGATGGCCCCTCATAGGTTTAGCTCTGCAAGGGAATCGCGGGAAAATTTAGCAAAAGGCAGATTATCGCTTTAAAATATAAAAAAATCATTGGAGGCGACTTTGATCCTGGGTTAGTGAAACCAGACGATGGTGCGCATAGAAGTCCGCGCCCAGTTTCCACTGTGTGGCCAAGCCCTTACAGAAATAGCCTGTCGAATAGCCCCACTGTCATTAGCTGACAGATGCCGCGTGCTATCTACTCTGCGCATGTCTGGTGCAGTTCCCACCGGGGGGCTCGAGGCGACGGGTACAACCGCTTCAGGTGTGATGGCTGCTATGGGTGTGACAATGGTGATGGAGCTGGGGGTTGGCTGCATAGCGCACACCGCAACCCGCAAGGTCTTTCCTTAGTGGTGGCTTCCTTGGTGACTAGCGAATCGACACAACTGGTTGCTGCGACGAGTCATTGAACGATCCAATCTGTCGAAACTGGCAGGACTCATCAGTCGCCTAGTTCTTATAGTTAAAGTTTGTCAGACAACAAAGGTACATACAACAGGGAGCCTTTTGCTGTTCTTATAGTTAAAGTTTGTCACACAACAAAGGTACATACAACAGGGAGCCTTTTGCTGTTCTTATAGTTAAAGTTTGTCACACAACAAAGGTACATACAACAGGGAGCCTTTTGCTGAATTCACCAAATGAATTGTCTAGTGTAGCTTCTGTTTGTTTATGTAAAATGTGATGAAAGTGGGGCGTGAGGAGGTTAACACAAGAAATTCTGCAGTCATTGGAATTAATTACAGTAGTATTTATTTTCATTGGACAACTCTGCAACCAGACTAATGTTGTCCTGACATAGCAGGTGTTCTGTCATCGGAAGGACAGTCAACCAAAACGAAGACAGTTTGTAATTTGACAGAATTGTCCGCCCATGACAAGGGTCACTGATTGCAGGGGTCTCAGAGGACATGCACTACCCTAATCGATCACAACTAATATATAAACTTTAAATAAAAAAATTATTTATCAAACCTAACTCTTCTAAAATGGTCATGAAAGTTGGATAGTCTGTTGAAAGGATAAAATATTCGAAGCCACCCATCTGGTACATATCGAACTTAGATGCTGGATTCACTTAGTGAACATTTGTTGCCTCATAGAAGGACACACTAAGTCAATTTAATTGGACCTGTTACTGCTGAAGCCTGCAGTGTCAGAATTTCTACAGGTATGCCAAGATTAATTTGGCTTATTTTCACTTCACATAGCCGATGTTTGTGCTTGGCAATCCAGACAAATTATCATTAACTGATTATGCCGCTGGTAATAAGCAATTAGGAGGCTGTGAGGAGATAGATTGTAATCTTAAAGCCCCAGTCACACCTCACCGAATTGAGGAACCGGACAGAAACCGGACACTGTCTGGTGAAATATGGCAATGTATGGTTTATACATGGTTGGCATCCGGCGTGTCCATTCTGTGTCCGGTGGTGTCCGGTGTGTATGGTAGCAAGTTTTGAACATGCACAAAACCTGTACCGGACACTGCCAGACTGAGGTGTATGGTTGGTGTCCGTTTTAAGTCCGTTTAGTCCATTTCATGTCCGGTACCCATCCGTTAGGTGTCCGGTTTGTATCCTGAAGAGTCCATTGATGGTGCTGTGTGAATTCGGTCCGTCGGTTTTTGGTGCGTCCATGAACAGTCCGGTTGGTGTCCGGTCCGTCCGTTAGACATTCGGTTGTTGTCCGGTTATCGCCCGGTTATCGTCCGGTGGCTATTCGTTAATGTAAGTTCCTTGCCGGTTTAGCGTTCATTTCATCCGGTACATTTCGGTACATTTTGACACCGGACACCTACAGACTAGACAATTCTTTGTCCGGTACTCAGTCCGGTACTCAGTCCAGTAAGGTCTGACTGGGCCTTAAGACAATGAATTACCAGTTTGCAAATGTTTAATATTCATTGATGATTGAGCCTCACTGTGAGCTCAACCATGTACAATATTTGGCGTTTTGGAAAGGGCACCGTGGTTGAGTAGGTAGAGTGCCCACTTCATTTCGGAAGGTTATGGGATCAATCTCCAACCGAGTCAAAGTCAAACAGATACACAATTAATACTTATTGTGATATTGCCCGTGCTCGGCATTACTAGGATAGAGTAAGGATTAATTCGCTCAGTGTCAGGATAATGTGACTGAATCGGATATCGGGTCCTGGTGCCGGTGGTGTGGCATCACAGTGGGCTGCAATATAAAGTCATAAGTTGGTACTCGTGCTAACAGAACTCTGGTTGTTACTAGGACATAAAACTCCACTAAATTTTTTATAAGAAGAGGCGAAAAAAAAAAATGTCTCTGCCATCTCCCCCTCCCGCTCCCCCCTCCCCCTTACCCCCAAAGGGCACTCCCTGTTTTTTCCACCAAGGTCAGAATAGGAATGACCTATCACTGCCCAGCCGGGTAGCCTGTAACCTCCCTCAGTGGGTGGCCACTAGCGATAGGTGGGACAGTCCACTCTAGGGACTGTTACTGCTAGCGTGCTGCCACCTGTTGCTACTTCTTAGCAAATAGAAGTCTGCATAGTCACCGCCGCCACCATGTGGTAGTGGGGCTCACTACAGACTACTCCAATACTTAATAAATAAAGGCACTATTATGTGCACATGCGCATCAGGAGTAGTGGATTGTTCCAGATATACCCTTTTCGGTACTGACCTGAAGCGCTTGATATGCATGATTTATTGAGGTTTTGCTTCCCAACAACACTGAAGGCTTATATCATTGCAGGGACCGATTGTGACTACATACTCATTTGCGGCGTTACATAGTGCTGTCCCACTGGAATACCATTCCATCAGCACCATGAATTGATATCCCACTTAATGACATTATACCAGACGGGATGGCCGAATGAGCATTAGAGCGTCCGTCTCCCATGGTGGTAGAACGTTGTATTGTAGGTTCGAATCCTGGTTGAGTCAAACCAATAACTTAAAAATTGATACTTGTCGCTTCCTAGCCAGACGATCGGCATTACTAGGATAGGGCAAGGAGCAATGGAATGAGGAAGACCAGTCATCTGTGACTGAAATTTCCCCTGCTTAAACAACTAATGTACAAACAACAACAAACAAAAATCCTGAGCAAACCAGTCCTTGCCAAACAAGGTAGCGGCAAGTACCAATTTTGAGGCAAGTCTTTGATTTGACTCGGTGGGAGATTCACCTGATGACCTGGTCATCCATTCCGAGACCTGCCGCCCAGGAAGCAGACGCTCTATCTAACCACCTGACCAGCCCATTCCGGTCACAGTTATGTAAATGGGGAGCTCATGTTATTGAAAATAAGCAAACAAGCAACACCGTACAAAATATTTCATTTATTCAGCCTCGGAGTTGAAATGGATTATTTTTCTTATATGTCAGTGCTCGACAAAATGGCGGAAGAGATATTTGGGGGGGGGGGGTCAATATAGTTTAATCATTGAGTTTGTTAGAAATATTCTAGGGTAACTTTAGTGTTGTTAGTTATGTGAGTTTATGAATTATGTTGTTGGGGTGGGGTTGTTAATAATACACTGGACCAGCTCTGACCGCTGAAGCAGTGGGACCAATCCCAATGCATTTAGATCTGTATATCTGTCTGTCTGTCTGACTGTCTGTAATTTCGCTCTTTTTTCCCTCTCTTCTCTCTCCTTTCTCTCTCTTCGCTCGCTCTCTCTGTCCCTCTCCTTCTCGCTCGCCCTCTCTCTCTTCCTTTTCCTTCCCCTCTCCTTTTCTCTGTCCCTCTCCCTCTCTCTCTGTCCCTCTCCCTATCCATTTCTCTGCGCTCTCCCTTTGCCTTTCTCTCTCGCTCTCACTGTCCTTCTTCCTCTCCCTCTCCTTCATCTGCTCCCATCACCTCTCCCTCTCTCTTTCCTGTCCCCCTCTATCTGCCTTCCCCTCTGCCTGTTCCTTTCCCTCTCCCTTCCTCTCTCCCTTCCTCTCTCCCTTCCTCTCTCCCTTCCCCCTCCCTTTCCCATTCCCCTTCCCTTTCCCCCTCCCCTTCCCTTTCCCTTCCCCTTTCCCTTCCCCTTTCCCTTCCACCTCCTTCCCTTCCTCCCTCCCCTTCCTCTCTCCCTTCCCCCTCCTTTCCCCCTCTTCCCCTCCTTCCTCCTCCCTTCTCCCTCTCCTCCTCCTCCCCTCGCCTCTCCGTTTCCCCTTCGCCCCCCATCCCCCCCTCTCCCCTCCCTTCCCTTCCCCCTCCTTCCCCTCTCCCTTCCCCTCTCCCTTCCCTTCTTCCTCTCCCTCTTTTGAAAAGGCTACTAAAACTACGCCGCTATACATACCTAACTACCTACCTATCTATCTGCCTGCCCTTGCGCGCTTGATGTGCCGCCAGCTGATTGGTTCTTTTGAGCTCCGAGACGCCGCCTCGTCAAATATGCTAATGAGCCAGCAATATGGCGGCGAAAGGCAGCCATGACAGTGTGGGCCGCCATTGACGTACCAGCGAAACCGTGTATATTTCACAAGCACGCCACCTTGTAGATTTCACCGCTTGTCTCAATGGATTTCTTTTCTTTCTTTCTTTCTTTCTTTCTTTCTTTCTTTCTTTCTTTCTTTCTTTCTTTCTTTAATTCTTTCTTTCTTTCTGTCTTTCTTTCTTTGTAAATATAGTTTATTCATTGAATAAAGTCTTTTGTCAGCGCTGTGGCACTTGTCTTCCAGCCATGTGACATTACAGTTATTTATAATATATGTATATAGTCTGATATTGTCATCAGCAGCTAGCTCAAGTCAGCTAAAATAACAATATTAATCATTCCAAGACTTACATAAGGTATAGTTTGACAATTCACATGTAAGATAGTAGTTATATGTTGTATACATACATACTTAGATACATACATGTGTATTGTTTAGACCGTTACATTACGGAGTGGCTGGTGCATAGTTAACCTTCACAGGTTTGTATGCCTACTGTGTGGTGAATTGCATAATTATCATGTTTCTTTTTTCTTTATTTATTCCCCAGTATTATTATTTGTTTGTGCCTTTGTTTTTCTGTTGGTGATCCCCATGCGGGTCTTCTTTTAGTAGTGGCCGTAATTCTTCTGATCAATCTTCCGGTGGCCGTCAGAGGGCGCAGTGAGCGACGCTGCCGCTTCCTGGGCGTGTTGTACTAAACATTCCACGCGTTTTCTCGCGACTGTGTCTAGTATTATCGATAAATTTCGCACTAATTTACCATCTACGATGGATGGTTACAGTTCTTAGTAATACCTCGCTTCTCTTCTGGTTAGAACTAGACGGGATGGCCGAATGAGTTAGAGCGTCCGTCTCCAGTGTTGGTAGATCGTGGGGTCGTGGGGTCGAACCCTGGTCGAGTCAAACCAATAACTTAAAAATTAATACTTGTCGCTTCCTAGCCTGGCGTTCGGCATTATTAAGATAGGGCAAGGACTGGTTGGCTCAATGTCAGGATAATGTGACTGAGTGGGATATCAGGTCATGGTGCTGGTGGCCTGGTCTTCCAGTGGGGCAGCACTATAAAGTCGCCATGAGTGTGCACTGTCACAAGTCGGTACCCGTCTTGATATGACCTTTGATGTTGCTAGGAGGTAAAACAACAAATAACCAAACCCTTCTGCTTAGAGAGTTTGATTCTGGGGTGATTTGTTTGGAATTGTTTATGTTTGATTCATTTAAACACATTTGAGTGAAAATCCTTTAGATAAAATATGCAGGGAAATCTCCCCCTTCCCTCAGTTTTATTTGTTTTTTGTTTGTTAGTTTCTTTTTCTTCTTTTTTCTGTCGGGTAACGAGGTACACCGTGTGTTGTTCATGGCGACATGTCGTCTGGCGTCTTGGAGGCAGAATGTCGGCTGCTCTACATTGTGAGATGGAAGTCGTCTGCTACAGGCTGCCAGCGGGCGTTCCTATCCCTTAGTTTCTTATCCTGGGAGCGTTGTACTCAACAATCAACGATCAATTCCAGTAAAGTATTCCAAGTAAACATATATGCTCGCTAATAAAACAAATATATATATAAGTAACCATGCACACACGCACACAAAATTGGCTAGTCCCAATTTATATCCATATTCGACTTCTGGGTAGTGGATCTGCGTAGTTTGCAGTATCGTTATTTAAGATGAAATAATGGCTACAATAAATTATAATTATGCACCGCAACTGGTTGCTGTGGCTAGCAAAGACCCTTTAATACTAAGACGGCTCACTCCCTATCTCTCCCATAGTAATGTAAATTTCGCAGTGCCACCTTGTGGTGGGTTTGATCAGCCCAGCTGCTGGTTGGTGTTTCATATGTAAACACATACAATTACATTATACATGAGATAGGTAAGTATAAATACACATCAATATGAAATTGCTATGAACAAATACACATCATCATCAGCATCATCATCATCATCACCATCATCACACATCTTTCACATTCATATATACATTTATACATATAATATAGCAACTGTTTAAGCAAGAGAACAGCCAGTGCACCAAGTGGTCGGTTTGATCATTTTGATTACACAGTACAGGCTGAGTGAGCTGTCTTAGTATTATAGGGTCTTTGTGGCTAGTCACTCTGATATCCGACCTGTCCGAACTGGTCTGAATCATCATCCGGTCGCAGCAACTCACAACGGGTACACTGGATACTTTTCTTTTTTGTTCAAGTGTTTTTATTCCTCTGAATAACATGTTGTTAGTGCTAATGCACTGGTCTTCCAGCCCTAATCACAATTGCCTCTACACAGTAAACAAATCTACAACAATATACAGATAGACAATTACAGGAAAATAAGCAAAACATCGGTACATGTATGATGGGTAAAGAAGAAGATAAGTGAAAAAAGAATCATATGTGGGGAGGTAACTATGTTAGACTAGTATGGTAGGCGTTAGTAGGGGGTGGGGGCTTAACTGAATATCTTTCTAGTAGTAACACATTCGTTGAAAGGGTGATGGGGGGGGGTGTAGGCTGGGCCTTTGTGATTGAACTTGTGTTCATGGTAATCTCAGGTGGTGCCTATTGAGTTAGTAAGTAGGTTAATATTGATTAATCACGTACCTCAGTAGGATCCAACTAGAATCATTTCCAGGCTCATTCTGTTGTAGATGGGTTTGTTGGTCTAGTTGGCCACTACTGTTTGAGTTTACAGTGTATGTTTGTTTGTTTGTTTGTTGAAGATGACCAATTAAAGCAATGCATTGTACCTAGTGCAGAATTTACTTGAAGCATTCACGGCGCCACTTGTGAGTGCATTAGTATCTACTGCCACATGTATTCTCACACACTCTTACAGTATATTCCACTACTATACGGCACACTATGGTTATGTTCTTTGTTGCTTTTGGTAGATCATGGGATTCGAACCCTTGGTCGAGTCAAACCAATGACTTAAAAATTGATATTTTGTCTCTTCCTAGCCAGGGCCTCTTCATTATTAGGGTAGGGCAAGGACTGGTTGGCTCAGTGTCAGGATAATGTGACTGAGTGGGATATCAGGTCATGGTGCTGACGGGCTGAATGTAAAGTTACACATGAACGCAGACGACGGCCTGCGGTGGTTTTGCACCTGTGTGGATGGCGTCCTGTTGTGAGGATACACAAATGGAAATGTCGTCCTCAACAGGGTAAGGCAGGCATCTTCATAGTACTGTTTATACAGTCATACCCTGTTAATCCAGACAGCATTGTTTCCACAACCAACTAGACGGGATGGGTGAATTAGATGAGCGTCCGCCTCCCATTTTGGTAGGTCATGAGATTCGAGCCAGAAATATTTTACACCTGGGTTTGTTTGAACCCTGGTTGAGTCAAACCAATGGCTTTTAAATTTATACTTGTCGCTACCTACCATGACATCCTGTATTACTAGAAAACGGCAAGGAGCAGTGGAATGAGGAAGACCAATTGTTTGTGATTGAAATTTCCCCCGCTTAATCAACTAATGCACCGACAAAGAAATAGTAATATAAATGTCCTATCGGAGACCATGGAAAAATGGAGAAAACTGGTTGCAAAGGTATTGGTTGCGCCCCAACGATCCTCGTAGTTAAGGGATTGACGATGATGATGATGATGCCCCATTATTGAGAATATCGGAGTAATAACCCTTTTATATCAGTTGTATTCTTTTATTTACACACACAATATGTGGATGTTTTTTTAGTTTGTTTTTGTTTTATGTCCTAGCAACATCTAAGGTCATATCAGGACGGGTACCGACTTGTGACAGTGCGCACTCATGGCTACTTTATAGTGCTGCCCCACTGGGACACCAGGCTGCCAGCACCATGACCTGATATCCCACTCAGTCAAATTATCCTTACACTGAGCCAACCAGTCCTTGCCCTATCCTAATAATACCCAATGCCAGGTTAGGAAGTGACAAGTATCAATTTTTAAGTCATTGGTTTGATTTGACCAGGATTCGAACCCACAAACTCATGGGTTCAGATCTCCTGATCTCCAAAAACAGGACACGGAAGCTCAACTCATTCGGCCACCCCGTCTGGTTGGATGTTTTTTTAAACTCCCATATTTATGTATCGTGCGTTTTTACAAAAAGTGGTCTAATGTTGTTATCCCTAATGCACACATCCCAGTTTAAGAACAGTTCGATGTCGGGGTTGTAATTTTGTTTGGATTATGAGGTCCATTTTACAAGTATTTTGATGATATTTCTACTGTCCAAACCCCTGTTGGAGTTAAATAGGGCGATTTCAGGAATAAGCGAATAAAAATGAAAGCAGGAAATTTCCTAAATGGTAGCTTTGGATTGAATAGCGAGATTTCCACATGGGGCGGGTTCACATTAATCAGGCTTCTCTGTATTCGTAATATGTTAAATATTTTATACTTGACCTGTTTTACAACATCGGCTCCAATTATCCAACTCGATCCTTTTACGCAATAAGAATTCAACTTTTCTGTTTGCGTTTGAGGATTGACTGCATTTAAATTGTTCATACACCCCAGAGGCTGTAAATCAGTTAATACGCAACCGTTAACTGATTGGTGTTTGGATGCAAATTCCCTGGGCACAACATTGACTAAAAAATCCAATCACCGATGGAACGTTGTGATAAGAAATGCTCACAAAATAAAAGAGTTTGTTTGTTTGTTGTTGTTTTACTTCCTAGCAACATCTAAGGTCATAGCAGGATGATATGCTCCCAAAATAAAAGATGAGCCAATCCACGGTGTGGGGGTGAGGGTGGTGGTGAGGGTGGGGTGGGAGGGAGGGAGGGGGTGGAGTAGGTGGGGTGGAAGGAGGAGGTTCAGATTTGATTAGTTTGAGACAAACCAGATGAGAATTTGGGGGATTATGATAAATATGGAGTGGGTCAGGTGGACGAACGGCAACAGGCCTCGTTTTGAATACCTGTGGTATGTCAAGCCTCATTTTGAATAGCTGTATTATGTTGAACCTCCTTTTGAATAGCTGTAGTATGTCAAGCTTCGTTTTGAATAGTTGTGGTATGTCAAACCTCGTTTTGAATAGATGTGGTATTTCAAACCTCGTTTTGAATAGATGTGGTATATCAAACCTCCTTTTGAATAGATGTGGTATATCAAACCTCCTTTTGAATAGCTGTAGTATGCCGAACCTCCTTTTGAATAGCTGTAGTATGTTGAACCTCGTTTTGAATAGCTGTAGTATGTCAACCCTCGTTTTAAATAGATGTGGTATGTCAGGCCTCGTTTTGAATAGCTCTAGTATGTCGAACCTAGTTTTGAATAGCTGTGGTATGTCAATCAAGCCCCCTTTTGAATAGCTGTAGTATGTCAAACCTCATTTTGAATATCTGTAGTATGTCCAACGTCGTTTTGAATAGATGTGGTATGTCAGGTCTCACTTTGAATAGCTGTGGTATGTCAAGACTCGTTTGGACTAGCTGTAGTATGTTGAACCTCGTTTTGAATATCTGTAGTATGTCAAACCTCCTTTTGAATAGATGTGGTATGTCAGGTCTCAGTTTGAATAGCTGTGGTATGTCAAGCATTGTTTTGAATTGCTGTGGTATGTGTATGGTACATTGGTAGTGTGACTGGGGCTTTAAATTTTAATGGTCTAATCCATACACATGTGTGCGTGCGATAACATATAATTACTATCCAAAGGGGCTGTCACACTATGACTTATGGCCTTAGCATATGCAGACATATGTGATTTTCGACCAACACGTCGGCGTACGTCATCATACATTACATGTACATTGGGCATACGTCGGGTAAGCTTGGGATACAGCATCATAAGTCGTCTTATGCCAAGTACACACCTACCGTATAGGATTCGCGCACTAAAACTCGCGACTCGACCCGACCCGCTTAAAACTGGAAACGGGCCGATTCATTTTTCGAATCGCGAATCGCAATCGTATGCTGGGTACACACCTACCGTTTTAGCCCTAAAAATTAGTTTTTAGTCGTGAATCACAATCGGTAGGTGTGCTAGGGGAGTGCACACCTCACGATTTTTGGGCAGATTTAGATCGTATACGGCAGGTGGGTGTGGAAAAACGGTAGGTGTGTACCTAGCATTACGTCGGTGTGCGTCGAGGCGCTAAAGAATTGTTGTGCATGTTCAAAATTTTCAACATATGTCAACATATGGTTCATACGTTCCTCATACGCTATGTGTATGCTAGGTGTACGTTGGGAACGTGCAGTCTGCGTACAGCCAACGGATGCATAACGTACTGCTAACGTACTTCGAACATATGCCTGCCGTATCTCCAGCATACTTAACATATATGCCATACTTCTAGCGATGAAGTAAAGTACATAACATTGGTCAGGGTACCGTGAGGGTATGCAAGCATTTTGCGAACGTTTTGCGAGCGTTTTGCGAGGCACATGAATGCTCTCATATGCTAGCAATAGGTCAGACATACGTTCTACATGTGTTATGTACGTTGTGTGTACGCTGTGTGTACGTTGTGTGTACGCCCATTTTTATCCCCCGCCCCTGAAAAGTTTGACAAATGCTGACGTACTGGCAAATTGTCGTATATTGGGCATGTGCTGACGCCATACGTCGTAGTGTGACAGGCCCTTAATGTGTGAATTGTCAAACTATACCATATGTAAGTCTTGGAATGATTAATATTGTTATCTTGGCTGACTTGAGCTAGCTGCTGATGACAATATCATACTACTTATAAGTTATATACATATATTGTAAATAACGGTATGGTCACATGGCTGGAAGACTAGTGCCAAGGCGCTGACAAAAGACTTTATTCAATGAATAAACTATATTTACAACAACAAAAGCCTGGATTGTTTAATGCCCCTGTCGCCATGTTCATCATTAGGGACCACCCTGGGTCTGTTGCACCATTAAGGATTCAGCTGCTTGAAGGTTCCTTTTCGGTCTTCGAAAGTCTGACGGTGAATCAATAATGTATAACACGCTGTAGCCTAGAATCTAAACTTAGCCGAAGCTGGTACTCGGCTGGATTAGAGCTTAGTTATTTATGTACCTGCAGGGTGCGCCATCACTCTTCATCATGCAATGATATTGGATATTGCGATAACATTGAGGCCTTCGTTCTTCTCCCCATATTCTTTTATTTTTATTTACAATTATTATATTGTGTAGTAGTCTGTCATGAGCGCCACTACCCTATGTACAGTAGAGAGGCCTTTACTATTCTGACCTCTGTTCTTAAGAAGCAACAACAGGTGGCAGCACGCTAACAGGAACAATCCGCAGGGTATATGGACTGTTCCACCCATTGTTAGCGGCCACCCCCCAGAGAGGGGTTATGTGTTACCCAACTGTGCAGTGACAGATCACTTCTATTCTGACGTTGGCAGAATAAACAAGGGAATGCCCTGGGGTTTGAAGCAATCTCAGCATTACTCAATATTCCTCAAGCGGAGAAGGACATGCTCTGCCAGATATAGGTCGCATTGGACATGCGTGTGTCGCTGAAGCATACCTGGTCAGATGTGATGTATTTTTATTTGTTGTGTATTTCGCGTCATGTTTGCCAGATGCATGCATAAATAGATTGCAGTATAAAAATGATGGCAGTGGCATAGCTGTAGGCCTAGTGCTAAATCCACCTGCATGTTTCATCCAGAATCAGCGAGAAGTGAAATTCAGATGAATTATAATTCATTTAAAGCTGCATAGTCCGATGAAGTATCACATTTTCAAAACCAAAACAATTATCTAGATCTGATTCTACATATCTAACTTAGATACTGCTGCAATTACTAAACATTTGTTTATGCATAGAAGGCAATACTGACTCAATTTAACAGAACCTGTTACTGCAGAAGTCTATGCTGTCAGAGTTTTGGCATGCTTGCCAAAACTAATTTTACATGTTTGCACTTCAAATATCTCAGAAGTTTACCATTTAAAATAAAAGTTACTTCACACTAAATTAAAGTCAGTAATAATGATCTTATTAAAATATTTATCTCAGAAAAATGGCAGAAATCCAAAATCATCGGACTATGCAACTTTGACTACCTGCGCAAAAATATCCCAGGAAGCACACTCAAGCACAGCAAAATGCATGAAACCCCCATCAAAATATTTCTTTTTATCAACAACAAAAAAAGAACTACAGAACACCCAAATCCACATAAACAACAACAAAACTTGTTTAAAAACTTGTTTAAAGTAACTAAAAATATTTAAAAAGATAAAACTAAAAAAACTAGCAAAAGCAGGTGTGTTTACAGCCTCGGATGCTATGGCCATTGGAGATGACCTGTAGAATGTGGAAAACTGGTGTTTCTATATCCATGTGCTGCAATCTGAGCCATGTACATGCGCACTTGATACCTTGCCAGGTCCACATTATACATGTCTGTTGTGACATAGCAAGTAACATAGCAACAGTCGAATGTACTACACACATCCCTTTCTCCCTCCCCCCCCCCTCCTTCTCTCCCTCCTTCTCTCCCTCCTTCTCTCCCTCCTTCTCTCCCTTCTTTTCTCCCTTCTCTCCCTCTCCCTGCTCTTCATTTTCCATTCTTCTATTCATCCTTTCCCTCCTTATGTCCCTCCTTCTCTCCCTCCTTCTCTCCCTAATTTCCCTCCCTCCTTTCCCCCCTTCTCTTCATCCTTCTCTCCCTCTTACTCTTCCCCATTCTCTTGCTCCTTTTCTGCCCCCTCCCCGCTGCCTCGTTCTGTCTATCATATAATTCCTTCAATACTGATCGCTGAATATGTTTAATTTTCAAGGTCAGGAATGGGGACTTTAATATAGATCTTACTTTGAAAGTTTCCTTGAGAACAAACAGATGCACATTTGTGGATTTGGCCATTTGGTCATACCAAGGGGAGGGGGGAGTTACGAAATAAAGATTTAAAAATAAAGATTTCATTGAAGTAAAGATTTTTTAAATAAAGATGAAATAAAGATTTAAGAAATGTATTTCATCGACAACGCATTTAATTTTACAAACTGCTGGCTTCTAATAAGTGAAGATGGGGGGGTGGGGGGAGACGAGAAAATTTCAAAGTGAGACAAGAAAATTCCCGACAGCAGACGACATTTTGATGAGAGCAGACGACATTGCAACCGGTGAAGAATGGGCTAAGTAGGTACTTACCCCGTGTCTCACTCCTGGACGAATCAAAGGGCCTCTAGCTGAGATACCGCGCACGCGCAGTTCCGCCATTAGGGGGCGCGGTTTGCGTGTAGGAGTTGGTTTGTTGTTGGAGTTTTACGTTCTGGCAACATCTAAGGTCATATCAGGACAGGTACCGACTTGTGACAGTGTGCACTCATTTCGACTTTATAGTGCTGCCCCACTGGGAAATCAAGCTGCTGGCACCATGACCCCAATATCCTACTCAGTCACATTATCCTGACACTGAGCTAACCAGTCCTTGCCGAGCGCCAGGCTAGGAAGCGACAAGTATAAATGTTATAAGTCATTGGTTTGACTCGACCCGGGAACCAAACTCCCAATCTCCCACACACGAGGCCAACGCTCTGCCGATTCGGTCACCGAGGGTGGGTGAGTAGGTGGGTGGGTGGGTGGGGGTGTACAGCCCACTGTTATAATCCACCTACACATACAGCGGCCCCCTGGGATCACCTGCTCTGTAATTTGGTCGGACCAGTGTTCCGTGAGTGTATAACCTGGCCTGACCTCCCTCCTCCCCCTGCCCCCCTGACCCCCCTCACCCTCGCCGCCCCCTCCCCTCTCTCCCCATCACCCCATCCCCTGAACATACATCTATCTCTACGCAAAGCATGCACCGTTTGCTCAAGTCAACTAACAGTAACAGAGCTTTGATATGGGTCTGTTCTACTAAGGTTTTATTGTTGTGATTATATGTTATGTATGCATGTGTATGTATGTATGTATGTATGTATGTACATATGTAATATGTATGTCTATGTAGGTAGGTACATGTACAGGAAGCATTTTGTTTTGACAATTTTGATTAGCAACAATTGCTAAGCAACTTGGAAATTGATTAGCGGTCTACATAACTTGTATCGCGATTCGCGGCATGATACAAATCAAAATGTTCCTTGCTGTAACGTATACATACAGGGAGCATTTTGTTCTGAAAATTTTGATTAGCAACAATTGCTAATCAATTTGGAAATTGATTAGCGATCTACATAACTTGTATCGCGATTTGCGACATGATACTGAACAAAATGTTCCCTGATGTATGTATCTATGTATGGAGGTAATGTACAAGCAAACTTGGCTGTGAAGACTGCTTTGAAGTTGCCTTGTACCAACCTGGGTATCCCATATACAGATCTTAAATTTCACATTCACAAATACATCATCTCTAACTGGCAGGATGAATGGAACGATGCGGGAGCGAACCAACTCTGTTCTGTGAAGCCAGGTCTTGGGAGATTGGCAGTCCTCCTACAGACGGGCGAAACAGGATGAGGTTATCCTCTGCCCCTCCCATATTAGTCATACATTCTTGATGCATAGTTTTATTTTGGCTGGGGACCATCAACGTCAGTGTGAGCACTACTGATGTATACTGACAGTGCGTCATATTTTGTTGAGATGACCTCACCTACAACCAGGTAGAGATGATGTATTTGGAAATGAGGGTGTGATGGAGTTGTTTCGATTCCATCCGCAGCTTGTTATTACATTTTTGAGGGAAATAGTTTTTTTTAAACCAGAAATGCATTTTCCATTTTTAAGTTGAAAAGTTGTTTACGGTTGATTTTATTTGACATATACCACATGTGGTTTTACCACAGTTGTATGTTATTTTGGCATACATTTCTGTGCTCTATTTTACCTGTTTGAAATGTATTTTTTTAGTCAGATATCGGACTATTCAAGTCTAAGTAATGTAGTTAAACCATACAATACTTATATGCCCACTCTAACCTGTTGTTTGTATAACCGGGCGCGGTGGCCGAATTGGTAGAGCACAGGCGTCGCGTGCGGAAGATCGGGAGTTCGCGAGTTCGATTCCCGGTCGAGTCAAACCAATGACTTAAACATTTATACTTGTCGCTTCCTAGCCTGGTGCTCGGCATTATTAGGATAGGGCAAGGGCTGGTTAGCTCGGTGTCAGGATAATGTGACTGAGTGGGATATCGGATCATGCTGCCATTGGCCTAATTTCCCAGTGGGGCAGCACTATAAAATCGCCATGAGTGCGTACTGTCACAAGTCGGTACCTGTCCTGATATGACCTTAGATGTTGCTAGGACGTAAAACAACAAACAAACAAATCCTATAATCATGTGCACTCCTACAACTCCAGTCTCCCTCTACACCCCAGCACACCCATGAACACACCCTCCACACCCCTCCTCTCCCTCTACTATGTACGTTGCCCTTCCCACATGTGACCACACCCCCGCCCTTCCCACATGTGACCACACCCCCGCCCTTCCCACATGTGACCACACTCCCATCCTGCCCACCCAACCCTACACTACACAACCGCCTTCCTCGTACACCATACCCACACCAAACCCGCCTCTCAGCACACACACACACACATACGCACACATGC
Organism: Branchipolynoe longqiensis; assembly: GCA_030323885.1. NCBI lineage: Eukaryota > Metazoa > Annelida > Polychaeta > Phyllodocida > Polynoidae > Branchipolynoe > Branchipolynoe longqiensis. The sequence continues at coordinate 53,492,542 of CM059199.1, read as the reverse complement.
CCCACCACCCATGAACTACTCCACACACCCTTCTTAGCCCCGCCCCTCATCCACACGTACCCATACACTCCCATACACACACACACACTTATCCAAACATTGACATATATATCCATGCCCACACACTCATAGTCATACCTATCCACGCCCCCACACACATTCACACACCTATTTTCATACACACATATTCACACACCATATTGACATATATGCACCTAACCATATTCACACACCCATATTCACACCCAAGTTTGCATGCCCATATTCACACACCATATTCACATACCTACATTCACATGCACATTCACAAACGGATATTCACACATCCATATTCACACACCCATATTCACACATCTATATGCACACACCCATATTTACACATCCATATTCACACCCCATATTTACACACCGATATTCACACACCCATATTCACACACCAATATGCACACACCCGTATTCACAACGTGTATTCACACACACGTATTCACACACACGTATTCACACACATATTCACACACCCATATTCACACCCATATTCACACCCATATTCACACCCATATTCACACACACATTCACACACACATACACACGTACATACACATACACACATTCACACACACGTTCACACAAGTACACACATACACACCTACACACGTACATACACACATACACACATACATACACGCACACACATATACACACATTCACACATGTTCACACATGTTCACACACATACACACATACACACATACACACATATGCATACACACATACACACATGCACACACATACACACATCTACACATACATACACACACATAGACACACATACACACATACACACATACACACACATACACATACACACACCACATACACACATACACACACATACACACACATACACACATACATACACACACATACACACACATACACACACATACACACACATACACACACATACACACACACATACACACACACCGACCCGTGCACACAGCCTGCATCCGGAGGCCCGTTGCGCTCTACTAAGTTTAACACCTGATCCCTATCAGAGGATCCCCTCCACTGCCCATTTGCCAAGCTCACAATGGCACGCGGGCACGCCACGTGAACACTGCTGGCCACCGCGCCCGGCGGGCCGGGGCCGGGGCAGGGGCCGTGGGAGGGGCCGGGGCCGCGGCCGCGGGCGGGGGCCAGGGGCCGTGGCCGGGCCAGGGCCAGGGCCGGGGCCTGGGCCGGGTGCGGGACCGGGGCCCGGGACGGGCAGTGGGGTGGAGTGGCCAGGTGAGGGGAGGGGGAGGGGGAGAGGGGAGGATGGGAAGAAGGAGCCCGGTGGGTGGAGAGGCCAAGTGGGGGGTTGGGGAGGAGGGAGGGGATGGTGAGGGGCGGATGGGGGGGGGGGGGGGGGGGCAAGTGGGGGCTTGGGAGGAAGAGAGGGGATGGGAGGGGGAGGGGGAGGGGAAGGGCGAGACCGGTGGAGTAGGGTGAAGGGCCGGCGGGAGGAGGGGCAGGAGGAGAGGCAGGAGGAGGGGCAGGAGGAGGGGAATGAGGAGTGAGGAGGGCAGCTGGAAGGGGCGCCAGAAGGGGTTGGGGAGGGTGGGCCAGGCGGGGGAGGGGGGAGAGGAGCCGGGAAGGGGGGGGGGGGCGGGGAGCGAACCAGGCAGGAGGAGAGGGCGGGGAAGTAGGGGAAGGGAGCGAGGCGGGGGGAAGGGCAGGAGGAGCGTGGAGAGAGCGCGGGGGGGGGGGGGGGGGCGGAGAGGATAGGGGGTGGCGGGGAGGGGGAGAGAGAGAGAGCGTGTGAGGGGTCGTCATTTACACATTGACCCGATGTGCACAGTTCTAACTCGTCCTCCAATTAATAGCCCGCCTCTAGGTGGGTCGCGTTCAAGGCTCCGTTCACACTTGCGGATCGTCGTTGTGAAATTGTGCTAATTGCCCCCCACTGCCGACGGCCCTCGTTGATGGTTGCCAGATAAGGGTTCGATTGTCGCCGTATCTCGCCGTATCTCGCCGTATCTATGGTGAGCTCGTCCCAAGTCCCTCCCTCCGCGAGGCGTTATCTGTCTGGAGCTTAGCATGCCAACTCTTTGTTTTTCATTTCTTCAACCAGACGGGATGGCCGAATGAGTTGAGCGTCCGTCTCCTGTTTTGGGAGATCCGGGGGATCGGGATCCATGGATTTGGGGGTTTGCACCCTGGTCGAGTCAAAACCAATGGCTTAAAAATTGATACTTGTCGCTTCCTAGCCAGGCGCTCGGCATTATTAGGATAGGGCAAGGACTGGTTCGTTCGGTGTCAGGATAATGTGACTGAGTGGGATATCAGGTCATGGTGCTGGTGGCCTGGTCTCCCAGTGGGGCAGCACTATAAAATCGCCATGAGTGCGCACTGTCACAAGTCAGTACCCGTCCTGATATCACCTTAGATGTTGTCGGGACGTAAAACACCACCAACCAACCAACCATCTATGGTGAGCTGGACTCAAGTCCCTCCCTCCGCCAGGCATATCTGCCTAGAGCTTAGCATGCCAAATCTTTGTTCTTCGTTTCTTTTTAAGCGTGATTTTTTTTTGTTTTTTGTTGTTTTGCACATGCCTCACCCGTCCTGATATGACCTTAGATGTTGCTAGGACGTAAAACAACAACAAACAAACAAACAACAAACAAACAGCACATGCCTCTACCAGGCTGTACAGGATGGTGTGGTGTAATTTTATTAGGTGTATATAACGCCGCTGATTCCTTGTATTTTTGTTCCGCATGACTAATTCCGCAGTGGTAAAGTCTCCCTCGACTACACGCACACACACACACATATATATATATAACTTTTCACAGCAAGTGATCTATACAAAGACTGAGGAATAAGTACAAAGAACTGCTGATGGCGGCGCCACCGTAGGCGAATGTGCAGCAGCAAATCAATCTGAGTCTGTTAATGGACGATAACGGATCATAATAATAATAGGAAACTACCTCATACCGATGATTTATACACGTATATAAATATACTAACTATATATATATATAAATATATATATATACATCCATATATATATACATATATATATTATATATAATTATAATTTACACACAATGGAATCAGTCATGTGGAACCGAAATTATGGGAATCAGCTGTGTGTGTAAATATATATACACAACGGAATCAGTCATGGAGAATCAAAATAGAGTATATTTTCAAAATCAGGGTAAACACTGGTGAAATATGGCGACCAGGCAGCGGAAGCCGGTGCTGGCGCCACTATCGAGTAGTCCCGGGCTCGCAGGCACCGGCCAGCGATTGGACATTATTAGATATTACAAAATATATATAAGCTCTCGGAGAATACATTTATTATTAGACGTTCACTCCGGCACTTTATATATGTATAATATTATTATCCTCCTTATATTATATATGTATATGTGTGTCTGTTTGTGTGTCTGTGTGTGTATAACCTCTGGATATAACTTCAGGTTATGCAGATAAGAAATCTTGAATAGATCGATACCGATCCTCAACAGACAACTCTGCAGCAGACCAATGTTGTGATATATATATATATATATACATACAATATGCAATATTTAACATCACACGCACACTATATATATATATATATATATATATATATATATATATATATATATATATATATATATATATATATTATATCATATGTAGTGTGTTGTAATAGGGTGTTATAGAGATAAAGATGCGAGTATATAGTGCCTGTCACACTATGCCGGATTGAGTAACGGACAGAATTGTCTAGTCTGGTGGTGTTTGGGCATGATAAGTATCAAAATGTATTAAAATGTGTCAAAATGTTGTGATATCAGTCAAAGGCTGCTGGACGAACGGACATGAAATGGACATGAACGTATAGCCAATGGACGGTAAATGGACTCAAACCGGACAAGAACCATAGACGTCAATCCGGCGGCATCCATTCCAAGTTTTGTGCATGTTCAAACTTGTAACGGATAGGGCCAGATATCAACGGATATCAATGGATATGCAATGGATATGCAACGGACACAAGCAGGACTTTGCCGGATATCAATGGACTTTGTTCGGTTTCTTTCCGTTTCCCCAATCCGGTGATGTGTGACAGAGCCTTAACCAACATAATAAGCTCTAGCCTTCATTCCCATGTATTCCATTCGACCTTATCTATGAGAGAGTGCTGTGTTATTTTCTCCTACAGTCAACATTATGGAGGCGCCACCTGTGGTGGTTCTCATCATTAACTGCATCGTCAACCCCATCACTCCAGCCGACAATTGTATGCCTGTCTCAACCCGCTTTGTTTTACTTTAGTCTGACTATATATACTTACAGTGTGAGTATTTGTATGTATAGGTATATATTATACTATATACCAGGCGCGGTGGCCGAATCGGTAGAGCGCGGGTCTCGCATGCGGGAGATCGGGAGTTTGGTTCCCGGTCGAGTCAAACCAAGGACTTATGAAATTGATACTTGTCGCTTCCTACCCAGGTGCTCGGCATTGATAGGATAGGGCAAGGACTGGTTAGCTCAGTGTCAGGATAATGTGACTGAGTGGGATATCAGGTCATGCTGCCATTGGCCTAAGTTCCCAGTGGGGCAGCACTATAAAGTCACTGTCACACGTTGGTACCCATTCTGATAATACCTTAGATGTTGCCAACCACCCAACCAACTATATACATATATATATATGATATATATGATGTATATAATAAACAGTGTACTCTGTCAATAACGACCTGTGTCAATAACGAATCTCTGTCAATAATGGCAAAAAGTGCTGGTCCCGTCACGGCACCCCTTTAATTTAATAGCATTGCCTCTGTGTCTAACGGACAACTGTCTTATGCGGACAATGAACCGTTTTTTTCACCTAATTGATCAATATTCTCTGTCAATAACGACATGCCATATAGTTATAATATAGTAGAAATGACTAATTGTACAAATGACCAATTGTAGAAATGACAAATTGTAGAAATGACAAATTGTAGAAGTGATGAATATTAGAAATAACTAATTGTACAAATGACAATTTGTACAAATGACTTTGTAAGGACCATCCTAGTCAGTCAAGTATAAAGGAAAAACATTGGTTTCAACCCATTCCATCAGTCAGTCTCTGCCTGTATCGGATCTCTCTCTATAACGGCATCTTGCTCCGGTCCAATGGGTTTCCGTTATAGACAGAGTAGACTGTATATATGCATATGTAGACTTTCAGCGGCGAGTAAAGAACGACTCTCAGCGCCGCTGGTTAAGGCCCTGTCACATTACGGCGTATGGCGGGAGCGTATTGAAAACCTACGTAGGTCCTGCGCGTGCCGGCCTATGATGACATTTGGTGACCTTTCGGGTGGTTTTGAGCGTATGTGGAACCTACGAGGAGCGTACGAGGAGCGTATGGGAGCGTGCTGTGACATTTTTTGACAGTATGGGCCATACGCCCTCATAGGTCGGTTTTTTTTTAGCATGCACAAAAAAATTTGGACGGACGGATTTATGAAAGCGTATGGTGGCGTATGCCTCATACGCTTCACATACGCCGGCATCTGGCGGCATCTGGCAGCGTATGAGTAGCGTATGCGTAGCGTATGAGTAGCGTATACGGCGTATGCCGACGTATATGACGTAACGCGCTTACGCCGCCATACGCTCCCGCAAAAAACCCTAATGTGACAGCCCCTTTAGAAAAACCGCCGTAGAAGGTGCCACCATACAGTCCTATAACCTTAGCATAAAAGTGTAGTAGTTTACACTGACCTCTCAGGCAAGGAGCCACAGACACAGGTGGATAGGGTGATGACACCAGGGAGCCTCGATGGTGTAATAGGTAGCACACTGTCCCGGAATGCAAGAAATCTGTGTTCGATTCCCGCTCTAGGCGCAATATTTCCCATTGTCATCACCCCTACCCCACAGCAGGCACATAATAATGCATCACTCATAAAGGCACACATGAACCATATAGGAAACATACAATGCTCTTTCCGCTATATTGTTTTGTTTGTTGTTGGTTTACCTCCTAGCAACATCTAAGGGGGTGAGTTCATGAATGCAGACCACAAGGCATAGGGCAGACACCAAGGCCTCATGTAAGGCATAGGTTAGCTTTCATGTGTTACATAATTATGTTGATTAAGCAGGAGAAATTTCGCTGCAGACAATTGGTCTTCCTCAGGACGGGTACCAACTTATGACAGTGCACTCTGATGGCGACTTTATAGTGCTGCCCCACTGGAAGATCAGGCCGCCAACACCATGACCTGATATCCCACTCAGTCACATTATCCCGACACTGAGCTGACCAGTCCTTGCCCTATCCTATTAATGCCGAGCACCAGACCAGGAAGCGACAAGTATCAATTTTTAAGTCATTGGTTTGAACCAACCAGGGTTAGAACCCACGATCTACCAACACGGAAGACAGACGCTCTAACTCATTCGGCCATCCCGTCTGGTCTCTTTCCGCTATATATACATGTATTGGCATAATGCATTATTCGGTACACGGTCCTGCTAGGACCTCAGATGTTGCTAGGGCCTAAAACAACAATAAACAATTATTCGGTACATGTTCCTTTATGTGTAGATAACCTACAGACGCAGTGCTGCTGACTGTAGTATTAGTAATGTGGTTTGGAGCATGTGAGGTGCCTGCCCTACGTTGTGGATTATGCTAATCTGCAAGCCCTCATTAATGAGTCTATTACAGCCGGTCAGATAGCATGCTTTAATCCAGGTTCTCGTTAAACCCGCTCTGATACAACCATCGCTGTTATCACCCGCCTCCTCCTACCCCACTCACTCACACTCACACACTCACTCACTCACTTACACTCACTCACCACACACATCTACTGCCTCTCACTCTCACTCACACACAGTCACTCACACTTACACACACTCACACTTACACACACTCACACTTACACACACTCACACTCACATACACTCACTCACACACTCACTCACATACACTCACTCACATGTACACACTCACTCACACTCACACTCACACACACTCACTTACACTCACTCACCACACACATCTACTGCCTCTCACTCTCACTCACACACACTCACTCACTTACACTCACTCACCACACACATCTACTGCCTCTCACTCTCACTCACACTCACTCACTCACACACTCACTCACACTTACACACACACTCTCACTCACATACACTCACTCACACACTCACTCACACTCACTCACATGTACACACTCACTCACACATATCACTCACACATACATACACACTCACTCACACACACACTCACTCACACACACACTCACTCACACTCACACACTCACACTCACTCCAACACGCACACTCACTCACACACACTCGCTCCCACTCACTCACACACTCAGACTCACTCACACACTCACTCACACTCACACACACCAACTCACACACACTCACTCATACTCACTCAGACTCACAACCCCCACACACATACAACCACACTCACGCACACATTACACACACATTCACACACGAACACACATTCAAACATATGCATATTCACATGCACACACCACATACCTTCAGACATGCACACAACCACATGTACACACTGAAACACCACCACACACACACAAACTCAAACACAACCACACACACACACATACACCGAAACTCACACACCCAGTCTAGTAAGATTACAAGAGCGGCCAGATTAATATAAACAAACAAAAGAAACTGACAAGACACCCGCCATGCCGTTTTACAATCCTCCCCCCCCCCCCCGGCCCGTCGCTCCCTCCAATCCATTCACCTGTCCGTATAGATAACACCATAAGCATTTTGAAAACAACGTTGATGCATTTAGTTCCGTGAGGGCCCGCCAGCTCTTCCAATGGCGCTGCGGTAGGTAGGTAGGTAGGTAGGTAGGTAGATCGGCGTCAAGGTTCTGACGTCATCATGTGGACCTCTGCTCGCCGGGACCCAGGGAACCGGAACAGCTGGATTAGGCAGCTACCAGCGGCAGCAGCAGAGGCAGCAGAAGCAACAACACGCCATCTGCTGCTGCATCTGCTGCTGCTGCTTCCGCTGCTGCGCGCTGGGTCCCTGTGGGTGCACGCGCCACCGCTAGTAGTGTGCAGCTGTAGCGGCAGGACGGAGGCGGGCCACTTGCGGGGCGCTGGCGAGATCCAGGATCCAGAGTGGCTCAACTGTGCTTGGTAGTGAGCAGTTCGGGAGCAATAAGTGGGAGGTGGGGGGGTTTGCGCGTGTACATTTCTCTCCATTCTCCGCTCTCCGCACCCCACTCTCCACACCCCGCTCTCTGCTCCTCCCGGATATATGTACTCTTCACTCAACACTCTCCTCCCCTACAGGAGGGGTTGAGGTGTAACCAGTCTACCAGGAGCGGGTAACAACTCAGAGCAGCTCACACGGAAAGCACAGCTCAGGGAGCAGCTCAGGGGATGTAACAACAACATCCCTACTTGGGCGATGGTGTTGAGCCGACTGGAGGTAGCCGTCATGTCCATACCAGGCAGGCTGCTGCGGCAGGCTGCTGCGGCAGTCCGTGCCAGTCTGTGACGGGCAGGAGGTCGACAGCGACTACCAGTAGCAAGCAGAACGAGGCGCCTAATTACCACTCATCCACTCACTCACTCACTCTCCTGCCTCGCCTCAACTCTCTCCTTCTCCAGTGACTTCTCCAGGGTGGGACGCGCTTCAACCGGAAGCACATACACCGAAGGTATCGTTGGATTGTGGGATACGGCTCTTACCCACCTGCACCCGCGCCCAGAAGCGGGAGCCGCTGGTTCCCGGAGGCGGCGTCGCATGGGTTACCAGTGGGAGCTGGGGGGTGTGTGGGGGGTGGGAGTTTAGGAGGCGCCTCCTCCTCCTCCTCCTCCTGATCCTCCTCCTGCTCCTGTAAACGGGATGGGGATGGATGTGTGAGCAGCTCTCAATGCTGGAAGCAGCCATCTGGCTGCAAGGTCGGCTACCAGAAGATATATATAAATATATGTGTATATATATATAGAAATATATATATATAGATAGATATACACATGTGTGCTTCCTTCCTCTGTTGCTGCACGTGGAGGCGGCGACCTGGGGAACCAGCTGCAGTGGGCGTTCCGCACGCCGTACGCACACACGCGCGCTACACGGCCTGCGCCCTGGAGTACAAACAGCGCGGGAATAATTTAACACTGGAGGAAAAGGGCGCGCAGTGTTGCACTGCACGTCGGCCGCGTAGGAATTACAGGCCGCTGCGTGTTAGTGCTGCATTGCTCAACACCGTGCAATCTTGAGTGAGTTCCACCCTGGAGGAGTGGCTGTGTTTTCTTCTTTGTTTACAAATTTATTTTTTTAATTACAAAAGTTCTTTTTCCATGGAAGTTATTTAATTCATTAAAAGTTACTGTATTTTTACCAGTGAACATTTTGTTCTGGTTAACATTGCAAATCGCAATTTAATAATCACAATTACGCAAATCAATTGGCAAGAGTTAAAATGAAAAAATGCCGTCACATATTTGGCGGTTTTAATGTGTACATTCCTATCAATGCTAAATACATTTCCAAATTGAGAAGAAATTGTTGTTAATCAAAAATAAAATGTTCTTCCCATTTGTGTACTACTAGTGTTGCCATTGACGATGGGATTTCATCCTGAATGGGCTGTGAACTGTGTTGTGAGTAGTTTACCCAAACGTGGCTATGGGCGAGGCTTTACAGGTTGTGAAGGTTCCCTTGTACTCTGAAGGAATATCTCGGAGGTGGGTGGGGGGGGGGGGGGGTGAGTTCATGAATGCAGACCACAAGGCATAGGGCAGACACCAAGGCCTCATGTAAGGCATAGGTTAGCTTTCATGTGTTACATAATTATGTTGATTAAGCAGGAGAAATTTCGCTGCAGACAATTGGTCTTCCTCATTCCACTGCCTATGCTAAACAAGTTGATTTTTTGTATCTGGCCTACTAGGATCCAAGCATTAAAGTATGCACTAATGGGATCTAAGCACTGAAGGTATGCACTAATGGGATTCAACCTGTTAGGTATGCACTAACGGGATCCAAACACTGAAGGTATGCACTAATGGAATCTAAACACTAAAGGTATACACTAATGGGAACCAAGTACTAAAGTATGCACTAATGGGATCCAAATGTTAAAGTATGCACTAATGGGATCTAAACACTGAAAGTATGCACTAATGGGATCCAATCACTGAAGGTATCACTAATGGGATCCAACCTCTGAAGGTATCACTAATGGGATCCAAACACTGAAGGTAGGCACTAATGGGATCCAACCTCTGAAGGTATCACTAATGGGATGTAAACGGTAAAGGTATCACTAATGGGATCCAACCACTGAAATACGCACTAATGGGATCTAAACACTAAAGGTATACACTAATGGGATCCAAACGTTAAAGTATGCACTAATGGGGTCCAAATACTGAAGGTATGCACTAATGGGATCCAACCACTGAAGGTATGCACTAATGGGATCCAACCACTGAAGGTATGCACTAATGGGATCTAAACACTAAAGGTATACACTAATGGGATCCAACCACTCAAATATGCACCAATGGGATCCAACCACTGAAGGTATGCACTAATGGGATCTAAACACTAAAGTTAAACACTAATGGGATCCAACTACTGAAGTGTGCACTAATGGGATCTAAACACCAAAGGTATACACTAATGGGATCCAAGCACTGAATGTATGCACTAATTGGATCTAAACACTAAAGATATACACTAATGGGATCCAAACACTGAAATATGCACTACTGGGATCCAAACACTAAGGGTATGCACTAATGGGATCCAAACACTAAAGGCATGCACTAATGGGATCCAAGCATTAATTGTATGCAATAGAAGGATCCAAACATTAAAGGTATGCACTAATGGGATCCAAACACTAAAGGTATGCAACAGAAGGATCCAAACATTAAAGGTATGCACTAATGGCATCCAAACACTAAAGGTATACAACAGAAGGATCCAAACATTAAAGGTATGCACTAATGGGATCCAAACACTAAAGGTATGCAACAGAAGGATCCAAACATTAAAGGTATGCACTAATGGGATCCAAACACTAAAGGTATGCAACAGAAGGATCCAAACATTAAAGGTATGCACTAATGGGATCCAAACACTAAAGGTATGCAACAGAAGGATCCAAACATTAAAGGTATGCACTAATGGGATCCAAATACTGAAGGTATGCACCCTCTCCTGTATGTACTAGTTCTCTCAACAAACACTAGATGGCGCCACCCTCGGGGGAGCTCCTTATGTAGTTTACCTACGTATCTTACTTATAAGTATAAGCATCTTGCTTATGTAGTTTGTTTATGTATCAAGTATGAAAGCTCGCGCTTTCGTGGATTTCCGCCATTTTTTATATTTATCGATTAACTTGAAACAAAATGCCATGGATGACTATGACAATAGGTTAGTTCGAATAGCCTACCAAGAATGAGTTAGGTAGGGGCGATAATATAGTCACACCAAGGACAGTTGAAACCTGACTTCCAGCATTTTACGCGATTCCCTGATAGTGCTAAGTCTATGGGATAAGATCCGCGTTTTCGTGGAAATTCACCGTCTGTGTGAAAAAATCTCGACTTGATTTCTGCATTTGTTCGCCAGAGACCACTTTCATCCCTGATGTATATATCTCCCTTATGGTGCTGTCACATTATGACGCTTCTCGCCAAGGCGCGTCAACGTATGTGATTTTTTGGCCCTATGTCAGGATACGTCAGGAAGCGTTACGCGCTCGTTAGGCGCGCGTTGGTATACGTTGATCTATGGCGACGGTCGGCAGCGCGCGTCAAGGGGTTGGCGAAGTTTTGTGCTTGCACAAAACTTTTGACTTGCGACAATGCGCGGGTGGCAACATTATGGCGACGTTAGGGGCATGTCAAGATATGTTAGACGTGCTGGAATAACGTTATGCGAACGCTAGGCACACGCCGCACGTGCATGAGGCTCGTTCCCACACGTTGCGCCAAACTTTTTTAGTTTTTTTTCTCACGCATCGATATACGTTACCACAACATCGGCTGTACGCTACGAGTATGTTGCGCTGACGCCGAAAAGTTTGATGTGTCTCGATGATTAAAAGTGATTATGCGCGTTGGCGGCGCGCCAGCGAGAAGCGTCGCAATGTGACAGCACCATTACATATCTACATCCCTATTGATAGAGACGCAAAGTTACACGGTTTCTGCTCTCTGGTGCCTCCAAACTAACCCCACCAAACCAATGCTGTCATTACACAACACAGCTATGGAGCCTCACGTAAATGACCCAAATTGCAGCGCAGCGCCCTCTGTCGGGTTAGTTCCCTATTGATAGAGACGCAAAGTGATGCGGTTTCTGCTCTCTGGTGTCGCTAAACCAAACCCACCAAACCAATGCAGTCATTACACAAAACAGCTAATGCAGCCTCACGTAAATGACCAAAATTGGGGCGCAGTGCCCTCTGTCGGATTAGTTCTCTGGTGGGAGGTGGGGGGAGGGGTATCCTAAGTATTCAGGTGGCCTTTAAGGAGATGGCCGTGCTGGCTAACAATATACTTGATGCCAATGCATGGGAGGTAGTAGGACAGTGGGGCTGAGAGGTCGAACCAGGAGATTGGGGTGTGGGTGGGGGGGGGGGCGGTTGAGGGGAGGGTAGGGGGAGTGGGCGGGGCAAAAGAGGGGCCAAAAGAGGGGCCAACAGATCCAATAACCACGTGACCACTCACCGCGTTCCCATTCATGACTAAGCACATGGGGACTAGAGCTCTGTGTTAAATGAGCGGCCGGCTGCACCTAATAGACGCGGCCTGCGTAAATAACTAACGAAGTGAATGGAGGAACGGGGAGGGCCAGAGCTTAGATCAGCTCCAGAAGGGCTGAGCGAATGAAGTAAGGGTTACGGTTAATGCGAGAATGTCTGAGGGAAAGGCGTTTCCTGTGGCGAACTGCGAATTGTCTAGTCGGGTTGCTCGCTGCCAGTGACCTAGTTTAGTGACTAGTCGGCTGGTTGTTGGAATTTTACGTCCTGGCAACACCTAAGGTCATATCAGGATGGGTGACAGTTCGCACTCATGGCGATTTTATAGTGCTGCCCCACTGGGAAATCAGGCTGCCAGCACCATGACCCGATATCCCACTCGGTCCCATTATCCGGACACTGAACTAACTAGTCCTTGCCCTATCCTATTAATGACGAGCGCCAGGCTAGGAAGCGAGAAGTATCAATTTTCTGCGTCATTGGTTTGAATCGACCTGGAATCGAACTCCCGATCTCCTGATTCGGCCACCGCGGGTGGTTGTTTAGTGAATATCTTACCCAGGGTGTTATTGACTGATCAGTTAATTGGGGTCTTAGGTACCAACAACATCAGCAGTCAGACACAGGACTGAGACTGATACCGATTTCTGGCAGAGCGCATTCATGGTGGCCTTCTCGTGCTGCCAGATTTGGATACCAAGCTGCCGGTGCCATGGTGGCCTTATAGTGTTGCCCAACTGGGATACCATGCTGCTTGTACCAGGATACAATATGTGATGCTTCCAACCCATAATAACCAAATTACATAATAACCTACACCTGCATGAAAGACAGACAAGACTATTAATAAACTGCAGTCTATTTATAGCTTCCACTTTACGCATAACAAACCCAATAAATCGACTAGAAGTTCCTTCAGTGAGGAATCTAAATACGCCAGCAATGTCGTTAGCGGGGTTCAGTGACATTTTGCTGTTCACGTAAACCAACCCACACAGTCATTACCTGGGACGCAGGCAGTGGCGCCGCCTAGCGGAGCCGCCAGGGGTTAAATCGTTGATCCACAGGTGTTCCCTGCACCAGCACCCCTATTCACATTACCTCAGGGACTTCCCCCCCCCCCCCGCCCCCCTCCTATCAGCACCATCACCACCACCACCTCCACCACCACTACCACCACCACCACCACCACCACTGCCACCACACACCACCACCACCACCATCACCATCACCACCACCATGAGTGCAAGCTTTCTGTGCAAAATGTCAGGAGTCTAAATCCCAGCCACTTCAAACCAATTCACACTATTCATGCCACGGCCATGTTGAAACCAGACCGAGGCCACATACGCATGTGCGAGGCATGCTGTATGAAAAGTAATGTGAATACTTTTTCGTCGACCAATGCCTCTCGGAATCACTCAGATTTGAGGGTATTCATTTTTGAAACTACCATATTCATCCTTGCATACCTGTTTTCTCTCTATTGGCCAATTTTCATGAAGATTGGGTGACCCTTGCATGGTGATTTTCCCATTCTTTAACTACAATGTGACTATCAACTTCAAGTCTGAATAGTTTTGGTGGTATCATGTAATGCAGCACTGTCAGTGTAGTTATCTGTGCAACACAGTTAAACAACTAATCTTAGTAATTACAAATTAATAAAAGCTTTAAAAGGGTTAAAATATTTTTAAGAAAGTTATGCAATTTTTAATTTAAGAAAAGATTAGCAGCCAAGGTGAGCGTCTTTGTTGACATTGCCTAATGAAATGCATCTGATCATCACTCAATCTTCATGAAAATTGACCAATAAATAGAAAAAAGGTATGCAAAAATGAATATGATAGTTTCAAAAGTGAATATCTTCAAATTTTACTTCTTTAATTTCTGTAGTAGTTCATACACATTGGCACACAGCAGTGTCTTATGGCCATTTCCAATATTGACGCATGCTCAGACTCGTTCTGATGCTGAATTAGGTCATGCTTGAATAGTGTGAATTATTTATAACATTGATACTTGTTGCTACCTAGCCTGGCATTCAGCATTACTAGGATAGGGCAAGGACTGATTAGCTCAGTATCAGGAAAATGTGACTGGGTGGGATATCGGGTCATTGTGCTGGTGGCCTGGTCTCTCAGTGGGGCAGCACTATAAATAAGTCACCATGAGTGTGCATCGTCGCAAGTCTGTGACCATCCTAATATGACCTTAGATGTTGCTAATACTAGGACGTAAAAGAATAACGAACAACAAACAAAACAAACAAGTTGGTGCCCATCTTGATATGACCTTAGATGTTATGTTGCCATGATGTAAAACCCCAAAAGACATGACCTTGGATGTTGCCAGGATGTAAAACCCCAACAAACGTGACCTTAGATGTTGCCAGGATGTAAAATCCCAACAAACATGACCTTAGATGTTGGCAGGATGTAAAGCCTCAACAAACATGACCTTGGATGTTGCCAGGATGTAAAACCCCAACAAACGTGACCTTAGATGTTGCCAGGATGTAAAACCCCAACAAACATGACCTTAGATGTTGCCAGGATGTAAAATCCCAACAAACAAACACCGTACACCACATACCACACACCACACATCACACACCACACCGTACACCACACACCACACACCGTACACCACACGCCACACACCACACACCGTACACCACCCACCACACATCACACACCGTACATCACACACCACACACCGTACACCACACGCCACACACCACACACCACACACCGTACACCACACACCACACACCACACACCGTACACCACCCACCACACATCACACACCGTACATCACACACCACACACCACACACCACACACCACACACCGTACACCACCCACCACACATCACACACCATACATCACACATCACACACCGTACATCACACACCACACACCACACACCACACACCACACACCACCTAGTAGTGGGGAGGAGTGGGTAAAGTGGCGGTATTACGATTCTGCCTGGCTGTCTGCTGGTCCAAGGCTGCGTATCAGACGTCGGTGTACAAAGAGAGCCCTGTGGGGACTCTGAGTCCACGGCTCTTCCCCGCCGTCTCAGAGGACCAGTCCCTCCACGGTCCACGTCCTGGAGTGTTGTCGTCATCAAAGGGAAGCCGGACAAACTCGTGTGGACACAGCCCACCGCCCACCCCCCCCCCCCCCCCCCCCCATTCCTCCGACCCTCCTCCTCCCACCACTCCCTTCCCTCCCTGCCTCGCTCCCTTCCTCCTTCCTCCCTTTCTCCCTCCCTTTCTCCCTCCCTCTCTCCCTCCCTCGTCCGCTCTCATACCCCACCCACCTTGCAAAAGGGGATTCACATGCCTGTAGTTCACAAGTGAAAGAAGCGGTTACTTTTAGATTGTCGTCTGCTGGCACTGAATGTCGTCTGGTGAGATTAGATTTGGTTGAAATGTCGCTTTTTTCCAGCTACTAGTCTGGTATGTTTTCACTGGAAAGTTTTGGGGTTTTTTCAGTGACCGCTGCCTATTTGATTGAGATAAGGAGTTGGTGTTCAAACTGGTCACCAACACCTGCAAGGATAACACCTGCAAGGATAACACCTGCAAGGTTGAAAGATTTAGGTAATTTTTGCGGATTTCTGGTATTTTGATAATCGCCGATTAACAATAACATTCACAAGGTGCCGTTGGCCAATACTGAACTGCCTTCCCGCAGCACTATCAGCGTCTGCCAATAAATTGTTCAAACTCGGCAGCACTGTGAGCATAAGGCAATGCCATTCTGCACCACGCATCACTGTCAGCTTAGGCCAATACCATACTGCCTCACGCTAATAAAGGGTGAAACCTGACTTCCGCCATTTTTTTTCGCTATTCCCTGACAATGCTAAGTCTATGGGAGAAAATCCGCGTTTTGGCGGAAATTCAGCATTGATTTCCCTTCTTTTAATAATAATAATAACAATAATTACTAGGATAATATGTTAATATGTTAATCAGATGGGATGGCCGAATGAGTTGAGCGTCCGTCTCCACAGGTTCGAATCCTGGTCGAGTCAAACCAATGACTTAAAAATGTATACTTGTCGCTTTCTCGCCAGGCGCTTGGCATTATTACGATAGGGCACGGAGCAGTGGAATGAGGAAGACCAATCGTCCACAATTGAAATTTCTCCTGTTTAATCAACTAATATAATATACACCCCCAAAAAGAATATAAATAATGTTGCCCCAATATTAGCATTATTGGAGCAACATTATTTACAGGTAACATAGATTTTCGCTAGTTTTGCCGGAGACCACAGCCCTTTTTGAGATTGGGGCCCTCGCAGTTGGCGCCCCTTCCGGCAGGAGGAGAAGGCTTAGTGGCGCCATCGAGCGGCTCTGAACAGGGGGGTGTTGTAGAGGTAAGGAGGGGGTGTTATAGAGGGGGGGGGGGGGAAGCCACACATTGCATCTCAAAATCAAAGAAAAATACACAGTATCAGCAACTCTTGTTTCAGTTGGAAATACATTATAAAGAGTATTTTTGGGGCATTTTTTGTTAATACAGTGGTATATTGCCTATGGTACATATCTTCAACGGACAGTTCTGCAGCGAAGTCAATGTTGTCCTGAGATGGCATGTGCTCTGCAATGGGGGGGGGGGGGGGGGGGGGGCAGTCAAATGAAACAAAAGCAGTTTGTACATGGAAAAGTAACTGTGTTCACACATGATAGGGGTTCACTGATCAAAGGGGTCGCCAAGGACAGTTGGTAGTATGTATGTGTAGTATACATATACATGTATACACACATATATACATATACATATATGCTGTGTAATAATTATATGAGTATAATAACCCGGAATATCTCTCCTTTCCCCCATCACTCACTCAATTCATGGACTGGTGGAGTCTGGCCTAGTCATCTACTGCTCCAGCCTCCCCAACCTCAGGTCCGATGGTGGCGCCACCACGCCTTCACACTGTAACCACCACTCACTGTACCGCTGGAGATTTGTATTTATATATATATACAGGACACGGTGACCGAATCAGTAAGAGCGCACGCTTCCCATGCAGAAGGTCGAGAGTTTGAATACCAGCAGAGTCAAACCGGAGAGTTTGATCAAATACCTTATCAGCAGCTACTGTGTGATAAGATAACACGAACACTACAACTGGCCAGCATTGAAAACAAGCCTGAATACCCAGGCTTATATGCTATGGACAGTATAAATACAACCTCAATAAAAAAAAAATTAAAAAAAAAAAAAGATCGCCTCAATGCTGATAAAAGCGTTGTTCAGTTGAATACAATCTATTTAAAAAGAAATAGAAATGCCGACACGTGGAAGGGGTATTCTTCTTCTTCTTCTTCTTCTTCTTCTTCTTATTTTGATAAGGCACGGACTGGTTGGCTCAGTGCCAGGTTAATGTGACTGAGTGGGATATTGTGTGATGGTGCAGAATGAAATCTCAGTAGGACTGAGTTATGAAGCCACCTGGATTGTTGGATTGCTGTGAGAAGTCTGGTTATGACCTTGTATGTTGCTAGGACGTAGACCCCCCCCTCCGCCACTTCCGGTCGCCCGCATGGAATGGATTAGTTACATCCTCTTCATTCGACAATATCAGTTTAATCAAATTGGTAATGGTGGACGGTCCATAATGTCTGCACTAGTAAGTCTGTATCGTGATTGATCATACGCCACATACACCACATACACCACATACACCACATACACCACACACATCACAACACCACACACACCACATACACCACACACATCACACAAATCACAGCACAACACCACACACACCACACACACCACACACACCACATACACCACACACACCACACACATCACACCACCACTCACACACATCACACATATCACAACACCACACACGACACACACATCAGACCACACCCACATCACACACACCCACCACACACACCATAACACCACATACACCACACACATCACAACACCACACACCACACACATCACAACACAACACCACAACACACACAACACACATCACAACACACATCACAACACACATCACAACACCACACACCACATCACACACCACACACATCACAACACCACACACACCATACACATCACAACACCACACACCACACACATCACCACACCACACACCACCTTTATTTAAAACAAAATTCAGTGGCAGCAGGCGTCTCACTGCGACGACGATTGGGGGTGTTTGTAACCTTACAACGGTTACCGGTTGCAGAACTGCAACATTGGGTAGAGAGGCTCCGATAAATCGCCCCAATCCGTGGTTGAAGACTTAACTTCAGTAGGGAGTGTTGTAGAAGCTGGGGATATCTTCACAACGTTGTAACGGCGAGGCGTTGGGGTGGCAGCGAATCTCTTCAGTCCGGCGTGTAGCTGTGTGGGACCGGCTTATAAAGCCCTACACAGCACCCACCAGCCCTACTTGAATGCACGCACAAGTGTTAACCATACAGCTCAAGCTATTCATTCTAGAACTTTCCACATGCCTTCATACAGATAACATACGCCAGTTCCATTACGATAATATTTATATAAAACTCCATTTTATATTTCACATAACACATTACATACCATATAGGTGCTATGTTATGAGAATATGATTAATATCAAACTCGACAATTTGATTGTCGGAGTTTTACGTCCTAGCAACATCTTAGGTCATATCAGGACGGCCCTCAAACTCGACAAAGCCGTATAGCAGCAAACCCTAGTTTGACTTGCAATAGGCAACTGTCCCCTGTGGTCCCTTACCTACAACCATATTGCTCATACTGTTGTTTTAATCGGAGAATGGCTGAAAATCTGAAATTGGCCGAAAATTTGAAATTGACCAAATTTCGGAAATTAGCCGAAAATCGGATATTGAGAACAAATTGGAAAATGTCCGAAAATCTGAAATTGCAAAAAGAAAATCGGAAAACGGCCGAAAAAGGGCTGGCTGCTAACCCCCTCCCCCCTCCCCCCACCACCACCACCACCACCACCACCTCCACCCCCACCCAGCCTTACTGAGACTGTATCTGGTGCCATCGGAGCTGAGCTGGGGAGAGTGGTGATTTGTCATCTGTTGTGTACATCAGCGGGTGGCCGTCACCTCTCACCCGGCAAGGCCTGCCCGCCCCGGGGCGCCACCGTCTCCTGCACTCAGTTTAATGGAGGGAGCGGGGGGGGGGGGGGGGGTGTGGGGGGGGGGGGGGGGGTGAAGGTCGAGATGGGGAAGGGGGGGGGGGCTTGATGTAGAGGGGCATCCTGTGGTACATCCGCACTGAATCGTAACTTATAGGCAGTGAATGGTTTGATGTTTTATTAGTGTATTGGGGTTTTATGACCTAGCAACATATGAGGTGAAATATCAGCACTAGGTGCACGACTTGTGCACACTCATGTGGTAATTTTATAGTGTTGCCTCCCCTAAGAGTGCCCCCCCCCCTGCACTCAGGTACTTCCCATGCGGGCCGTCGTGGGTTCGATCCCAAGCCAAGTCAAATGCAAAGACGAACAAAATTGACAATTGTTGCCTGAGGTCTGGCATTACTAGAATTTGCCAAGGGCTGGCTGGCTCGGTTCTCAGAATATCAGGATTGGGTGACTGAGTGAGATATTGAGGAGTTGAGGGGGTAATATTGCCAGTGGCATGGTATCCTAGCGGTGCAGCACTGTGAAGCCGCCATCACTGCACACTATCACAAGTCTCTTCCAGTCCCGATATGACATCAGATGTTGCTAGGACGCAATGAAACCTCACTCAGTGAAATCTAATAAATCAGTATTCTGCTAGGATCTGTGTTCCCAAACAAGTACTCCACACCCCTCAATGGTGTCCTCGTCTACTGTCACCAATGTCTCAGCCAGCTCAGCCACCGGATGTGGTGACCCAGTTAGTAGAGCGCAGTGTAAAATTGTCTGATATATGAGATATGGGATATGGAGAACTCTGCTATAATGAATTGTCTATAAAATGGTAAATGGTATGTAAAACCAAAGGCATATAAGGTATATGTGGAGTTGGTGATCTATTACTAATTGAGGATAGAAATTGTTTATCAATATAGTAGAGAGAGAGGGTCACTTCTTGACCTGAGAGAGGGTCACTTCTTGACATGTGGGACAGTCTTTGGGAAGTCGCCTCACATACCCCCTCCCCTCCAAGAGTTATTTATGGATCACTGCACCAGATACAACAGGGCACTGTAGCCAGATCTAACCATGCCTTGGTAACAAGGATATTGAACCCTCATTAGTGGATAGAGGAATGCCTGTTAGGGATTGGAAGACTGGATCATGTGATCACCACCATCTTGTTTCTTGAAACTATGTATACAATAAATCAGAGAGTCTCACTCTCCTACCTTTCACTCTTTATCTACTTTCCTTCCTTGCCTGTAGTGATTTTTTATTAGCCTATCTACACCACTCAAACCACCAGCAGTTGACTTTACAGCAGGCTTTCCGTATGAAAGGTCAGGAGTTTAAACCCTCGTCGAGTAAAGCCAATGATCTGGCTCAGTATCAGAATAATGTGACATAGCGCAATACAATAGGGCTAGGAGCGGGACGTAGCTCAGACGGTAGAGTGTCCAGCTGTGTAGGTGTGGGTCATCCGATCGATCCTGCTCAGTGGATCCATTTGAGGTTTTATGAACCAGTTGTGGACCACTGGTTGGAACGGAAAATAACCCCAACTGCAATAAGGCTGTGGTATGTGCTGTCCTGTCTTTTGGAAAGTGCATATGAAAGACCCCTTGCTGCTTATCGGAAAGAGTATCCTATATGGCAGCAGCAGGTTTCCTCTAAAGAAATGTGTCAGAATGACCAAATGTTTGACGTCCAATAGCCGATGATAAAAATCAATGTGCTCTCGAGGCGTCGTTAAATAAAACAAACTTTCCTTTACAATAGGGCTATTCACAATTACGCCAGAATGCTAAATATAGACCATTGAGTCTGTTTGTCCAACTGACTGCTTGTTTGCATATTCATGCCAGCGAGTCGTGTCTTTCGCACCATGCTTGCCACCAACAGCACTGTAATGCTAAATGTAAATGTTGCGTTTTGTTTGTCCAATTGACAATTGACTACTCGTTTAAATATTCATCCCATGTCGTGACGTCATTTGTGATAAGCCGTGTGGAGCGACTCCATATCCACACAGAGCTTCGGGGTTATAACTGAGTTGTATTGGCTTTTCTGGAAATGGCTTGTCTGCATTCAGTTACCAAGGGTTCTATTTTTAGCACACAGGTCATTTTAATCATTTCGGTCAGTTGTATTCTCCTCCATGCAGGATTCAGTAGTCATTGCACAGTCTTTGTACTAGCTACTTGTTGATAATTTTGGTATTTTCCCACCCCATACCCACATACACATTCATTGGCTAAGTACTGAGAATGTTGATAGAGGACAATTGGTCTTCCTTATTCCACTGACAAAAAGAGCCCACATATATAGCTGGTTAAGGTTGGTGACATATACATATATTTATATATATATATATATATATATATATATATATATATACATATATATATATATGTATGTGATATATAATTTATTACTATGAATATAAAAGGGCGGAGCTTCTATCCTATATGGGTTTAGGATCCGTGCATTTAATGCTGCTATTTATCCCAGCAATGACAGCAGATGAACGCCAAGCTCTCATTCAAATTGTGATGGGAAAATAAAAACACGATTTTTCAACAAATAGTAGTTAGGTGGGTGGGTAGGTAGGTAGGTGGGTAGGTGGGTAGGTGGGTTGGTGGGTAGGTAGGTAGGTAGGTGGGTAGGTAGGTAGGTGGGTGGGTAGGTAGGTAGATGGGTGGGTGGGTAGGTGGGTAGGAGGTAAGTGGGTAGGTGCATAGGTAGGTACGTAGGTAGGTGGGTAGGTGGGGGTGTAGCTTGGTGTTTAGGTAGTTAGCTAGATGGGTGGGTGGGTAGGTGCATAGGTAGGTAAGTAGGTAGGTGGCTAGGTAGGTGGGTAGGAGGTGGGTGTGTAGCTTGGTGTTTAGGTAGTTAGTTAGATGGGTGGGTGGGTAGGTGCATATGTAGGTAGGTAGGTGGCTAGGTAGGTGGGTAGGAGGTGGGTGTGTAGCTTGGTGTTTAGGTAGTTAGATGGGTGGGTGGGTAGGTGGATAGGTAGGTACGTAGGTAGGTGGCTAGGTAGGTGGGTAGGAGGTGGGTGTGTAGCTTGGTGTTTAGGTAGTTAGTTAGATGGGTGGGTGGGTAGGTGCGTAGGTAGGTAGGTAGGTAGGTGGCTAGGTAGGTGGGTAGGAGGTGGGTGTGTAGCTTGGTGTTTAGGTAGTAAGTTAGATGGGTGGGTGGGTAGGTGCGTAGGCAGGTAGGTATATATACTCGGTGCTGCCTACCATGATGTTGTAATCGACCCCCACCCCCTGCTGTCATATACCGCTGGGATCAATAAGGCAGTGCTGCAGTCGGGCGAGTAAATGCCTCCTCAGTGTAGGCATCATATCCACACAGCGCAAATGATGCAAGCCCCTGCAGCCAATTAGCATCGAGTCCAGATCTGAGGATGCTGCGTTTGTACCCCGGGGGCAGCCAAACTGCCACCTTTCCAGCACTTTAAAGCTGCATAGTCCGATGAAGCTTAGCGTTATCGAAATCAAATCATTTATCTAGATTTTATTCTACGCATTTAACAAATGATTTTTTTTTATTGAGGCTGTATTTATATTGTCCATAGCATGTAAGCCCGGGTACCCAGGCTTGTTTTCAATGCTGGCCAGCTGTAATTTTGGTGTTGTCTTACCGGACAGTAGCTGCTGATAAGTTATTTGGTTGTCTGCATTTCAGTAGCAGATAGATGTTTCGTCGTATTTTTGTTCTATTCTTATTACTATGTTAGTTGTTTTCTTAAGGTTCTATGTTAGTGTTTTGGGGTTTTCTTGGGAAGAGTTTTCCACTTTTTCTACGTAATAGATGGTTGAGCATCTAACTTAGATACTGATGCACTTATTCAGCATTTGTTGCCACGTGGAAGGGAATGTGGAGTCAATTTAATGGAACGTGTTACTGCTGATGGTGTCAGGGTTTTGGTGTGCTTGCGAAAACTAATTTGACATGTTTGCATTTCAAATATCTCAAAAGATAGCCATTTGAAATCAAAGTTGCTTCAAGCTATAGAAAGGTAGGTCATGTCAATCAATCTCAGAAAAATGACAAAAACTTAAAACTATCGGGCTATGCAACTTTAAGGAGTCACACAGACGCTGGGGGGCCGCCATTTTAGATGTGAAAATAGTTATGAGGTTGGCTTTCTGTGAAGTCAGCCACAGTGGCGCCATCTAGTGGAAGCAAAGATTCTGAGACGCGCTGTATAGTAAAATCTTTGATGGAAGGTTTTTGTTTGTTGTTATATTACATCCTAGCAACAAAGTGTTTAAGTCATATCAGGACAGGTACCGACTTGTGACGGTGCACACTCTTGGTAACTTTATAGTGCTGCTCCACTGAGAGACCAGGCTGCCAGCACAATGACCTGATATCCCACTCAGTCACATTTTCCAAATACAGGGCTAACCACTCCTTATCCTATCCTATCTTATTAATGCAGAGTGCCAGGCTTGGTAGCGATAAGTATAAATTTGGTAAGTCATTGGTTTGACTCGGCTGGGACTTGAACTCCCGGCAATCCACAGGAAATTTGCGCTCTACCGATTCAGCGCCCACGTCCAGTATTGGTGGAAGGACCATGGCTTGGTAGTTTCAAAGTCCCATTGTTAACGATACTGATGTGTTGTTACCTTCTAATATCTAACATGCTGTATGATGAGTGTCTATTCTTAGTAAGATTACGCTAATATCTTTGATCATAATGGTATATTAATGCAGACTCTAGATTCTTTGGGGATTTCCGTCCATGCAACACCCGAAGCCATCCCAGGACAGGTAGTGATTTGTGACAGTTTGCCCGCCGAGTGACTTTATAGTGCTGCCCCATTAAGATACCATTCTTCCATCATAATGCTATGCTATGATATCCCACTCAGTTACATTAACCAGCCCAAACATCAGCTAAGATAACAAGACAACTACCAAATTGAGACTATTGCTGTTCAGCGATGAAAATAAGCTGTGATGTGACTTAGTCGTTATGGACAGGGTAGATAAGCCATCACCAAATAAAAACCAAAAAAACAACCCCATATCTACCAAAAATCCAACACCAGGCGAGGGACCGACAAATAACGCGTCTTTAATTTGACTCAGCGGAGGATCGAACCACACTGTACCCACTAGGCCATCCCGTCCTTCCATGACCTTTGTGTGAGATCGGAGCTAGTTTTATTTTGTGAGATGTCAGCCTAGAACGGCGCATGCACAGTGCTGCCCTTTGCCGCTGGTCATGCAGGTAAGCTGGGCAGACGCAGGTACCACCCCCACCCCCACCCCTACCCCCACCCCCACCCCCACCCGGCCACTCTACACATATGCTCCATCACCGAGCGCGGTGGCTGGATCGACAGACCGCAGGCCTCACGTGCGGGAGTTCGAGAGTTTGGTTCCTGGTCGAGTCAAACTCAAACTAATGACTTATAAAAATGTACATTTGTCGTCTGGCACTCGGCATTAATAGGATAAGGCAAGGACTGGTTAGCTCAGTCTCAGGATAATGTGACTGAGTGGGATATCAGGTCATGTTACCGGCGGCTTGATTTCCCATTGGGGCAGCATTATAAAGTCACCATAGGTGTACACTGTCACAAGTCGTTGCAACCGTCCTGATATGACCTTAGATGTTGCCAGGACATAAAGCTCCAACAACCAATCTATGCATGCATTCTCCATACGCAGTGCCTGCCCACAGCAAGCCCTGCCTGCCAACTCACCATGGAGGAGGGGTGGGTAGGGGAGGCGTGATATTTCGCCAACTGCCTCATAGTCCAAGGTGAATGAAGCAGGCACCACATACTCAGGTGCACCGCGGGTACGCCCAGTCGGCAGAGCGAAGGCTTCCCGTGAGGAAGGTCGGGAGTTGGATTCCCGGTCGAGTCAAACCAATGACTTATAAAATTGGTACTTGCCATTTCCTAGCCTGACGCTTGGCATTAATAGGATAAGGCAAGGACTGGTTAGCTCAGTGTGAGGATAATGTGACTGAGTGGGATATCAGGTCATGGTGGCAGCAGCCTGGTCTCCCAGTGGGGAAACACTGTTAAGTTGCCATGAATGTGCACTGTCACAAGTCGGTACCTGTCCTGATATGACCTGATGGTAAAGGTGGTGGTGATAATAGTGGAGGTGTTGGTGGGAGTGGTGATGGTTATGGTGATGGTGGTGGAGGTGGCGGTTGTGATGGTGAAGGTGGTGATGGTAGTCGAGGTGCTGGTGGTGGTGATGGTGGAGGTGGTGGTGGTGGTGGTTACTGTGGTGGTGGAGGTGGTGCTGGTGGAGGTGGTGATGGTAGTCGAGATGGTGGTGGTGATGGTGGTGGGTTGTGATGGTGGTCAAGGTGGTGGTTGTGGAGGTGATGGTGGTGGTGTTGGTGGTTTTGGAGGTGTTATGGTGATGGTGGCGGTGATGGTGGCGGTGATGGTGGTGGTGATGGTGGAGGTTGTGCTGGAGGTGGTGGTGGTGTTAAAGTGGCAGTAATGGGATCAAACTATGCTCACTGTATTATACATACGTGACGGAGGGATTGGTAGTAATGTGGTGGGGGGGGTGGGGGGGGGGGGGATAAGGATTTCAGTGGATGGGAGTGGTAAATGTGTGTGTGTGGTGGGGGGGGGGGGGGGGGGGAGTTGGCAGGTGGGGTTACTCAGTGGCAGGATGCAATGGCGGCGCAGTTTGGCGAGGTTTTACATTCTGGCCACTTTGTGTGGTGTCGTTTCTTTTACTGGGAGGTTGTTCCTGATTTTTCTGTTTGATCCCATGCGAAGTTTCTCTCAAGTGATCATTGCCTTACGGCCTTGTTTTTAATATTCAAAGCAACAAGCAAGAAGGTCCCGCAATGTGCCTGGTATTTACTAGGGCACGTGCAGTGTAAATAAAGCCGGAGAGGGGTCTGAGCTCACGTGGTGACTGCCTTTTCTTTTTTTGGTAAAGTATTTATTCATCTGAATATTCCGTCCTTCTTGCTATTGGAATTGACAGTCTAAATAATCTAAGTTTGATCAGTGCTGTATTAGTTACAGCACCGATCCTGTATAATTAAGGGAGTGGCTCCTGCTGTATAATGTACAGCACCAGTCATTGTAGTTCATGCAAAAATGGGGAGCAGCACCGAGTAGAAAGTGTATACTCGGGACAACTCAAATCATCGTTGAGGGTTACATTTTTACTCTTATAAAACAAGGTAAGTTTATAGTTGACAAGACATTTTGTCTGTCTTATATAATGTTCAATGTGTTTAAACAGGTTGATAATGTTGTAGGATGTTCGGTGTGTTGATGGGGGGGGGGGGGGAATATATGTTGTTTTGCATCCTAGCAACATCTAAGGTCATATCAGGAAGGGTACCGACTTGTGACAGTGCACACTCATGGCAACGTTATAGTGATGCCCTCACTGCGAGACCAGGCCGACAGCACCATGACCTGATATCCCACTCAGTTACATTATCCTGACACCGAGCTAACCAGTTCTTGCCCTATCCTATTAATGCCTAGCGCCTGGCTAGGAAGCGACAAGTAACAAGTTGATAAGTCATTGGTTTGATTCGACCGGGAACCTAACTCCCGACCTTCCGTACGCGAGGCACGCCCTCTACCGATTAGGCCACCGCGCCCGGTACATTCATTTAGACGACATCGCCAGGATGAGTCCTGGAAAACCAGGATTCATTAGCTTCAAAGTGGATATTTGATGGTTAGCGTAACGCTGTCGTCTTACTAAATGTTCATTGACAGTGGTATATATATAGTCCGATGGTTTTCACGTCTTTTATTTATCCTTTTTATTTTTAGATAAATCTATTAGGTTTATTGTTGTAATTTACCTTACTTCTCTTTGAAGTAACTTTTTTTTCTTCAAATGGCTGTCTTTGGAGATATTTGAAGGATCACTCATTGATGAATAATTATATTCTGAGACAGAAGAGTTTTATGGGTAACACATCATGATGACTTAAAAAATTATACTTGTCGCTTCCTAGCCAGGCGCTTGGCATTGAAATTTCCCCTGCTTAAACAACGAATATACCCCCATAAACATTATCTGTGTAAGGGGCTAGGAGGTGGGAAGATCCAGAATTCTAATTAGATTGATTGATTGATTAGTTGATTGATTGATTGGTGGTTTCTTTACGCTGTGTACGCAGCACAGGCCATAATCACGGCGTTTTAGATAACAGGTGAGAATGTGTCCTGGTGTTTATTTTATAGTGCTGTCCCACTGTGGTACCATTGCCACTGGCACCATGACCTAAGGTCCCACTCAGTCACATTACCCTGATCAGACGTGGTGGCCGAATCGGTAGAGTGCAGGCTTCCCGTGGGGAAGGTCGGGAGTTTGAAAACCTGGCCAAGTGAAACCAATGACTAACAGAATTGATTCTTGTCACTACCTAGTCTGGCGCTTGTCATTACTAGGATAGGGCAAGATCTGGTTAGATCAGTATCAGGATAATGTGATTGAGTAGGATTTTCGTCTCATGGTGCTAGCCACCTTGTTTCCCAATGGGGCAGCGCTATAAAGTCATTACTGTCACACCCGTCCTGATATGACCTTTGATGTTGCTAGGATGTAAAACAACAACAAACAAACATTACTGTCACAAGTTGGTACCCATCCTGATATGATGCTGTAATGTTGCTAGGATGTAAAACAAACGCCCCAAAACAAGCAAACATTATCATTACACTAACCCACCCTTGCCCTATCCTGGCAATGTTGAGTGCCGGGCAAGGTAGCAAGCGACAAGTTTGATCAGTTTTGTAAGTGTAAATTTTTTGGACCAGACGGGATGGCCGAATGAGTTAGAGCGTCCGTCTCCCATGCTGGTAGATTGTGGGGTTGTGGGTTTGAACCCTGGTCGAGTCAAACCAATGACTTAAAAATTGATACTTGTCGCTTCCTAGCCAGGTGCTCGGCATTATTAGGGCAGGGCAAGGACTGGTGTGCTCAGTGTCAGGATAATGTGACTGAGTGGAATACCAGGTCATGGTGCTGGTGGCCTGGTTTGCCAGTGGGACAGCACTATAAAGTCGCCATGAGTGCGCACTGTCAGAAGTCGGTACCCATCCTGATATGACCTTAGATGTTGCTAGGACGTAAAACAACAACAACAGTACATTTTGACTCGGCTGAGATTGATCAAACCGTCAGCGTCCCACATGGGAAGCAAACAATGTAACAATAAGACCATTCCCTTTTGGTGTTCTGTGAAAGTAGACCTGTGTGTGCGTGTAGGAGAGACCGGGGTTGGGGGTGAGGTCGGTGGTGTGGGTGGGTGAGGGGTGGGGAGGAGAGGAAGGAAGGGGCAGGTGCAATCAGCCCTCACCACGATACAGGAGGAAGTGTGGCAGACGATCACTCACCCAGTACCCGCAGTGCACTGCTAGACTACCACCACGTGACCTACACACGTGCCCAGGTCTGCCGCGCGGAGACTTTTCTATTTCTCAGCACCTCACCTGTGCTATAGTCGCCCCCCCCCCTCCCCTCCACTAAATAAATGCCCTATTCTATGGGTGTAGATTTGTTTCACTGCTTTCTAATTTCCAGAATATGTATTCCCGTCCTGATATGACCTTAGATGTTGCCAGAATGTAAAACTCCGACAACCAACCGAATATGTATCGGATTATACAGTGAAACCTTGTTATAGCGCATCCTGATTTAACGAGAATTCGGATATAACGCGATGATTCATTGGGCACGGAATTCTTTAATTCGATGGTAATTCAGTGAACTCCAATTTAGCGTGACCCCACTGTTTTTGCGATGACATTTTATGGTCCCCAATGATCGTGTTATAACAGAATTTCACTATATATATCTTAATTGAAATTATATTGCATATACATTTATTTATTTATAAATATGTAATTTAATTTGTAATTCAGATTTGAAATTAAAATTAGATATATATGTATAGATGTTATTTATTTTCAATTCAAATCTTGTCATTCCTTTTGTTATATTAACTACAAATTACATTGTCTTCATGGCAGACGAGAATGGTGAGAATCACCAGTCGAGGTTGGTGGGCGTCTAAGAATATTCAGTCTGTGATGACTGGAATACACTAGTCGACAACTGCGACTGACCAGCTCTCAACAACTTATAGCTATAGTCAAAACAATAAACTCTTAACAAAACCACAAAGGGCCACTAGAGCAAATAATGCACCACTACTAAAGCAGACCAGAAGCCAAATAAAAGCTCATGAGAGAAGCACACTGGAAATGGCTGCCAAGGTGTGGAATGCCCAAACGGTAAAGGAACAACAGATTCCTGACCTAAAAACTTACAAATAATATCTGTGCAAAATAAGGCTAGGAAATCCCCACTAAGCTGCACTGCAAAGGGGCATGTGATATGTCACGGCCCACCAGCAGGACGCCCAATGGAAGGTAACCATGCCAAAAGTAGCCAGATAACACACCACACAGCTACGTACAAGCCTATGATATGTAAATAGGAGTAGGCTAGTCTAGTAATAAGAGTAGAAAATATAAATACATATATGCCAAGAAAACTTTTAAAAAACTAACAGAGGCTATTAACCATACCAAACAATTATCTCAATTATCTATCTGCTACTGAAATGCAGGCAATCAAATACCTTATCACAATATCAGCAGCTACTGTGTGGTAAGATAACACCAACACTAGTACAACTAGCCAGCATTGAAAACAAGCCTGGGTACCCGGGCTTATATGCTATGGACAGTATACATACAACCTCAATAAACTTCTTCTTTTTTTGTTTAAACAACCACAGTCAGACTATTGTCTTTAGACCCACATTGCTGCGCGCGTACATTAATTAACAAATTCGGGATTTGTGGCATGCACGACATTATTGCATATGTCAACGTGCTGGGCTGAGTATAATTACCCACAATGCAGTTCAGCTGCGCACATTGGGAGGTTATTGCTACGTAGGTGAGTTTCCTGAATTGGATAGTATCCGCTACTCTTTAGTACCCGAAGCCTCTCAGGCACCAGTATTCTTTCATCATTGTACTGCGCACACTCCCTCACCCCCATTGTCAATCAGCAGCCACCACCACCACCACCACCTGCACCGCCACTTGCACCACCACCACCACCACCTGCACCACCACCACCTGCACCACCACCACCACCTGCACCACCACATGCACCACCACTATCTGCACCACCACCACCACCTCCTCACCACAACCACCTGCACCACCACCTGCACCACCACACCACCTTGTGCATCACCACCACCACCTGCACCACCTCCATCACCACCACCTCCACCACCATCACCACCATCACCACCTTGTGCATCATCACCACCATCACCATCACCTACACCACCACCAGCACCACCAGCATCATCACCACCACTACCACTACCACCACCACCACTACCACCACCTTCACCACCACTTGCACCACCACCACCACCAACATGCCTAACTGCCCCGCAGTCTCTGACAGACACACCTACTGGAAGCAGAAAGAGATCGACTGCTTCCCCTCACTCCCACCCAAACTACTCCTCGCCCACAACCACCACATCCCCCACAAACATACACACACCACACTTACCACATTCTACTCCTTCCCCCACCACACTCTATACCCACACACCCACAGTGACCCCATACTATTCCTCCCACACACACACACACACCCTCCCCCACACTCACACACACCACATTCTACTCCTACCCCATACCCCTATCACCCCCATCTCCCCCCCCCACACACACACATCCACAACCACTTGGGAGTGAAGGATAAAGAATGTACACAATTGTCCCCCCTCCCACTCACCCTCCCTCCCCCCTCCCCCCTCCCCCCTCCCCCCTCCCCCACCCCGCACATACACCGTCGTAATCTCCTTACAGATCCAATTCCGACGTGTGCCCCCATCCACCATTACCACCTGACCCCCACCCCCACCCCCACCCCCACCGCCCCGAGAACTCTCCGACCACCACTCCCCACTACTTACCCCCCCCACCACCCCCCACCCCCCACCCCCCACCAATTACTCACCCACCTTAGTGGCACCTCGTTTACTCTTACTCTTCCCAGCATTCCTTCCCACGTGTCCATTTTGTTTAAAGGTTAAGAATTCTTTCGTGTTTGGGAACATTTTACAAGTCCTTCCTTGTTGAATAAACTAGATTTTCAATTTTGTGTACACTTTGAGCAAAATATGTTTTGAGAGGAATATCCGTCATTATTGTCTTGAACTCCGGTGAGTTTTTATTTTATTTTATTTTTTGCTTAAAACTGCATAGTCCGATGAAATATGAAATTTTCAAAACCAAACCAATTAGCTAGATTTGATTTTACATATCTAACTTAGATACTGATGCACTTATTAGACATTTGTTTCTGCGTAGAACGCAATACCGAGTCAATTTAACAGAACCTGTTACTGCAGAAGTCTATGGTGTCAGAGTTTTGGCAAGCTTGCCTCTCCCTCCCCTCTCCCTCCCATCTCCCCCCCCCCCTCCCCTCCCCTCCCAACCCCCCTCCTTCCCCTCCCCTCCCAACCCCCCTCCTTCCCCTCCCCTCCCAACCCCCTCCCTCCCCTCCCCTCCCCTCTCAACCCAGCTCCCTCCCCTCCCCTCCCAACCTCCCTCCATCCCCTCCCCCCCCCTTCCCCTTCACCCCCATCCCTTCCCATCCCCCCCTTCTTCCCCACCCCCTTCCTGCGTCCACCCCGGCTATCTTGCCGTCAGCATGCTGCAAATCAATGATAAGGGCGCTGTCTTTGTGCGCCCCCCACCTCATGGGTGCTGCCCTTGCTACGCTGACGCATGCTGCGGTTAAGCTATGAGGCAAAGCCTTGCACATTCACCTGAGCTCTAAGACCTCTGTTGCCTTGAGCTGGTGGTATTGGGGGAAAAAACAGGATGGAGAAGCATTGGCCAACATTCCTAGACCATATTAATATTATTATTATTATTATTATTATTATTATTATCATAACTCTGACTCCTACACTATTAATATGATTAATACCACCAGGTACCAGTCAACATGAATATACACTCTCACAAGTCGAGACCCGTCGAGGCTGATTGAGTATCGGGAAAGGGTGTTAATTGGTCACACAATGTTAGCATTGCACTTGATTCGAAGGGAATAATTCACCCCACCCCCCCCCCCCACCCCCCACCCCCGCTCCGCCACTGCATCTGATCCACTCACAGGTGGATGGGCGCCTTACCCTCTGTCCACCCATGTTTGTGGTGGCAGAATTTCACACCCTGCATTTTGCCGACCCACCACCAGCACTTTTCAGTGAGTCGGTGTGGCGTTTTCAGCCATGTGCCGTGTTCAGCCGTGTGCATAGACTCAAACTCAAAGCATTGTCAATGGTCGTGAGCAATCTTCATACAGAAAATACAGAAAAACTGAAATATCTCTAAAACCACACCACCTATTAACAAATCGCTTGGTACACATATAGAAAACATCTTTACCAAAAAGAGTATATTACATTTATAAGGTTAGTGTTCTTGATTTCTATTAATTTGGAATAAAACTAATGTTTTTGCACTGCGCATACCATCAAACTCACGCCATTGTCAATGGTGGTGAGCAATCTTCATACAGAAAATACAGAAAAAGTGAAATATCTCTAAAACCACACCACCTAGAAACAAATCGCTTGGTACACATATAGAAAACATCTTTACCAAAAACATTATATTAAATGTATAAGGTTAGTGACTCACGATCATTGACAATGCCTTGAGTTTGAGTCTATGCGGACGGCTGAACACGGCACACGGCTGAAAACACCACACCGGAAATCCAACTGCACCTATACTACCTTTTCTTTTCCGCGTAAACACTGGTACTACAACTTGTATCTTCTATATCATATCGTGAGCCCATGTCCACCTGATATTATAATAATAAACTTATGTTACCCGCACTTCTCTTGTAGATTCGTCCCTAATCGAATCAGAATATGGAAGAAAATATGTATTATGACTACACTTATTTTAAAGAACTGCACAAAGTGAATTAGGTATGATATATATGATCCATAGATAGGCCTCACATATGGAGCTCTCATAGGTCCTTGGCACCAGGTTCTTGTAAAGGCCCTATCACATTACAGCGTATGGCGGGAGCGTATTGAAAACCTACGTAGGTCCTGCGCGTGCCGGCCTACGATGACATTTGGTGACCTTTTGGCTGGTTTTGAGCGTATGTGGAACCTATGAGGAGCGTACGAGGAGCGTATGAGGAGCGTGTGGGAGCGTACTGTGACATTTTTTGACAGTTTTGATTGGCATGTGGAGCGTACGAGTAGCGTACGAGTAGCGTACGCATAGCATATGCGCATATGAGTAGCATGCATACGCTGTGCATACGCTGTGCATACGCTAGGAGTACGCTCCCATACGTAACTCATAGATTATGCGTACACTACACACGCTAGAGATACGCCGGTGACACAAGTTGAGCGTATGAAAAACCTATGCCGGCGTACCCCTAGCGTACGAGGAGCATATGTCTGCGTATGAGTAGTGTATGGGCCATACGCTCTCATAGGTCGAGATTTTTTTAGCATGCACAAAAAAATGTGGACGGACGGATTTATGAAAGCGTATGGTGGCGTATGCCTCATAAGCCGGCATCTGGCAGCGTATGAGTAGCGTATGAGTAGCGTATGCATAGCGTATGAGTAGCGTATACAGCATATGCTGACGTATATGACGTAACGCGCCTACGCCGCCATACGCTCCCACAAAAAAACCTAATGTGACAGCCCCTTTACCAGATCTGGCAATGATCATTATTACCCTGAATATAATGGAGAGTCGTATTTATTGCCCAGTATTCAAACGTTAAAATCTGAGCATGAGAACATAAAGCAATACGTTGTAATTCAAAGAAATTAGGTGTGGATAATTTCTTATTCACAGTGTGTAGTGATTTTTAAGGCATAGGTTTGGTTTGGTGTGGTTTGTTGGCGCTTTGCAACCTAGCTACATCTAAGGTCATAGCAGAAGGGGTACCGACTTGTGTGCTTTATAATGCTGCCTCACTAGTATGACCAAGGGAGAGTGTTTGATTTGGGGGGCCTTTCTTTCACTGCTGCTCTGTCTTCTTCCCTGCGAACCCCCTCTTTTCTTTCCCGCCTCTCCGCCGCTTCGACACCTGGACTCAAATTGGCTTGGACCAGAAGGAGTTGCCGAATGAGTCGAGCGTCCGTCTCCTGTGTTGGGAGATCGCGACATCCGAACCCATGAGGTTGTGGGTTTTAAACCCTGGTCGAGTCAAACCAATGACTTAAAAATTGATACTTGTCACTTCCTCGCCTAGCGCTCGACATTACTAGGATAGGGCGAGGACTGGTTGGCTCAGTGTCAGGATAATGTGACTGAGTGGGATATCAGGTCATGGTGCTGGTGACCTGGTTTCCCAGTGGGGCAGCACTATAAAGTCACCATGAGGGTGCACTGTCACAAGTCGGTACCCATCTTGATATGACCTTAGATGTTGCTAGGACGTAAAACAACAACAAACAAACATCACATTATCCAGACACTCGGCCAACCAGTCCTTGCCGTGTTCTGGAGATTCTGAGCAACAGACAATGTAGTAGTAGTAACAAGCATCAACTCGGAAAGTCTTTGGTTTGACTTGGCCGCGGATTGATCCTCTGTGAAACAGGCGCTCTCTGGTAAAGTGGCTGTCACACATCACCGGATTGGGGAAACGGAAAGAAACCAAACAAAGTCTCTTGATATCCGTTGCATATCCATTGCATATCCGTTGATATCCATTGATATCCGGCCCGATCCGTACAAGTTTTGAACATGCACAAAACTTGGAACAGATGCTGCCGGATTGATGTCTATGGTTCTTGTCCGGTTTGAGTTTGTTTAGTCCGCTTATCGTCCAGTGGCTGTCCATTTCATGTCTGTTCGTCTGGCGGCCTTTGACCCGATATCGCAACATTTTGATACTTAACTTGCCCGAACACCACCGGACTAGAAAATTCTGTCCGTTGTTCAATCTGGCATAGTGTGACAGCCGCTTAAGCTTTGGCCTGGAGTGCACGTTGACCTCTTTGTTCACAATATAGGCATTATCCTATACATCT
Source organism: Branchipolynoe longqiensis (assembly GCA_030323885.1). NCBI lineage: Eukaryota > Metazoa > Annelida > Polychaeta > Phyllodocida > Polynoidae > Branchipolynoe > Branchipolynoe longqiensis. The sequence goes on along the minus strand of CM059199.1, from coordinate 53,456,461 downwards.
CTGAAAGTTATAGTAGATAGTTCTTACAAACTTGCCATGAATATCCAGCTACTTGAACCTCCTATAAGGGGTCATCCAACGTTTTCAACATTTTCACGACGGACGTGGGGGGGGGGGGGGGTGGGGGGGGTGAGGGGAGGTGTCAATCAAGTATGACTTTTATCATTTAATAAAATGTTGATATTTAATGCATTAAATTTAACAAAGTATTTAAATGTTGATGTGTACTATTTTGAGGGGTGGGGGAGGCAGAATGCTATCTTTTTAAACTTATTCTTTTTCTTTCTTTCTTTCTTTCCTTCTTTCTTTTGTCTTTTTTTGTCTTTTTTTGTCTTTGTTTCTTTTTTACTTTTTTCTCTCTTAGTTCCTTATTTTTCTTTTTCTTTCTTTCTTTCTTATTTTCTTTCTTATAGTTCTTTTTCTTTGTTTCTTATTTTCTTTGTTTCTTTCTTCCTATCTTCCTATTGTTATTTGTGGTTCCCGGTGATTCTGGTTCCCGGTTGCGTATAGAAGCAATGTCTGTTAGTGTGCGCTCACCACGCAGCGCGACGCGCCGCGTAGTGAGCGCCGACCATTACGTCGAGACGCCGTCACCCACTCATCTGCGGCGCGCAGATGGAAGCGAGCATCCTGCACATGCGCAACGCATTGTCCGCGGTCAGGGCTGCGGGGCTGCCAAGGTGCCTGCCGTGGGACAGCGCTGACAAATGGGGGAGGTGGGCGCTGGTTGGGTGCCTCCTTACTCGGAGGCTGCAGATGCATAATTCTCCCCAATATCAGCAATGTTCTCATGAAATTGACCTTGTGGTATAATGAGCCTGTGTTAGTGTGTGTGTGTTAGTGTGTGTGTGTTACTGTTAGTGTGTGTGAGCCTGTGTTAGTGTGTGTGTTAGTGTGTGTGCCTGTTTTTGTGTGAGAGCCTGTGTGTGAGCCTGTGTGTGAGCCTGTGTGTGTGAGCCTGTGTTAGTGTGGGTGTGTGAGCCTGTGTTAGTGTGTGTGTTAGTGTATGTGTATGTTAGTGTTTGTGTGTGTGTTAGTGTGTGTGAGCCTGTGTTAGTGTGTGTTAGTGTATGTGTGTGTCTGTGTTAGTGTGTGTTAGTGTGTGTGTTAGTGTGTGTGAGCCTGTGTTAGTGTGTGTGTTAGTGTGTGTGTGAGCCTGTGTTAATGGGTATGTTTTAGCGGGTGTGTGCCCGTGTTAGTGTGTGTGTTAGTGTGTATGTGAGCCTGTGTTAGTATGTATGTGGTGGTGTGTGTGCCTCTGTTAGTGTGTATGTGTGTGAGCCTGTGGGTGTGTGCACATGGGGGTTGGTATGTGGGAGTGAGAGCGTGTCCCTGTGTAAGTGTGTATGTGGGAGTGTGTGCCTGTGTTAGTGTGTGTGTTAGTGTGTGTGAACCTGTGGGAGTGTGTGTGCCTGTGTTAGTGTGTGTTAGTGTGTGTGTGTGTTAGTGTGTGTGAGCCTGTGTTAGTATTATGTGTTAGTGTGTGTGCCTGTGTTAGTGTGTGTGTTTTAGTGTGTGTGAGCCTGTGTTAGTGGGTATGTGTTAGTGTGTGTGTGAGCCTGTGTTAGTATGTATGTGTTAGTGTGTGTGCCTGTGTTAGTGTGTATGTGTGTGAGCCTGTGGGTGTGTGCGTTTGCGAGTTGGTATGTGTTAGTGGGAGTGTGTGTTAGTGGGTATGTGTTAGTGTGTGTGTGTTAGTGTGTGTGTGAGCCTGTGTTAGTAAGTATGTGTTACTGTGTGTACCTGTGTTAGTGTGTATGTGTGTGAGCCTGTGGGTGTGCGTCAGTGTGTGGCCTGTATGTATCGGTGGGTGAATTTTTGTTGGTGTTGACATTGGTACATTAAGTGATTAAGTAGGTGGAATGTAAATCACAGACAATTGGTCTTCCTCATTCCACAGCTCCTTGCCCTATCCTAGCAATGCTAATCACCAAGCTAAGTAGTGACAAGTGACAAAAAAAAGGTTATGGGTTTGACTCGACCAGGGTTCGAGTCCCATGACCTGCCAATACGGGAGGTGTGGGTTGGTGTTTATGTGTGTTGGTGTATCCATTTCTGACTTTTTTTCAAAGATGCCATCAAGAGAAACCTGAAGCTGAGAGACATTAAGACCGACTCATGGACGCAACTCTCACAGCAGAGAGCTAAATGGAGAGCGGCAGTCAAGTAATGAAAGCAGTCTTTGTCGCATCGCGACCGACAGCATGATGATGATGATGATGATGTATCCATTTCTATTCAATGTGCATGCTGTCATCTGTATGTTGGTGTGTGTTTGAGTGTGTGTTTGTGAGTGTGTGTGTTGGTGTGAATAATGGGCGAAATGGCCGAATGAGTTGAGTGCTCACTTCCAATGTGGCAGGTCATGGGTTTGAAGTTCAATTGAACCCCAATTGAATAGAACCAATGACATAAAAATGTATACTCATTACTACCTAGCCCGGCGCTCAATATTACTAGGATAGGGCAAGGAGCAGTAAAATGAGGAAGACCAATTGTCTGTCATAGAGATTTTGCATGCTTAATCAATGAATCTAACCCAAAGCTACCTGGATTTTGGCGTGCACGTGTTTTCATGTACCTGTGTTGGGTGTGTGGATAAGTGTCTACATATGTGTGTTGATGTGCCTACTTGTATGTATGTGTTGGTGTGGATGGCTTTATGTGTGTATGTGTGCACAAGAGTGACTCTGTATCTGGGGATATGGGGTGGGATTGATTGATCACTCCTTAAAATTCACATTGTGGCGGGAATCAAACAACATAGTTTTCCACTGTTTTCCGCGATATTCCACGAACAACTAGACAGCCCTTCAGTGGTTTAGCACTGAATCGGAGAAAATTTACCGCAAGTCAGATTTCCGCTTTATTTTTTCGGAGGCTAATTTCATTGCTACCTTGGTAACAGACTTGTAGGATGGTGAAGGTTTCCCAGGAACTAGAGGTGAACTCCAGTAAGAAGAGAAGTGACACGAGGGCTGGGTTACAGTGGCGCCCTCTACTTCCTGTCAACTGTGCGGCTAATTATTAATTAATTAAAAACCCGGATGCGGTGGCCAAATCAGTAGAGCACACCCTTCCCATGTAGAAGGACAGGCATTTGAAACACTGTCGAGTCAAGTCAATGGCTTACCAAATTTATCCTTGTCCCTACCTAGGCTGGCACTCGGCATTAGTAGGATTGGGCAACAACTGGTTAGCTCAGTGTCAGGATAATGTAACTGAGTGGAAAATCGGGTCATGGTGCCAGAGGCCTGATCTTCCAGTGGAGCAGCATTATAAAGTCGCCATGAGTGCGCACTGCCACAAGTTGCTACTCATCCTGATATGACCTTAGATGTAGCCAGGATGTAAAACCCTAGCGAACAAAAATTGACTTAAAGTGCTCCATGAAAATAAATACTGTGGTATATATTAATAATTTAGTGCCCGGACCCCGGATTTAAAATGCTTGGGAGTCATATTTAATCGATTTACTGCAATTTGCATCGGCAATGCTTTTAGCGGTAAGATTAATTATCAGAAGTAGGCATATCACGACTTGAAGCTTCTGGTGCGTTTGGACAAAAAAAGGCGAAATCAGACGTAGTTTTTTTTGTGGATTTAAAAGAAAGATTTAAGAAAAAGAAAATCACACACTGTCTGCTTATTGAAGGTGTAAAGTGCGGATGGCATTTGGGAACTTTATAATATATGTTTATTAACATGCACAAAACTTGTGCCGGACACCACTGTCCGGTTTAAGTCTGTTTAGTCCGTTTTGTCCGTTTCATGTCCTGTACTCATCCGTTACGTCTCCGGTTTACTTCCTGCAGAGTCTGTTGACGGTGTTGCAGGAATTCGGTCGGTATATGTTTTCGGCACATCCGTGAACAGTCCGGTATGTGTCCGGTTGATGTTCGGTCCGTCCGTTAGATATCCGGTTATCGCCCAGTGGCTATTCATTAATGTATGTTCCTTGTCCGTTTAGCATCTGTTTCGTCTGGCGGCCTTTGCAAAATTTTGGTACATTTTGATACCGGACACCAACGGACTAGAAAATTCTTTGTCCGGTTGTGTCCGGTACTCAATCCGGTAAGGTGTGACAGGCACTGAAGTTGGATATGTAGGATCAAATCTAGATAAGTGTATCGGTTTCGGCAATGTCAATTCATTGATCGAATCATACAACTTTAGTTCAAGCATTGCGATTGGAGATTTCAGATCAGATCTGAAAGTCGCCTACAAATGGAAGTGCAGCTTATATTATTGCAGTACGATCCATTATTTAACCCGTCCCACCACCAAAAGCTCGTGCTACAACCACACCATAAGATAGCAAGCTGGCTATGTTGGTGGGTGGTCGAGCAGCCGTGCAGTTTGTTCCGTGACTACGTTGTCACCTTGGCCTTTCCGCGAAACACACTACCAGGCTCGATCAACACTGCTGCCAGTGCAATCAGCACTGATCGAGTGTGTGTGCAGTGCCAGCCTGCGTGACCTTCGACCATCAACTGCTCTTCCCACTTGCAGGGTCTGGCCCGCCCTGGAGCAGTCAGTACGCCTTGTTAAGCACTCTCTCGCAGAAGAGGTCCGCATCGCATCGCAGTGCCATATGCGCAAACTACGAAACTGCGCCTCAAGCAGGCTTCAGTTTCACATTGAGTACTGTGTATTTTTACTGACAATATCTTCTTCTTGGTTGTCCATCGGTGGCGATGATGACAGCAACTCATCATTTGTTGTGAACTCATCGATGACCGATAAGTCCAATTTGTGTTCAGAATGTGCGGTTGCACGTTGGACATGTGTGTGTAGCTGCAGTCAGAGAGTGGTGGGTGTACTCTTAATAACTCTTAACTCTCTTAACTGACAATATAATGTGAGTAAGACATCCAAGTGCGGATATGTATCTTCATTAAACGCCAGTTTCATAATCGATATAGATGACGGTACAGTGAGCTCCTCTTCTGATTCACTGAATAGTTTCCTTTGATACAGTAGTACCTGTCTTCAAATGACAAGTCTCCATCCAGACCAATGTTGTCCTGAAATAGCAGGTATCCAGGACTCAGCGGAGGGACTGCCAAATGAGACAGAATAACCATTGTCCTAAAATAGCAGGTGTCCTCTCAGCGGAGAGACCGTCAAATGAGACAGAAAAACATTGTCCTGAAATAACAGGTGTCCTCTCAGCGGAGAGACCGCCAAATGAGATAGAAAAAAAATTGTCCTGAAATAGCAGGTGTCCTTTCAGCGGAGAGACCGTCAAATGAGACAGAAAAACATTGTCCTGAAATAGCAGGTGTCCTCTCAGCGGAGAGACTGTCAAATGAGACAGAATAAGCATTGTCCTGAAATAGCAGGTGTCCTCTCAACGGAGAGACTGTCAAATTCTGGTTCTTTTGAGGTGTATATACAATCAACCCTCGTTATTCCGGAATGCTTTGTTTCCAGCACGCAATACCAGATTAGCGAGATTGTCAGATAAACGATTTAGATTTGTTTAATGATAACAATTTATTTGTCAATAGAATTTTATGACATTATCCTTATTCCTTTTCTGCTGCCACCTGGAGGATTGCATGATTCCTTTTATTTGTTAAAAGAATTTTATGACATTATCCTTATTCCTTTTCTGCTGCCACCTGGCGGATTGCATGATTGCAAAATGGAGAGAGTAGTTCACAATTATGTCACCAGCTGACAGCAATGTTTGTTGGGGTTTTACATCCTGGCAACATCTGAGGTCATATAAGGCCGGTGTAGGACGTTCAAAACACTACGCCGTTCAAAACACTACGGTAGTGTTTTGAACCTACGTTCAAAACACGACGGTAGTGTTTTGAACTTAGGTTCAAAACACTACTGTCAAGTTCAAAACACTACCACTACGTACGTTCAAAACACTACCCAAGTTCAAAACACTAGCTGACCCTGCTGCGGCGTTTGAAGCACGTATTAGTAGTATACGCTGATAGTGCTGCGGCGTTTGAAGCACGTATTAGTAGTATACGCTGATAGCGCTGCGGCGTGTGCACCATGTATTAGTATACGCTGATAGTGCTGCGGCGTTTGAAGCACGTATTAGTAGTATACGCTGATAGTGCTGCGGCGTTTGAAGCACGTATTAGTAGTATACGCTGATAGCGCTGCGGCGTGTGCACCACGAACGTCAAACGTCATCCCTCCCTCCCTCCCTGTGTGTGTCTCTGTGTCTATGTGTGTGTGTCTCTATGTCTCTGTGTGTGTCTCTGTGTGTGTATCTGTGTCTGTGTGTGTGTGTCTCTGTGTGTGTCTGTGTGTGTGTCTCTGTGTCTTTGTGTGTGTCTCTGTGTATGTGTGTGTGTCTATGTGTATGTGTGTCTCTGTGTTTCTGTGTGTGTGTCTGTGTGTGTGTCTGTGTCTGTATGTGTGTCTCTGTGTCTATGTCTGTGTCTCTGTGTGTGTCTGCGTGTGTTTCTGTGTGTGTGTCTCTGTGTCTCTATGTGTGTGTCTGTGTGTGTCTCTGTGTCTGTGTGTGTGTCTCTGTGTCTCTGTGTGTGTGTCTCTGTGTCTCTGTGTGTCTCCATGTCTCTGTGTGTGTCTCTTTGTCTGTGTGTGTCTGTGTGTGTGTCTATGTGTGTGTGTCTCTGTGTGTGTGTCTCTGTGTCTGTGTGTGTCTGTGTGTCTTTGTGTGTGTCTTTGTGTGTGTGTCTCTGTGTATGTGTGTGTCTATGTGTGTGTGTCACTGTGTCTTTGTGTCTGTGTGTGTGTGTCTCTGTGTCTGTGTGTGTCTCTGTGTCTATGTGTGTGTCTCTGTGTCTTTGTGTGTGTCTCTGTGTGTGTGTCTCTGTGTCTGTGTGTGTCTGTGTGTGTGTCACTGTCTTTGTGTCTCTGTCTCTTTGTCTGTGTGTGTGTCTCTGTGTGTGTCTCTGTGTCTATGTGTGTGTCTCTGTGTGTCTGTCTGTGTCTGTGTCTCTGTGTCTGTGTGTGTGTTTCTGTGTGTGTCTCTGTGTCTGTGTGTGTGTCTCTGTTTCTCTGTGTGTGTCTCTGTGTCTGTGTGTGTGTCTCTCTCGGTGTCTCTGTGTGGGAGGGAGGGAGGGAGGCAGGGACGGAGGGAGGGAGGGAGAGTGTCTGCATGTGTGTCACGCTCTCAGAGACACACACACAGACACATACACACACAGAGACACAGAGTCAGACACACACACAGAGACACACAGAGACACACACAGAGACACAGAGACACACACAGAGACACAGAGACACACACAGAGACACAGAGACACACACAGAGACACAGAGACACACACACAGACACACACAGACAAAGAGACACACACACAAGCACAGAGACACACACACAGACACACACACAGACACACACACAGACACAGAGACAAAAGCCGTGTTTACACGGGGAATTGTGAAACGATCTAGACAAAGCGATTCATATGAAGCGTTTTAGATGCGTGTTTACACGGCGGAGTTTGAAAGTGTGTCGGCGCCGGGAACAAGCAGGCGCCTGTAGCTGGCATGCACTGCTATTTTGTTTAGTTTACACACGTCGATTCGACGCAGATGTAGCTGCTATGCTAATATCGCTTGGAATTTAAGGTTAATTTAATTAAATTTCATTATTTGAGTCTGTAATTCTGTTAAATATGATCGCATTCACTAGATTTCGGCGTAATCGGGCCCTAACACTGCCGGGAACCAGCGATTAGTTACTGCTCCCCCTGTTCCCGGCACGCACTACTATTTTATACTATCGCCGCCCGGGAACAAGCTGAATCGCTTCAAATAAACCACCTCCCGAGGTGGTATAGATGAGGCGTTTCATATGAAGCGATTCAGCCCTAAAACGCCACAGCATCGCGTTTACACGGCAAATGTGAATCGATCTAGGCAAGGCGTTTCATATGAGGCGTTTTAAATCGCCCGTGTAAACACAGCTAAAGTCCCATGAGTGTGCACTGTCACAAGTCGATACCCGTCCTGATATGACCTTATATGATGCTAGGACGTTAAACAACATCCAGCAACCGGCTGACCCACATTACTACATACTGCTCCACCCTAAGAAAATAGAGTAGTGTTTTGAACTTAAAGGTAGTGTTTTGAACTTAAGGATAGTGTTTTGAGCGTGGCCACAGTAGTGTTTTGAACTTACCATCAACCAGGTTAAAAACACTACCGTAGTGTTTTGAACCTAGGTTGAAAACACTACCGTAGTGTTTTTGTGGGGTAGTGTTTTGAACTTACTACACCGGGTACTGACTTGTGACCATGCACACTCATGACAAGTTTTTAGTGCTGCCCCACTGGGAGACCAGGCCGCTGACATCATGACCGGATTTCTCACTCAGTTGCATTATCCTGATACTGAGCTACATAGTCCTTGCCCTATCCTAGTAATGCCGAGTGCCAGGCTGGGGAGTGACACATATAAATTTGATAATTCATTGGCTTGACTCGGCCAGGATTCAAACGGGAAGCCTGCGCTCTTACCGATTCGGCCACCATGTCCAGTCTAGGTGGGGTGAAAGACAGATCAGATTCACATGGCGTGTAGTTTCTTAAAGGCCCTATCACACATCACCGGATTGGGGGGAAACGGAAAGAAACCGAACAATGTCCGTTGATATCGGGCCAAGTCTGGTTTGTGTCCGTTGCATATCCATTGATATCCGGCCCAATCCGTTACAAGTTTTGAACATGCACAAAACTTGGAACCGATGCCGCTGCATTGACGTCTATGGTTCCTGTCCGGTTTGAGTTTGTTTCGTCCGTTGACTATCCATTCATGTCCGTTTCATGTCCGTTTCATGCCCGTTCGTCCAGCGGCCTTTGATCCGATATCGCAACCTTTTGATACTTATCATGCCCGAACACAACCGGACTAGACAATTCTGTACGTTGCTCAATCCGGCATAGTGTGACAGGCACTTAAAACTGTAACCTCTTCTTTGTCTCAGGTACTAAATGCTTCTAGTTCTGCTGATGATGCTGCCCAAAACACAAGTTTAATTACTTTTCGTTTCCGCGATTGAAGAAAACCTTCTTAGAAACTTGTGTGTTTTATTGATGATGGTCCCCTCTCTTGTTAGGTGAGCTAATGGCAAATGTGTGTTATCAGTCGTGTGGCAGCAGTGTTTTAATAACCTGCTGGTGCAGGAGAGACTAACATTAACTATGTTTGTTGGAGTTTTACATCCTGGCAACATCTAACGTCATATCAGGATGGGTACGGACTTGTGACAGTACGCACTCATGGCGACTTTATAATGCTGCCCCGCTGGAAAATCAGGAATCCAGCCACCACCATGACCCGATATCCCACTCAGTCACGTTATCCTGACACTGAGCCAACCAGTCATTGGCATATCCTGTTAATGCTGAGCGTCAGGCTAGGTAGTGACAAGTATAAATTTTTAAGTCATTGGTTTGACTCGACTGGGAACTGAACTCCCGACCTCCCACAAGCGAGGCCCGCACTCCACCTATTAGGCCACCGCGCTCGGTGACTAACACAAAACAGGGTGTTCACCGACCAGATTCAAATTTATATGGTCCGATGAAACATTTTTTTTTCAAAACCAAAACACATACTTACATTTGATTCTATATATCCAACTTAGGTGCTGGTGCATTAACTAAGGCTTTGGGGCAGCATATACAGAATAATCAGTGAGTTTATTACCCCCCATCCCTTTGGGCACCTACTTTGACACAACCATTAGGCAGGGAGAATACTAACCAATTAGGTCAATCTTGTGACCTTATTAGTCCTACCCTCATTCCAAGTACCATATATGGCATTAATCAGGTTCCACTCTACCTACACATTAATAGGTCCTTCCTCATCATATGACCATCGCGAGATGTGATTCTGGGCCACAACAACGAGACCCTTGACATGGTTGCCGAAATGATCTTGGGTTCTTTCAGCTCAAATTGCTCCAAAACTAGACATTTTCCATCAAAATGACTCCGGAATAATGAATAGTAGGTTATAATAGTCACCTTGATATATTTATCTAAAAAATGATGCAAACATTCGAAAGCCGTCGGACTATGCAACTTTATGTAGTGGAGCATGGATGGGGAAGCAATCACCCATACAGCCAAGTGCAAAGGTAGGAGGACGGGGGAGGGGGGGCGTGGGAAGGGGTGCGGGGGGAGCTAGATAATGAGAGATAAAGCGAGATTCACTCATGCGTATATGCTGATGGGGGTGGTATATTGGCGTTCTTACTAAGGCGATATCAGAATGCATACAGGCCTTGTGACAGCACGCATTCATGGCGGATTTATAGTGCTGCCCCATTGGGTTATCATGCCGCTGTCTACTTATTCATATTTTGTCTAATGCTGACCCAAGCCTGTCCTTGCCCTATCATCTCAGTTGCATTATCCTGACACTGAGCCAAACGTGTCCTTGTTTTATTCTCTTGGTTATATTAGTCTGGCACTGAGCCAAACCTGTCCTTGCTCTGTTCTCTGTTACATTATCCTAACACGGAACCAAACCTGTTCTTGTCCTAGTTCCTCATCTACATTATCCTAACTCAGAGCCAAGCCTGGTCTTGCCCTGTCCTCTCAGTTACATTATCCTGACATGAGCCAAACCTGTCCTTTCCCCATCCTCTCAGTTAGACATTGAGTCAAGCATGTCCTTGTCCTATTCTCTCATCTACATTATCCTGACATTGAGCCAAGCCTGTTCTTTCCATATCCACTCAGTTACATTATCCTGACACTGAGCCAAACCTGTCCTTTCCCTCTCCGCTCAGTTACACTATCCTGACATTGAGTCAAGCCTGTCCTTGCCCTATTCCTTCATCTACATTATCCTGACATTGAGCCACACCTGTTCTTGCCCCCTGCTCTCAGTTGTTTATCCTGGCATTGAGTCAAGCCTGTCCTGACCCTGTTCTACTAATGCCAAGTTGTTGGTAAGGTAATGGCAATTATCAATTGTATAAGTATTCGGTAGGATAAAGTGATATTCACATACATACATACATACATACATACGTACATACATACATACATACATACATACATACATACATACATACATGCATGCGTGCGTGCGTGTGTGCGTGCGTGCGTGCGTGCGTACGTACGTATGTACGTACGTACACACATACACACATACACACATACACACATACACACATACACACATATACACACACACATACACACATACACACATACACGCATGCACGCATGCACACATGCACACATGCACACATACACACATACATACATACATACATACATACATACATACACACACACATACACATACACATACACATACATACATAGTGTCTGGTAGTACTAAAATCTAACCTATAAATTGGTGCCCTATTTTACAATGAGTATACCAACTGGCATTCGTGATAAAAAGAGTGAAGACAAAAATAATTTGTTAATTGAAAGTTTTTCCCTTTTGCTACCTTTCTTCTGTGGTTCCTTATATTTGGCACTTAGTGGATATTGTTCTGCGCATGACTGATGGTCACGTGACAATTAGACCATTACCTCGGATGTTAGCGAGTGACCATACCCTAATAAAGACTTGTCACACACACCACCTTCAAGCCAAGATTCCACAAACATGTATTCTGAAATGCAATGAATGACATGCATCATGCGCATTGAAGCAGCAACAGCAACCGAAGGCTGTGTTTGCGTAAAAAAACAACTCGCTAATTCTAGCAATCGGTGTGTTTTCGCACACAAATTAACCTAGGGGATCCTGTGATATTATGCTAATATCACTTCTTTTTTTTTCTGCCTATCATGGTTAAGTCTGAATAGACTTGTTTTCCCCATTACACAGTTTGTCGATAGAAAGCCTGAGTCTACACTTTTACCGACCGAAGGGATTTTTAACCTCCCACACCGCATAGTCATGGTATGAGAGCAACTGGCTTTTGATGTCGCTGTAAGTTCTACACAGCGGTGGAAATCCAAATTGGCACAGTTGGGGGGCATGAGGAATCGAACCACCAACATTCAGATTAGGAGTCCGACCTAGAAAAAAGTCAGACACTCTAACCACTCCGCCACAGAGAACACCACGTTCGGTAGAGCACAGACATGTTGAATATTGCATGTCGCATTATGCGTTAATGGAATTCCGGCTTCATTCAATGGCCTGGCCTGGTTCCTGGATCATGATGACTTTGAGTCAGGGAGACTGATTGGTCTACAACATCTCCCTGGGTCTCCCTGATGCCCCACTTTAACTGGGCCGATTCCAATCGATTCTTGTTATGGCTGACTAGCCTGTCTACGCTGGGTGAAAGGTGGGGGTGGAGGCAGATGTGGGTCAAGTCCACGCACATGGTGGCGATTATTTAGCTTTCGTCAGATTAGATTTTGTGTGGGGATAATCAGATAATCGGAGCCGGTGTAGCGATTTCAATTTCCCCCCTTTCCAAGTTCCCCCCGGGAATCTGAAAACGTTTTTAATTTCCCTCCAGTGAAAGTGAAAACGTTTTCAGATTCCCGGGATGGAAATTAAAAACAGTTTCCAGATTCCTCCGCCTATTTTCAAATTCCCCCTCCGGGAATTTTAAATTGTTAAAAAAATTGTAAAGAAAACGTTTAAAAATTCAGACCTATAATATTTTGTTCTGAGCCATCTTGGAGAATTGTTGTGTCATTTGGGGTGAAATATGTTTTGTTGTGCTAGTAATAATTTCCATTATGCTATTCTCTGTGTATTATTATATTTGTCATGAAAAATATTTAAAAATAAAAAAAAATTAAGAAAATTCCCCCAAAATGGGGGGAGGGAAAGTTAAAACGAGGGAGGGAAAACAAAAACGTTTTCAAATTCCCGTGGGATGAATTGGAAAACGTTTTCAAGTTCCCGTGGGGGAACTTCAATCAGGGTGGAATTTGAAATCTTTACACCGGTGCACACATTACGGCTGTGGCCGCTGGCTCTGGGCGCTTTCGCTATGAGTGATTGACTCAAAGCTACCAGGGCTGGCACGCTTGTAAGCTCTTATTACATCATTACATCAGAGTTGGACTGTTTTATGTTTTATCGGATGCAATTCCCAGAATTAATAATGTAAATATTACGACCAGACTTTAATATTAAAACCAGACGGAATGGCCGAATGAGTTAGAGCATCCGTCTCCCGTGTTGGTAGACCATGGGATCGTGGGTTCGAACCCTGGTCGAGTCAAACCAATAACTTAAAAATTGATACTTGTTGTTTCCTAGCCAGTCACTTGGCATTATTAGGATAGGGCAAGGACTGGTTGGCTCAGTGTCAGGATAATGTGACTGAGTGGGATATCAGGTCATGGTGCTGGTGGCCTGGTATCCCAGTGGGGCAGCACTAAAAGGTCACCATGAGTGCGCACTGTCACAAGTCAGTACCCGTCCTGATATGACCTTAGATGTTGCTACGACATAAAACAACAACTACTTTAATATTAAGCAGTTTCAACCAGGTTCTAGCCACCCAACCAATAAAGCCTGAAAGCCTGATGGCAGCAAGAATTCTGTTTCAAAACAATTCCTATGATTCATTTTCAGGTGAACATAAAAAGTATGACCAGACTTTACACATACAGAAATATAATGGGGCTCTAGAGGGTTGTAGTTGGGGGGGAGGGGTAAAGGAAGGGGTCAGATGGGGAGGTCATGGAGGGGTCGGTGGGTCAAAGGGGGGGGGTGAAAACCCCAACAAACAAACCAGTAGCACGTGTAGGCTGTAGAGCGACTTCACAACGCAATCTGTCAGTCAGCAATCACCAATCACCAATATTCTCATCCCAAAGCGCTGTTTGAATGCGCCTGCGTGGCCGTCTGCGCGCTTTCTGCCACTTCCAGACCGACAATGCCCGCCATATTTATTTCTCACGCCAGTAGTAACCTCGATTACGATTCGTAGGAATATCACGCATCTATTTCAATCAATCAATCAATAGTTCTGTCCTCTAGTCGAGGGTTGGATGCAATGGTTCTCCACTTGTCCCGTTGGTGTGCTGTTCTGATAGACTGTGAATAATTCAAGCCTGTCCACTGTGAAATATTTGTAAACCATGATGTTCTTGGTCTCCCTCTCCCTCTGCTGCCATTCACCTTCCCTTCCAACAATGTACGGTATATTGAATTCTGACGAATGATGTGGCCAAAATACTTCTTTGTTGGTGATCTTCTTTGTCCATGAGTCATGGGCATCTATTTCACCGCATACATATATAGATGTGGGGGAGTGTGGGGGGGGGCATGTAGATATTTACAGTAAAGCCTCTCTAGACGGCCACCCCCACAGATCGACCACTCCCCTATATCGATCGCTTCATTTGGGTCCCAAATGATCGCCCATACAATACCATTGTAATGATAACAAAACAAGCTCCCTAAGCTGACCACCTCCATAAACAGACCATTTAAAGTCGGTTCCATGGTCGGTCAATTTAGAGAGGTTTTACAGTAAATATATATATTTATTTATGAGAAGTGAATTTAGATATTCCCTTTACGACAATGCCATCATCAGGTGTCGTCAATCGGCACCTGAGGCGCCACCTCGTGTGCAGAATGCACACTACAAACAACAATAGCGAAGGGGAGGACATATTGTATAGTCTTGCACGACATGTTCTGTAATTTTGCACGCGAACCACTGATTGTGGTGCATTCTGGGGAGATAGTTTTATGGTATGTTTTTTTGTATTGTCTTCTTTTGTTAACTTATTCACCTTGTCACGCATCAATGAGTTAATTACTGCGGTAGCGTTTCCACTTATTTCAGCAAAATTCCTCTAAGAGGGCCACATCATGCTTCTGTACAGCTTCAGCCGTGGTCTTTAGTTTCCTGTGTGTTTCATATCCAATGGTATTGTCGTGGGGGTGATGACAATGGGTTTGATTGATTGATTGATTGGTGGTTGCTTTACGCCGTGTCGGCAGCATAGGCCATATTCACAGCGAGAAATGTTTGTTTTTTGTTCAATCCATCGCTTTTACATGTAAAAGCAGACAATCAATTATGTGCCAATAGACACTGATTAAATTAGAAAGCTCACAATCATATATTTGTGGTCAAGGGAAACAAATTCCCATAGAAAAAGAAAAGTTTTATTAATAATTGATAGAATCCATTTAGTAAACTATATAAGGTGGTACAGTCCAGCTACCCTCAAAAAGGCTAAAATGTTTTCCTGTTTTACTTTAGTAAAAAGGTCATGCATACTGTCTGCAGTGTAGAACCGTTGGTGCAGGGCCAAAAAATCAACGCAACTTAGTAAAATGTGTTTGAGTGTCAGTGGGGACTGACACCCAATACATTCAGGGGGAGGTTCCCCCTTGAGCAGAAAAGCATGTGTAAGCCACGAGTGGCCAATACGGCAGCAGCCAAGGACCACTTGGTCTTGCCGACCTCCCGCATGAGTATGTGGTGGCTTTCCCACAGATGGTTCAATTTCTTTAAGTTTATTAATGTTTTCATCCCACTCATGTTGCCATTTGGATTTTATGTGGGTGGCTATTAGTGGTTTCAGATCAGAGTGAGGGATCAGACATGGTTCAAGATCACAGTTCAGGGCCTTCTTCGCAGCCCGATCAGCTCGTTCGTCTTCCTTGTATGCCAGCATGGCCAGGGCACCCAGCACAGGTGGATATCATACCCGTCCGTTGTCAGTTGGTTCATTTTATAAATGACCGTTGCTAGAATAGGGTGATTCGTTTTCAGTCCAGCAACAGCCAGGAGGCAAGAGAACGAATCACTGTATATAACATAGTTAGTGTGGTTGGATACCTCGATACACTCCAAAGCGAGAAGGAGTGCTCGGGCTTCTGCAGTGAAAATCGAGCTCTGATCGGGCAAACGTACACCAAATTTTTCCCGTTGGCAGACTGCCACAGCAAGTACCCGGCTTTGGTCTTTCGAACCATCAGTATATATGATGACAATGGGAGATATTGCGCCTAGAGCCGGATTCGAACCCATACCTCTTGCCATTTCAGGGCTAACGTGTTCACTATTTCACTACCTAGGCTCCCTAACGCCGAGACAACCCAGGTTCGGATCCTGGTCACGGCTCCAATGTGATAGTCCACAGTCTTTCACACTGCCACACACTCGCGGAAGAATTCCAAGATTGAGTAACAGTATGCTTCAACTGGTTTATTACAAAACCTATCCCCTCCCCGCAGTGTCAACAGTCAACTGACCCGCCCCCTAACTCGCTAGGTCGCCTCTATAGTTGGGTGGGGGGGGGGGGGTGCAAGCCACACGGCATTATTAGGATAGGGCAAGGACTGGTTGCCGTGACCATGATCCTGTACAAGCTATGCGCTGTATAGTTGTTGAACCTACCCTGTGTATGTGTAAGAGCATTGCCTGTATGTATGTAATTGTAGGCATTAAAAGTCTTACAATTCCAGTGGGACGAGTGTAGTAGTCGGCACTGACTTCTCAGGCAAGTAACCGCATAGACAGGTAGGCATGGGTAGTGTGTTGATATCAGGGAGCCTAGGTGGTGTAATGGTTAGCACACTAGCCCGGAATGCAAAGAGATGTGGGTTTGAGTCCCGCTCTAGGCGCAATATTTCCCATTTTCATCACCCCCATGACACCTGTATATGTGACTATTTGCCTGAGAGGTCAGTGTAGGCTACTACGAAGTACAATATCTTTTCCATTACAGGAATGAGACATTTCTAGTTTTACGCAGATTTCCGATTCCCCCCCCCCCCTTGGTCATATGGGTCATTTCCTCTCATATGCTTAGCATTGAAAAGAATTACGGAGTCAGATTCGCGCTTGTTATTGTGCAAGGCGTGTCTCTCATCCTTGCCCTTTGTACTAACTAACCTGTTGTTTATTCCGTCCATATATTAACTGTAGCGATAATGATTTGGTGATTTTCAAGATGGCTGCGTTTTGTACAAGTACCATGTAACGGTGGGGCATGAATGTACATTAAAACCTACCACCGCCACAGATCGACCACTCCCCTTATATCTATCGCTTCATTTGGGTCCCAACAATACCATTGTAAGGATAGTCTAACTCTCTAAACCGACCACCTCCCAAAATGGACCACCTAAAGTAGGTCCCAAGGTCGGTCGATTTAGAGAGGTTTTATTGTACTTGGTATCCTGCTGCGGGGGTGCATTACCTGTACAGCAGACGGTTGTGTGGGGGAGTGTGGGGGGCATTAATGCAGGTGGTGGTGTGCTGTGGGGATGCATTACCTATACAGCAGGCTGTTGTGTGGAGAGTGGGGGGGGGGGCATTAATGCAGGTGGTGGTGTGCTGTGGGGGTGCATTACCTATACAGCAGACTGTTGTGTGGGGGAGTGTGGGGGCATTAATGCAGGTGGTGGTGTGCTGTGGGGGTGCATTACGTATACAGCAGACTGTTGTGTGGGGGAGTGTGGGGGGGGGCATTAATGCAGGTGGTGGTGTGCTGTGGGGGTGCATTACCTATACAGCAGACTGTTTTGTGGGGGAGTGTGGGGGGCATTAATGCAGGTGGTGGTGTGCTGTGGGGGTGCATTACCTATACAGCAGACTGTTGTGTGGGGGAGTGTGGGGGGCATTAATACAGGTGGTGGTGTGCTGTGGGGGTGCATTACCTATACAGCAGACTGTTGTGTGGGGGAGTGTGGGGGGGGGGCATTAATGCAGGTGGTGGTGTGCTGTGGGGTGCATTACCTATACAGCAGACTGTTGTGTGGGGGAGTGTGGGGGGGCATTAATGCAGGTGGTGGTGTGCTGTGGGGGTGCATTACCTATACAGCAGACTGTTGTGTGGGGGAGTGTGGGGGGCATTAATGCAGGTGGTGGTGTGCTGTGGGGGTGCATTACCTATACAGCAGACTGTTGTGTGGGGGAGTGTGGGGGGCATTAATGCAGGTGGTGGTGTGCTGTGGGGGTGCATTACCTATACAGCAGACTGTTTGTGTGGGGGAGTGTGGGGGGCATTAATGCAGGTGGTGGTGTGCTGTGGGGGTGCATTACCTATACAGCAGGCTGTTGTGTGGGGGAGTGGGGGGGGGCATTAATGCAGGTGGTGGTGTGCTGTGGGGGTGCATTACCTATACAGCAGACTGTTGTGTGGGGGAGTGTGGGGGGGGCATTAATGCAGGTGGTGGTGTGCTGTGGGGTGCATTACCTATACAGCAGCTGTTGTGTGGGGGAGTGTGGGGGGCATTAATGCAGGGGTGGTGTGCTGTGGGGGTGCATTACCTATACAGCAGACTGTTGTGTGGGGGAGTGGGGGGCAGTAATGCAGGTGGTGGGTGCTGTGGGGTGCATGACCTATACAGCAGACTGTTGTGGGGGAGTGGGGGGGGCATTAATGCAGGTGGTGGTGTGCTGTGGGGGTGCATTACTATACAGCAGGCTGTTGTGTGGGGGAGTGTGGGGGGCATTAATGCAGGTGGTGGAGTGCTGTGGGGGTGCATTACCTATACAGCAGACTGTTGTGTGGTGGGGAGTGTGGGAGCGGCATTGAATGCAGGTGGTGGTGTGTTTGTGGGGGGTGCATTACCTATACAGGCAGGTTTGTTTGTGAGGGGGAGTGTGGGAGGGCATTAATGCAGGTGGTGGTGTGCTGTGGGGGTTCATTACCTATACAGCAGGCTGTTGTGTTGGGTGGAGTGTGGGGGGGGGCAGTAATGCAGTGGTTTGGGTGTGTGTGTGCTGTTGGGGGTGGCATTACCTATACAGCAGACTGTTGTGTGGGGGAGTGTGGGGGAAGGGGGGGGGCATTTAATGCTGGTGGTGGTGTGCGTGCGGGGGTGCATATACCTCTATACAGCAGACTGTTGTGTGTGGGGAGAGTGTGGGGGGCATTGAAATGCAGGGGGTGGGTGTGCATGTGGGGGGGTGCATTAACGTATATCAGGCAGACTTGTTGTGTGGTGGGGAGTGTGGGGGGGGGCATTAATGCAGGTGGTGGTGTGCTGTGGGGGTGTATCTAATGCCGACCGTGAGGTGAACTAAGCATTACTGCAGGGATGCATTAATGCAGATCGTGTCCTATTGCGGAGGGTACATAGAAACAGGTCCCCGACTGTAGGAATGCATTAATCAATTAATTAATTAATTTAATGCAAATGGGATGTTGTTGCTAGGGGTGAGTGACTACATAAATGTAGGCAGCATCCTGCCGCCAGGAAGTATTAATGTAAGTGGTGTCCTGCTGTGGCGATGCATTAATACAGGTGGTGTCCCGCTGTGTGGATGTAATTATATTGTCAGGGTGTGTCCATGCTGATGGAGAATGTTATTAATTGCTGGCGGTGTCCCTGCTGTTGGCGATCGGCATTCCTAGCACAGGTAGTGTCCCTGCTGTGTGGATGCATTAATGCCGGTGGTTTCCCATGGAGTGGTGGTGTATTTATGCAGGTGGTATCCGGCTGTGTGGATGTATACGTGGCCGGTAGGTGTCCTGACTGTGTGGGATGTATTAATAGCAAGAGGTGGTGTCCTGCTGTGATGGATGTATTAAATGTCGGGTGGTGTCCTGCCTTGAGGAAATGTATTAATGCAGTCGGTGTCCTGCTCGTGGCAATGCCATTCAAGGCAGGTGGTGTCCTGCTGTGGCGATGCATTAAATATCAGGTAGTGTCCCTGCTGTGTGGATGTATTAATGCAGGGTGGTAGTCCTGCTAGGTGGGGATTCTGTAATTAATGCCAGGGGGGTGTCCTGCTGTGGTAAGGCTCATTAATGCCGGGGCCCATCCTGCTGGGGGGATGCTTTA